>ML801638.1:32346-53659 GCA_009831015.1 Picea engelmannii
ATGTGCAAGATCCCATTTGTAAGAAGAGAAGTCTTGAGGGCATTGAAGGTACCAGATGAGGCAGAAGATCCACTTGTGATCTTGAACACCATGTATCATGGGAAACAAAGGGAAGAAAATCCTCCTTTCTATCTTTCTTTGGGTGTGAATGGTCTTCGCTTGAATAACTGTATGTTGGATTCTAGAGCTTCAACAAATGTGATGTCCTTGAAGGTCATGAAACAACTCGGTTTGAGGACAACCCACCCATATGGAAATGTTTGCGGCATTGATTCAAAAAAGGTGAAAGTATATGGTCTCATAAAATATGTAGAGGTGTATTTACAAGATTTCCCTCATTATGAACATAGTAGTGATTGATGTTTTGGATGCTTGGGGCATGCTCTTGTCAAGGAGTTGGGCTGCCACCCTTAGCGGTTTCCTCAACATGGATCTCACTAATGCACATATTCCCATGGGGGATGGTACCTTTGAGATTATATATAGTCGACAGGTGGTCAAGAAGCACGTAATGGATCCAAATCACCCTGATTATCAGAGTGATTGTGAGTTTGATGTGCCTCGATAGGTCATTGAATATGATCCTTGGGACTTGCCTTTTGCACAAGAGGATTGCATAGACACACTGCTTCTGAAGACAAATAGATACAAAGAAAAGCTTGCATAATTCCAAGGAAAAGAGCCAGGATCCATCAAGATACTCAAGAGAGACAAAGATAAGAAAGGTGCTGAAGGAGAGCAGATTATCAAGGACATGGTCAAGGCGCAACCACCTGTACAACCTTATGTTGAAGACTTGCCTTATGTGGATTTTGATGAAAGAAGCCTTGCACTCATGTGGGATAAGAAGAAGGGAAAGCCCAAGTATGATAAAAGGAACGAAGTTTTATGGCTTGGCCCTTACATTATCAAGAAGAGGTCTGAGAAGAGAACACATTACTTGTCTTCCATGGAGGAGAGGAGGATGCCATTACTAGTTGATGGGTCTCTTCTTTGACCCTACATCAACAGAACTTGACTTCTTCAGGGCCATGGGTCCTAGATAAGTAGGTAGGTCATTTGCTTTCCCTTGCATTTTGCATTTGTATGCTCATGATAACTTAGTTGCATGTCATATCTTATTCTTCATTTTTCTCTACTTGCATTATTGCATACTTGTTATGGTCATTTGCTTTAATCATATTACATGTTAGTCTAAATTTTTTTGAAAAAATGCAAAATTTTCTTTTTAAGATTAGTTGAAATTTTGACTATATGAACAAAGGGTGAGTGTGCTACCCTTGATACCCAATGTTTTGTTTGTTTCAGTGTGTTTAGGCATAGGTCTTACTAGGAGATCCCGAGGTTCTCATGCACTCTACGATGAGCACATGTCCCCATGTAGGAGCTAGATGTTATCTCCCCCCATGCTAGGGATGACTAAGGAGATGATGTCTCGAGGCCCTTGGGTTGCAGACATGGAGTACCAAGAGGTAGATGAGAAGGCAGGGGCCCCTATCTTACCACACGTTACTTGATCTCGAGTTGGATGAAACTTGTATCTTTTATGACAACTAGAGTTGCATAAAGTTGTCAGTGAACCCAGTGTGTCATTACAAGTCCTAGCATATCGAGATCAAGTACCATTATATCCGAGAGATGATACAGCAGAGAGCAATAAAGCTCCAATATGTTCCTACTGACGAGCAGGTAGCAGACGTGATGGCTAAGCTTCTGTCAAGAGAGAAGTTCGAATACTTTAGAGATGAGCTTGGTGTGGTCCAGAAGGAATTTCCCTCATGAGAGGGAGTGATGTGTTCCCCAATAGCAGGAAGTGATGAGATCCGCAGTGGAGGGAAGTGATGAGATCCCCAGCAGAGGAAGCTAGCCCAACGCAGGTTGGTAACTCCAACGTAGGCTGGTACGCTACCCCAGTGCAGGTTGGTAACTCCAACGTAGGCTGGTACGCTACCCCAGTGCAGGTTGGTAACTCCAACACAGGTTGGTACGCTACCCCAGCGCAGGTTGGTGACTCCAACGCAGGCTGGTATGCTACGCCAACACAGGTTAGTAACTCCAACACAGGCTGGTACGCTACCCCAACGCAGGTTGGTACTCCAACGCATGATGGTATGCTACCCCAATGCAGGTTGGTATGCTACTCCAACGCAGTTTGGTATATTACCTCAACACAGGTTGGTATGCTACTCCAACGCAGGCTGGTACACTACTCCAGTAAAAGTGCAGAACTTCCTATGATATATAGATCCGTGATTGACAACAAGACAATGACCAAATATTCAGAAGCGTAGAAGCAATAATGATGACCGTGATGAGAAGAATACCTTCCTTGCTAAGAGGGAGTGTTGAAGATTGAGTAGTTTCAAAAGATATCCTTATTGTATTTGACCAAGACAAACCCTAAAGAATACAATTATAGTATATTTGTTAAGACGACCCTATTGTGCCTTTGTAAAAGTTGGCCCTATTGTGCCTTGACATGTAAAAGAGAAAAAAAAGGGTAAAGTAACAGGTCGGCCCAGACCTAATTTTAGGCTGGCCAAACCACTATTTATAAGTGAGGCCAGCGCCTCATTTGAACACACACTCACTAGCTCTGTAGCCAAGACGAAAAGTGCGCAAGTTTTAGAGGGAGACACTACTGCAGCTAGGAGGTGACTTGGTGGAGGGTTTTGGTCTATCTCTTGGATATATCTTGGTTAAGTGGTGCACTACTCTTCCCTTGTCAAGGGTTAGAGGAGGATCTTCTGCTTTGTTAGTTCTCTCTTGGAGAGAAGCATTGTTCTTGGTTGGAAAATCTATATTGAGGAAGTTTGCTGGGTTTTTCCCCTTAGGGGGTTTTCCCAGGGTAAATCGTGTGCATGCTGTGAATGTTATTCTTTCAGTGATCCTTTATATGCAATTATTGTGCTAATGGTTTAATAAGTAAAAGAATGCTAAACTAGTTAACTGCTTAAGTGAAAAATCAACAACTATGACAACCCTCCCACACTTAAATTTGACAAGTCGTATAAGGTCTTTGAGCATTTGTTTATTTTGAAAAGGGTGGATTTGATGTAGATGTTTGGGTGGTTCTTTTATTAGATATGGCTTACTTGGCATGATACTTGTGACTTGTGGACCCTTGGAGGGCGAATTTGTTTGTCTTTGTAGAGCCTTGCCAGGTGAAAGTCTTTTCATGGAGGCACAAGGTTACTTGGACCTTCATAGGGGCATGAAGCTCACATGTTGGATGATGCACCCCCTCTCATTGGACACATGGGAGGATGAACGTTGCCTTTGGAGGCACTTGGAGACCATGAGATGATCACATTCCAACCCCTTGCACCCCAACGTTGGCCTTTGGAGGCCTAAGGTGTCATCTTCTAGGCCCTAGACATCACATGGGCTTAGGGTTTTGATGGGGGTTTGATGGTGATGTGGCTTGGTTTGATGGAGAGAGATGGTTTTCTTGTCACTTTAGCACATGGTGAGTTGACACATGGCCTTTGGAGGCCCAACGATCTTTATCCCAAGGCAAAACGTCTCTCTTGGAGGCCTAGCATCACCCTTTAGGTCATGACGTCACCCTTACTATGGGTTTATTTTATGTAAGTTTTAAATTTTAAGATGTAAAAGGGAAAATAGAGGAGGTCGGCCTTCCTAATTTGTGATTGGCTTTTCAAAAGTGGACAAATTGATTTAACATGACCTTATATAAATAAAGGTCTTGTCTTTTCGTTTTCATAACACAACTCACTTGAGGATTACATACTCTTGGCTGAAATTTTCGCCCTACTTGGGAAAATCCTCTCTCTTGTGCTATGTGGATGCTTTACTTGTCTATTGGAGGAAGAAACTAAGGCACTATCTCTTGTTGCTTGTCTCTTTGCTATTGTGATGGAATATTCTTGGTAAAGAGGGGTTTATCTTGCTCTCTTTTGGAATTGGTAGGGAATTTTCTGCATAATGTGTTATTTCTTCTTTCTTCAAGGTTGTTTTGGTCTAAACCCTTGGAGGAGTATAAGGGCATACACCCTCCACCAAGATCTATCATTATTGTCATTGAATAAGCCATTTTGCTAAGGTTGCTACAAGGAGTAAAAGGGCTTATACCCTTGTAGATTTACCTTGTGAGGTTTTGTTTGCTTTAGGGAGTAAAAGGGCTTACACCCCTAGAGAAGTAACAAACCCTAACTCTTACACAAGAGACTCCATTAACCCAATTGCTAAGGCACTAATCTACTTGCATTGGAGATATAATATTGTTGCATTGGTATACGTGAAATATTGAGATATTGCAATTGTCTAAGTTGGATTTGATTCTACATGCTATAAGCCTTCTTGTGCCCTAGGGGCGTCTTGATTGGTCTTGTAATTTTCTTTGCTCGTATAAATTAATGCTAGAGCCATTAGGGCTGCTGCAAAATCATCTTTCTTAAATCTATTGCTCACCATTCTACCACTAACAATCACTTGCAAGCTGCCATATTTAATCTACTAGTTGTTAGCTATCTTTTGGGTGGATTGTTTGCTGATTTTGGTGGCTAGAAGTTGCTTCTGTAGCAATTGTTTGCTACAGCCATTTGGCTATCATAAAAACTTGCTGATAACATTATATAACAACCCTCTAAACATCAACAAAGTCTTGCTTGAATCATTGGAAGCTTAGGTAGTCATTGCTAGCTTTGTTTCCATCATCTTGTATTTGATTTTGGTGGTTAGATTTGCAGCTGGTAACTTATTTCATTGCTGATATATATATTTCTATACGGCTGCAAATTTTGGACAACAAGTATTCTTGCTTGATTCCCTTTGATTAAAGGCTTTGGTTTATCATCTTTTGTCTTGTTCCAGGCAAGGCTAACATTGTTTTGCAGGTATCTAACACTTGCCAATTATTTACCTTCTTACAAGACTCATCATCGAGCCTTTCTCCATCTCCAAATTCGACCTATAGGGGCACTCATCTTTCATCACCTCACTTTCCATCTCAATCCCCCTAGGGTCACCGGGATTCCTCCCTTGTGGTGATTTCATCACCACTAAAGCGAGGGGAGTGTCTATCTAAGGTGACCATGAGTAGGTACTCCCGTAGTTGTCTCACCTTTGTGCTTTGGGTTGGGCTTTTCCCAAGCTACAATCCGTGCGATAACAAAAGGCAAGTTGAACAAAGAGGAAGAAGAGATCTTTGTTGAGAGTTAAACCCTTATAAAACCCTATTATCGCACAAACTGTAGGTTGGGAAAAGCCCGACCCAATCCACGAGACCTGGATAACGGTGAGAGAGTCTACCCACTGTCACCTTAGATAAACCCTCCCCTCGCTTTAATGAAGGACAAATCCAACACAAGTGGGGCATCCCAGGTGACCCTAGGGGGAAATGAGATGGAAAATGCGATTATGGAATTGATACCCCTATAGGTCAAAACTACTAAGTGGAAAATGGCTTGGAAACAAGTCTCGGTGATGGTCAATCATTGCCAAGTGCTTGAGTACCTACGGAAGCTTGTTGTACTTGCCCAAGACACAAGAAGAGACAAGTATACAAGCTCACAGATTATGTGGACAAGCAAGCTAAGCTTGCTGTCCCAAACTACAGCAGTAAACAAGAGTATATATCAGCAAGGAATAAAGCTAATTACTATAGATTTAACCACTCAAAGCATCAAAGATTTGTTGAGAAATGAAGCATAAAACAAGTAGATTAGTTCCCAATACTTTAACACAATCTTTCGTGGTATTAGAGGTCTGTTATGTGAAGTTTCAGAGTATGTTTGTAACAGCCAAGTGGCTGTAGCAAAGATTTTCTACAACAACAAGTTTCAACCATGAGAACAAGCAAGTAATCCGACCAAAAGTTCACCAATTAGCAGTAGAATGATAGTAGTGGCTTACTATCAAATTTCCACAGTTGAAATGCAAGTTAAATTCAAAGATATAGAGTAGTTTGCTGCAACCCTAATGGCTGTAGATTTAAGTTATGAAAACAATAAGATATCCTTGGCAAAAGAAGACGTCCTACTAGGTCAAGCAAGCTATTAGAGCATAGGATTGATTCCACTTCCAACAATTTCAAAATCTCGTAAAATCACATTACCCAATGCAAGCAATTTTATTTCTCCATTGCAAAATTTAGATTAGTGCCTTTAAAATATTGGGTAAATGGAGTCTTGGATGTAAGAGTTAGATCCACAATATCCCTAGGGGTGTAAGCCCTTTTACTTCCTAGGGCATGAAAATCAAACTTAGGTAAATCTAGGAGGGTGTACACCCTTGTACTCCTCCTAGCTACCTTGTCAAAAAATGACTTATCAACTGGCAATGAGATGAAGCTTGATGGAGGGTGTATGCACTTATACTCCTTCTAGGCTTTCAACCAATAACACTATGAAACAAGCAAGAACTAACAAATTGTATATTTTTCTTACCAATTCCAAGGGAGATGCAATATAAAACCCTAGTTCACCAAGCAATGTCCCTTCATAAGCAAGAGAAGAAGTCTCCAAGAGGTGCGCACCACCTTAGCTCCACATTACACCAAGAGAAATCACCAAAAGAAATTTGCATAAGAGAGAGAGATCCAAATTTCCCAAAGAGGGCGCAAATTTCAGCCAAGTATCCTTCTCCAAATGGGAGAGCTATGCTAAAATGACAAGAGTTTGATCTCTATTTTTACAAATCCTCCTAGAAGTGTTTGCCTACATGATTTTAGGGTAACCACAAAGGAAGGGGTCAACAACCCTTACTTTTCCCCTTTACATCATTTAAATTCAAATTTAGCTTAAAAAAAGCACATAAGAAACCCTAATATGATGTCATCCCTCTTCTAGGGTGACGTTTTGACACTTTTTGCAAGTCGTTGGAGTAAAGAATGGAAGTCGTTGGGACTTCTAGGGCCTCCCTCTCCCGCGCTAGGGTTTCCTCCTTCAAGCCAAGCCTTCTCCCGTCAAAAAGTGCCAAGTGTCCATTGTCAAAACCTCCATCCCCAAAACCCTAGCCCTAGGGTGACGTCAAGCTCGTCAAGTGTGACGTTTTGGCCTCAAGAGAAAAACGTTGGGTTGGCAATGGGCTAGGATAGATCCTCCTAGGTGTCTCTCAGGCCTCCAAAGGCTACCATCATCGTTCGGTGTGTGGGCCATGGTATCTAGCCTATGGGATTCAAGCCCCAAAGAAGCCCAAGCTAGGCTTGTTCTTCCAAATATGTCCACCAACTAGGTCCTGCAAAGACAATGAATACGCCCTCCAAGGATCTCAAGTCAAATGCATCATGATAAGTAAATCAAATCAATAAAAGAGCCATCTAAGCATGTGCATCAAAAACCGCCTCATCAAACTAAACAAGTGCTCAAAGACCCTATGCAATTTTCCAAGTTTAGGTATGGGAATGTTGACAAAGCGACCTATTCGGTGAATCATACCTCAAGTTTAGAAGTGTTTCCCAAGTGGAAACCCTCTTTAGGTCATGTGGAGAAGATGATATGAATGGGGGCAAGATTCTTGGGCATGGGTTTGTGACATACAAGGGATCGTATTGTCTCATTTATGGGTGGTTTTGTAGAGGGTGTGCTGCACCTTCGTTTTGAATGCATCCTTTTTCCAAGCCCATTTATTGCCATTTATTAATTAAGGTCCAAATACTGGGTACTCCCCAGGGGTTAATTGATTAGCTTGGGGGGCAACACCACAGAGTCACTTGAAGCTATAGGTTCACATAGTGCCATATGCATGGAAAGAAAGGGACACTGCATGCGTGTACACACCTCAACAAGTGGGACATTTATAGAATGTGAATTTTGCTTTTGTAGGTCTTTGATTTTTTTAGAGAAGCATTTCATTGTTCTCAAGACCTCTTTGGGCGAGCATATTGAAGGTTAATAATATGGCTTTTATCTTTTTCTAGCTACATTCCCTTTGGGCCTTTAACCCCTTCTTCCCATGAAATGAGGGACAATCCCTTCTTGGGTCAGTACGCCCGAAAATCCCAAAAGATAAGGAGATGAGGGGATGAAGTGTGGAAAGTGGCAAGTATGGTTGGGAATGGTACGATGACCTGTCAAGGGGACCTCCCAGTAGCAAACCTATCCCTAAGGGTGACCACTTACTAGGGTGCAATGTAAACCACCAAGGTGAAACAGGGCAAAGAGCATAATTTCCAAGCAACCGTTACATAATCAAAAGCAATTTTAAATGCAACAAACTCAAATGCCTCAAATATTGAAATGACACTCGTGACTCACCATAATACTTGGCTTGTACCTCATGGAGCAAGACCCAATGTCTTCTGGAAGCAAGCTGATGTGGTGGATACCCTCATGATGAACCTGAGATCTGTGGTGGTGAGGCGGGCCTCTGTTTGTGCAAGTGGACGCTGTCAGCCGTCTGACTCTTAGTACTCCATGTCTGCAACCTGAGGGCCTCGAAACATTATCTCCTTAGTTATCCCTAGGAAATGGCAATAACAAACCCAACAACACTCCTTCCAAATCGTCTAGCTTGAAATCCAAGATGAACTAGGGTGTAAAGTTTCTCTAGGGATGTAAACCCTCTTACTTCCTAGAGAAATAAACCCTAGCTAAGCCTTGCAACAAGGGTGTAAATCCTCTTACTTCTCGTTGCAAGCCTTATAGCACTTCAATAGAAAAAAGAAATAAACCTTGGTGGAGGGTGTAAGCCCTTTTACTCGGTTTAAGATATATTTCTTGAATTTAACAAGAAAAATGGCAATAAATTACATAAATTACTCACAAAAATCCAAGAGATAACATGCAAGAAACCCTTACTACCAAGATATCATCCATATGTTGCAAAAGAAATACCACCAAGAGAAGTTGCTAGTCTTTAAAAACTCCAAATAACAAGTGTTGCATCCATTGTGACATGAAAAGAGAGATGACGATTTATTCAAGGGAACGGAATTTCAGTCCAAGATTATTTTTCTAAGTAATGAGTCATGTTTCGTGACAAATGACTTGCCTCATATTTATATGAGGAAAACCCAAGTCATGTTTGTCCTCTTTACAATTAAATCCATGATTTTAGGCCTAAAACCTAAGTTACAATGCTTAATTAGCAAAACGATTTGTTCTTTTGCTCACATAGGCTACAAAATGACCAAAAATAATTAAATGATGGGATATTAGCACATAACACTCTCCTCCAAGGTTACAATGCTAGGAAGGTGCCACATCATACCCATAACAAGCAAATAAGTGGGGCTTCAAGCCCACAACACCACTAAGTGCACTAAAATGTCCAAATGTCCTCCCAAATGTGTGACGTTAAGCTCTCCCAAAAGGGACATTAGGGCATAAGAAGGTGATGTCACCCTTTCTTCATGGTTCCAGGTCTTCATCATGTGCTAGGGACGTCTCTCAAGGTGCAACCTTCATCATCTTAAGCCTCCAATGAGTGGGGCGCATCATCCATCCTATGGGATTTCAAGCTCCCATGAAGGTCCAAATGGCTTAGTCCCTTCATGAATGTCTTACACCGGGCAAGGTCCCACAAAGACAAGAGAATACCCTCCAAGAGTCCACAAGTCACATGTATCATGCCCAATAAGCCACATTTAATAAAAGAACCACCCAAACATGTGCATTAAATCCCCCCTTTTCAAACTAAACAAATGCTTAAAGACCTTATAATATTTTCCAAATTTAGGTATGGGAGGGTTCTCATGGTGCCCTATTAGGTGGGCCAATCCCCAAGTCAAGGAATGTTTCCCAAGAAGACCCTCTCTAGGTCATGTAGTGAATATGAGATGGATGGGGGTAGGACTTTTGGGCATGGGGTTCCTAACATATCAAGGGCTCATATTGTCTCATTTATGGGTGCCTTTGTGGAGGTTGTGCTACATCCCTTCGTTTACAATGCAACATTTTTCCAGGCCCTTTATTTGCCTTTCATTTTTTGTGGTCCGAACATTGAGTGCTATGTGCAATGGAAAATAAAAGAGCACCGCATTGCCACTTGAAGTTAGAACACATTGAGTGCCACATGCACTGGAAATTAAAAGACACCAGAATGTGTTCCCCCATCAAGCGAGACATTTATTTATTTTCTTTTAAAGGTCCTTCATTTTATATGGAGAAGCGTTCCATTGCTCTTAGGACCTTAGGGTGAGCATCTAGAAGGATAGATTATGGCTTTTGAGTTTTACAGTGCTAGCTACAACACCTCTGGGCCTTTAGCCCCTTCTTCCCATGAAATGAGGTACAAGCCCTTCTTGGGGTCATTGAACCCACAAACCCTAAAGGTGAGGAAAATAGGGGAAGAGGTGTGAAAAGTAGTAAGTATGAGCGGGAATGGTATGATGATCCTTCAAGGGGACCCCCCAGTGGCAACCCTTTTCTCAAGGGTGACCCACTTACTAGGAAACCATGTCAACCACCAAGGTGAAATAAGGCAAAAGGTATAATTTCCAAGCAAACGTTCCATAATCAAGAAAGGGCCCTTTGCAACATGCTCAAATGCTTCAATTATTAAAGTGACACTTACCGTGAGAGCGAATTTGTTACCTCATGAAGCAAGACTTGCTGTTCTTTCTGGGTCAGGTTGGTATGGCAGATGCTGCTATGCTGCTGACGATGAATGGTGATGTGTGGTGGAGAGGAGGGGCTCTGTTTGCTCAATGTGGGCTTAGCTGCTCATTTGGCTCTTGGTACTCCATGTCTTCTACCTGCGGGCCTCGAGACATCATCTCATTAGTTACCCCTAGGTTGGGGGAGTAACAATGCTAAATAACCAACCTAAGTCACGTGCGGCCTCTTAAGGCAATGTCGTCCCATGAAATATGATAAGGAATGTACAATGGAAGCTCCATGTGGCACATGTCATCATCCCAAGGTAGTAGACCAAGTAGATATCCATCCATATGTGGACATCCCCATCAAAGTAGTATGAAAATGTGTGCAGTCAACCTTTTCAAGTGGACGTCCTCCTCATCATCATGAAAATAGCGTAAAGAAGGCCTTAATAGATGGAGTGCTCAACACAAGTGGGCCATAAAACATCGTATCTTAGGCCCAAAAGTACAATCACCTCCAAAAGATGTGCAAGAAACCCTCCAAGTGGCAGATGTGGCTCCAAAGTGTAGCAACCATCCATAGATCAAGGCAAATGAAGTGGATCTCATAGAAGGGAGTTGAATAACATAGAATAGACACCATGAACTGAGGGATAAGTCAACAAAGACGCCAATATCCTCCACATGCTTGGGACGATCCCTCTCTAATGATAGAATAACCTCAAAATATGTGAAATGCCTCCACATGTGTTCAAGTAAGAGAGTGCTCCATGAGAACGAAGTCTATGTCCATCATAAAGTGCAATCTCATCATCAAAATATAACAAATAAGCCAAGTGCTCAAGTAATGGAATCTAATTGCGCAACTAGGAGTGGGTTGGCTCCTCTAACCATGCAAACCTGAATAATCATGAGATAGTGGAGTGCTCCATGAAACCGAGTGCCTATCTCATCAAATGCCACCATAAGGTCATGATAGACACATCAAACCCTAGTGCACTCTCACCAAGAAGTATAGTGCCATCAATCCTCATCCATAGGCTGAAAAACCGCCTGAATCCTTTGCTAAAGTGCTGATACCACATCCATCGAAGAAAGATCATCATGCAAGATCTGTGACAAAGTTGCTCCAATGTTCTAGGAAGATTCACGGTTCCCAGTGCATGTCACAATGCCCTACGCAACATCACAACTCCCTAGGCAATGTCACAACTCTTGATGCATGGTTCACAATGCCCTAGGAAAGATCTTTCACAACTCTCAAGGCACCTGCCATGATTCCCAAGGCTTAGTCATGATTTCCAAGGCAGACAACCTTCTCAAGATCTGCGAAGTGTATGTGTCATAAAGCCATGAATGAGGGAAGTTGAACACTCCTCAAAGATCATACTCAAGTACCAAAACCATGCAAAGTTAGCTTCAAACCCTAGGTCGCTCCATAGAATCACTGAGTAATATGCATGAAGTCCATGTGGCAAGAGGGGGAGCGCCCTATGAAAGTACCTTTTTATTTGCATCAAACATCAGTATAGGTGCAAGGTAGACATGCCAAGTACTTGGGTGCTCTTCTACAAGAGCCACATCTTATCACATAATACCAATGCCATGATCAAGCCTCTAGAGTCCATACAAATATGCAAAATTCAAATACAATGATGCCAAGGTTGATCATGTGAGGCAATGTCCAAGCATCATCAAATAAGTTGATCCATGAAGAAAAGGCATGCAAGACATAAAAGGTACCAATAAATGGGCTACCCACCAATATCAAAGCACCATAGAGCATGTCATCACTATCAATATGAGAATCAAGTGCAACCATGAAGAGAGAAACAAGCACTATGATAATCCACCATATAAACCACTAAACCAATGTGTAGTGTTGTCGCCACCTAATCCGCACCTCGGGTCATGTGAAAGAAATCTTCAATTCACTGGGTGCGGCCTTGGGGGCGAGTCTCGAGTTGGGTTACTGTCACCAAACACTCCTTCGTCTATGTTAACTCCTAGTGAAGCCAAGGGGGGCAGTCCCGAATAAAATAAGCTAAGGATGAGTAAGCTAAATACAAGAAATCTAGGAGTTAATATTGAAGCAAAGCATATAACTTTATTCTAGCAGCATAAATGACAACACCAACTAAATGCTAATGAGATAAGATAGCACAATGAAATACTTCCAAAAGCTGAAATGATAGTGTAAAGACCAGTTCCAAAGATGTAGTTGCAAAATAAAAGTTGTGGATTGCTCTTAGTAAATTTTAATTAATTAAGTGGTTTCGCTTGGATTGCACTTAGATTAGTTAAGTGAAAAGGATAGATATGTGATCTGATTCACACATGAATGCCAAAATTGTAAGATTGAGCAGAAATAGAAAGTGTTATCTAATTACTAAAGCTAATCTATCATTTGTCACCTTTTAACTATTGTTACTCAAGTGGGTACAAGCGAAAATACATGGACTTCCAACAGGGCAAGATTTAATCTCTAGGCAGCCCTCTGAACTCACATATAATCAGCATGTATTGATCCCTGTATTGAGCAAAAATAGAAAAAAGTTGTCTAATTAAATTACTCTGCACTATTCAATATCTCTTCTAATCTGCTGAGATCGAGTTAGACTCGCGGGGCAGAGAGCATACTAAGATCTTGATGAGGAAGGTTCATTACTCTTTGCTAGAAAAATAAAGAAACTTGAAAGGACATTGTTTTCTAATTACTATGAAATAAAACAAAGAAACTGATCACAAGAAAAAAAAGCTATAGCTGAGTTGTCCCTTGATTGTATGCTGCAAATTAGACCAGCTTGCTGCTATCCAAAACTTCTAGAATTTGATATATGATAAAAAAACGCAGAAAATACAGATTTTGGATGAGGAAAATCACCCCAAGAGTGCCTAAAAGCACTTAGAATGATGAATCTTGGGTACTCCAGCTGGGTTAATGAATAAACTATGAAAAAACAGCCCAACAATGATTAATTGCAAGTAGTGTTACCAGGAGCGCCCCCCCGCTCCAAACCCCGGAACCGAGCTCTGAGTTGGAGCATCTAGGGAGTGCTCCGGGAAAAATTGAGACACTCCATGCACTTTTGGGAGCGTGGTGCTCCCTAGGACGCTCCCTAGGTGCTTCTTGGATGCTCCTTTGACGCTCCCTGGACACTCCCTAATGGTAATGTTAAATTTTTAAAGTATAAAAATGAAAGATAAAAGAAATGTCAACTTTTACTTAAATTTTTAACATTACCATGAATTGTTTCAGGATGTTTGAGAGTGGTTCCAACCTCTTCAGACTTCAAATGGAGAAAGTAGAATTTCATATCCCATTCAAAATTCAACAAACTTAACAGTTTTCAGGATTCCAGAATTGATGGGATTGCAACATTTTCATTGGATTCTATTACATATGAGGGTATGTGATTGTCATTTAATCAAGAGCAACAAGCCCTTTATGTACCCCAATGTTGGTGGTGTTGATTGTTAAGCTCCCTTCTCATGGCCTTAGCAAAAATGTACCCTTCACTCAAAACAAAATCATTGATTAGGCATGTTAAGCTTTTCTACCATATTTTAAGGCTTGGATTAGGTAGTTTCATCAAAATTGGGTGGTGTCTGTTATAGCGCAGGTTGTAGGTTGGGCAAAGCCTGACCCAACCACAAAGCAAGTGCTATAACTTGGGAATCCTACACCCAATGTCACCTCAATGTAGGTCCCGCACTTCAAGGGTGACTAGGTCACTCTAGGGAGGCGATCTCGGTGACCCTAGGGGGATGGAGATGGGGATGGAGATAAAAGGAAGTGAAGCCCCTAGAAGTCAAGTCTAAGTGGAATGAAAAGTGGGAAGAGGTGCCTTGTAAGTCAAGTAATTGTTGTCCCACAGGTATAGTACTTTTCCGGATGATTGTTCCTGCTCGAACACAAGAAATGACACTTTGCAATGATATATGTTAGTTGGATCAGCGAGTTAAGCTTGCTGTCCCTAATTTGCAGTGGTAGATGACAGTTTATATCAACAAATAAAACATCTAAATCAGCATACAAAGATCTAAACTAGTTAAGTAAATCAACATCAAGATTAGCAATGAATATAGGCTAAAACATGACACTTAAGAAGCAAGAGAAGATGGCTGCTGTAAACATGTATTTTCTGCAGAAAATTGCAGCCTTATGGCTGTAGCATTCAATGGCATGCAACAGAAAAATCAACCATGGAAAAGTGCCAAGAACTAGCCCAAAAGGTGTGCCCTAGTTAGTAGAGCAAGTGAGCAAAATTTAGGAGCTAGTCTAGGATTAGTTTAGGAGTTATGGCTAGTAGTTTATCTAGGTTAGATCAGCCCTAATGGTTGTAGGTTAGGGTTTGTAACAACAAGCAAAGTAATGGGAGATGGGGGACACCCTAGTAGGGTAAGACTCCTCTCAATGAGGCAAACCAACTTCAAGCAAGAAACTTTTCAAAAGATCAGAAATTGCGTTTCCCAAGGAAATGATTTTATTTCTCCAATGCAAAAAAGTATGACTAGTGCCTTTACTATTGGGTTAATGGAGTTAAATAAACAAAGAACTAGAGAAACTACCTCCTTGGGGGTGTAAGCCCTTGTACTTCCCAAGGCAAGTCTCTCTAGCTAGGGTTTAAGCTAAGAGGGTGTATGCCCTTATACTTCTCTTAGCAAACCCTTGTATAATCAATGAGATGAAGCATAAAATGATGAAGACTATGGTGGGGGTGTATGCCCTTATACTTCCGACCTAGCTCCTAGCATAACAATACTTGACTTGAAAAAATGATAGCATAATAGTAAAAGACCATACCAAGATCAAGAGAAATGTCAAGATAATCCACCATAAGAGCTAGAAAACATCATCCAAAGCTAGCGCTAGATTTCCACCAACCATTCATCAATAGATAGCCATAAACAAGAGGTAAAAGAGACAATCTTGCCAAAGATAGTGAAAATTTCAGATCAAGTCTTCTCACAATGAGGGAGAGTTATGTTAAAATGAGATCTTATAATCTCTTATTTATAGAAATGTCACTAAAGTGACTTATCCAGAAATTAAAGGGTAAAACACAAAATTAGGGGTCAACAACCCTAATCTTGCCCCCTTTTACAAAGTAATTCATTAAAAATTCACTTTTGCACATAAGAAAACCCTAATTTTAGAAGGATGTATCCCCTTTAGAGGATGTTTTTCCACTTTCAGGAAGTCGTTGGTGTTGGAGAAGCATGGGTAGGCCTCCAAAGGCCACATTCCAAGCATCTAAGCACTCTCATCATGGTGAATACCCTCTTCTCCTCAAAAAGTCCACGTGTCAAATGAGTGACACCTCATCACCATGCCCTAGCCCCCAAAGCATGACATCAAGCTCAAAAATAGGACGTTTTTCCCCTCCTGGGCAAATAGTTTGGCAAGTGAGGGATGGGCTATGTTGTCCAAGTCATCATCAAGACTTTCCAAGTTTGATCTCTTTCATCCGACATGCGGGCCCTTGACATCCAACCTGTGCGCTCGTAGCCCCATGGAAGCCCAAGCTAGGCTTGTTCTCCCAAAACTATCCACCAACTAGGTCCTGCAAAGACAAATGATCACGCCCTCCAAGGATCTCAAGTCATAACATCATGATAAGTGAATCCAATCAATAAATAATCCATCTAAGCATGTGCATCAAAGATCACTATATCAATCAATTAACTGCTCAAAGACATTATGCGACTTGTCAAGCTTGAATATGGGAGGGTTGACAAGGTGTCCTATTGGGTAGATCTTGCCCTAGGTCAAGGAGAGTTTCCAAGAGATCCCTCTCTAAGCCATGTAAAGTGGATGAAGTGGTTGGGGTCAAGACTCAATGGGCATAGGGCTCATGACATACAAGGGGTCGTAGTGTCTCATTCATGGGTGCCTTTCTAGAGGGTGTGTGGTACCTTTGTCCGCAATGCATTTTTTCCAAGCCCATCAATTGCCTTTTATCTTTCTTTCTTTGTATTTTCTTTCAGAATAGCATAAGGAGAGATTGAAGGTCACTGCCCTGGCGTGGTGACCAGATGATGGCAATGTCACCCACAAACACCTAGTGGAAATGAGAAGGTTGGCTCGTGATGAGACCCCCTTTCTCTCAACCATGCAACTGAGAGCCATTGCCCTGGTTTGGTGACCAGATGATGATAATGTCATACCACTAGATATTCATGGATGTGATAGGTCGGCTTGTGATGAGACCTCCTATCCTTCAACTAACCTTTTAAGCATTATTTATTATATTGTGGGTCCTCTTTACTCAAAGATAAGCATTTTATTGCTTTCTTGGGTGATCCCTGGGCGAAGCATCTGGAAGGTTTATTACAAAGCTTTTATCTTTTACCCAACATCAACCCCTTCTTCCCATAGAATGAGGGACAACCCCTTCTTGGGTCAATACACCCTAAAATCCCAAGAGATAAGGAAATGGAGGGGAATTGTGATGGAAAGTGGTAAGTATGGTTGGGAATGGTGTGATGGCTCATTGATGGAGTTCCTAGTAGCAAACCGATTCCCAAGGAAAACCACTTACTAGGGCACAATGTCAACCACCAAGGTGAAGTAGGGAAAAAGGCATAACGTCCAAGCATATATCATGAAATCTAGAGCAATCTAAGATACAACATAATCAAATGGATTAAATATTGAAATGATGCTCACCATAATACTGACTTGTACCTCATGGAGCAAGGCCTGTTGATGATTGCAATGTTGTGTGATATTCTCCAGGTCGTTCTCCTCTGGACTGATTTGAGTCGATCTGTGAGAGGGCTCATGTGATGGGTGTGTCGTTCTCCTCTGCACTGAGTTGAGATGATGTGTGCCCATGTGATGGGTGTGCGTCTCTGGATTGAGTTGTGATGACGTGTGGTCTCCTGCCTTGTACTCCTCTGGACTGAGTTGAGTCGGCTTCAGATGGTCTCCTGCCTTGTACTCCTATGGGCTTAGTTGAGTCGGCTTGAGATGGCTCTCCAGATGGTACTCCCGTGGACTCAGTTGAGTGATCTGTTGAGAGTGACGTCCCGGTGGATGAGCACAGGTGGATGTGTCCCTAGTGACTGAGCACTAGAGGATGTGAAAGATCCCTTGCTATATTGTCAGAGAGTGAGGCTTTGGTAAAACCTTAATTCATGTTGTAAAGGGTACAAGTCGGCCCCACCATGACAAGATAATTAATATTGTGTAATTATTAATTATGTTATTAAGTTGTATAGGTCGGCCCTATTGTGCCAATAGACACATCATTTGATGTGATAGGTTTTGTATAAATAAGAGTGGATCCCCATTGTGGATCCCACTCACTTGTCATCTCATAATTTCAGAAGTTGAGGTTTGAAACTATGAGAACTGCAATCTACACTTCTCCAAGAGTTAGTTTTCTCAGTCATAGCAACACCCTATTGTGTGCTAGGTTTGGTGGTGGATGGGGGATCTTCTCTTGAGAATATAGCAAAGGATTGTTGGGTTTTTCCCTTGTTCGAGAAGGGTTTTCCCAGGATACTTCTTGTGTTGTTGTGCATGGTTATTCTTCTTGTGATCTTGGTTTATTGCAACTTGTATTGTTGCTGCAAATGGTTATGGTTCAATTAATGCTAATAGTAAAATTGAAATAAACCTCATGCATGAGTTAACCATCAAAACTTAACAAGGCCCACTTCCTTCTGGAAGCCAACTGGTGTGGTGGATGCTATCTGCAAACCCGTGACCATCTGTGGTGGTGAGTGGGTTTTCCATCTGTACAAAAGGGTACTGCTGGTCATGTCGTCTCTTGACACTCCATATCTGCAACCTGAGGGCCTCGAGACATGATCTCCTTAGTTATCCACAAAATAGGGATAACAATGTCGATTGATGTCCTTGGAGGATCGAGGTAGAGGCAAAGGCTAGACAAGAGGTAAAGAATGAAGGATGATACTAATGATGAGGATCCCAATATAAGCGATCTTAGAACATTGCTTGTCATTTATATGTTCTTTCTCGTTTATTCATAATGGTTTCTTTCAAAATTTCAATATAATCATTAATGTACTATGGATGACATTTCTAACTTCATAATTGTTAATGTTTAAGCCATTATTATAGTTCTTTGCATTTCAATAGATAACAACAACATAAGACAAGATCACTGAGAAATACACAATCAAAAGAGACAACATTTATCCTGGGAAACCCTCTAGGGGAAGAAAACCCAACAAAACTTCCTTATTATAGATGGCCAATACAATGCCAAGAGATAACTCAAACAAATACAAAAGATCCTCTCCCAAAGATGCGCCACTCTCTCTCTCTCTTCTCCAACTGCAGTTCCGAAACTTGTCTCTCAATGAGCAAGTG
Source organism: Picea engelmannii (assembly GCA_009831015.1). Classification (NCBI taxonomy): domain Eukaryota; kingdom Viridiplantae; phylum Streptophyta; class Pinopsida; order Pinales; family Pinaceae; genus Picea; species Picea engelmannii. Next base: position 51,201 of record ML801638.1, read on the forward strand.
AGGTGTGTCTAAGTGAGGCGTTAGCCTCCTTATTTATACTAATCTGGCACGTGTGAAGTGTCTGTTCACTGGCAGGGCCGACTTCTTAATCTGGGTGGTTATAACCACCTTTATTATATTCCGGGGCCTCTTTGATATATTCTGGGGCCGACTTCTTCTTTTGCCTATTACAATTATATTATGACCAATCCGCAAAAGGGGATTTTGTCCTTTTACAATAGCCGACATGATCAATCCACAATGGGGATTGATCCAATGAATAATATATCAAATAATAATAAGAATATACTTTGCAGTTACATTATTTCAACACTCCCTCTTAACAAGAAGGGTATTTTTCAACAACATTAGGCGAGAGAGAGAGGACAACATCATCAACAACATCAAGTGGGTGAGACGACAACATCATCAATATCATCTTGGAACACTGACTGGCGTATCTATAAATCATTGGAAGTTTTCTTCATCGACAACGTCGTCATTCTCAAAGGAATGCAATCATCATCTGCATCAATATGAATTAGTATAAAATTAATACATCATCATCACAGCACGAGGCTGGCTCATCATCATAATACTGGACTGGCTTTACGTCACAGCTGTAAGGCTGGAAGAACAATGCTCGTCTTGCTTTACGTCACAGCAGTCACGCTGGAAGCAAGAAACTTGTCCTGCTTTACGTCACAACAATCAAGCTGGAAGCAGGATACTAGACTGGCTTTACGTCACAGCTGTCAAGCCGAAAGCTCATTGCTAGTCTCATCTCATCGTCTTGCTTTACGTCATAGCAATAAAGCTGGAAGCAAGATACTCGTCCTGCTTTACGTCACAACAATCAAGCTGGAAGCAGGATACTAGACTGGCTTTACTTTACAGCTGTCAAGCCGGAAGCACAGTACTAGTCTCATCACATCTTCTTGCTTTACGTCACAACCATCAGGTTGGAAGTAAGATACTAGACTGGATTTACGTCACAGCTGTCAAGCCGGAAGCACAGTACTAGTCTCATCACATCTTCTTGCTTTACATCACAACCATCAGGTTGGAAGCAAGATAATAGACTGGCTTTACGTCACAGCTGTCAAGTTGGAAGCACAGTACTAGTCTCATCACATCTTCTTGCTTTACGTCACAACCATCAGGTTGGAAGCAAGAGATGTCTCATCAAAACAACTACTCCCCCTTTCGAGGAAGGTCCTTTCGGACTATTCCAAGCTTATCTCGAAAGTGCTCAAACTTTACACGAGATAGAGGCTTGGTCAACACATCAACAACCTGTTCATTCGTGTTAACGTACTTGAGCTTTAAGGGTCCTCTCTGCACCATGTCACGGATGTAAAGATAACGAATCTCTATGTGCTTTGACCTGTCATGGAATACAGGATTCTCTGTCATCTTTATGCAACTCTGGTTGTTACATAGGATCGTGGTTGCTTCCATCTCTAGGTGAAATAGGCCGGTCAACAACTTTCAAAGCCATATAGCTTCGCAACTGGCAGAACATGTAGCAATGTATTCTGCTTCCGCTGTGCTGAGAGCAATGCTGGATTGCTTCCTACTCTGCCACGAGATCATGGTTGATCCCAAACTGAAACAACATCCTGAAGTGCTTTTCCTGTCAGAAACACTTCCTGCCCAATCTGAATCAGTGTAATCACTCAATGTGAAATCATGATCTCCATCATAATTGAGACCACAATCTAATGTACCCTTAAGGTACCTCATCACATGTTTTGCAGCCACAAGGTGAACATGTCTGGGTTTTACCAGAAACTGACTCAAGGTGTTCACGGCAAAACAAATGTTTGGTCTGGTGTTCGTCAGGTACATCAATGATCCAATAATTTGTCTTTACAGTGTGGCATCAATCAATTCTGACGAAGTATCGACCAACAGCTTCAACTTCGTTTCCATGGGTGTATTCATGGGCTTGCACTCTAACATGTCGAATCTCTTCAAGATTTCGACTGCATACTTCCCTTGGTTAAGGAAGATCCTCTCTGGACTCTGCCATACCTCAAGACCTAAGAAATAATGCATTAGGCCAAGGTCTTTTATCTCAAATTCTGAAGCAAGCCTCTTCTTACATTCGATGATGAGCTTTTCTTCTCCAGTTAAGAATAAGTCATCCACATATAGCAATAATATCACTAGCTCATTGTTCATAACCTTGAAGTAGAGGTTAGAATCTGCTTTACTCTTGGTAAAGCCCAAACTCGTCAGGAAACTGTCTATACGGCCATACCAAGCTCTAGGAGCTTGCTTCAATCCGTACAGAGCCTTCTTTAGTTTGCAGACATGAGACTTCCTGTTTTGAACTTCAAATCCTTGAGGTTGCTCTATATACACTTCTTCTTCGATGACACCATTTAGGAAAGCTGTCTTTACGTCCATCTGGTGTAACTTCCACTTCATCTTAGCTGCAAGGGCTATGATGGTTTTGATCGAAGTGTATCTGG
>ML801638.1:133799-147608 GCA_009831015.1 Picea engelmannii
TGTTTCAAAAGTTAAAAAAAAATGAATATTTTTGTATTTTTTTAAGTTTGCCGATTTTTTGCCGATGTTTTGCCGAGTTTTACGAAACGTTGTTTTCTGGACCCCGGCGAGTTTTTCCCCGAGACGAGTTTTACAACATTGATACAAACTACTGGAACATAATGATGAAGCTCTTGTACATGATGAAGTCAATCCCAGTGAACTTTGGCATAGAAGGTATGCTCATTCTTAGCTATCAAGCATTACCTTTCCTCAAGAAGATGGTCGAAGGAGTTAGTGTAGTTAGGGTTAGTGTAGTTAGGGTTTCAATTCAAAAGAGTTTGAGAGTGTTTGGATTTGATTTCACTTCAATGTTGGAGGCTGGAGATCAGTGCCTTAGGGTTAAAGGAGTCAATAAATGATGGACGCAAGAGTTGAAGGGAAAGAGATTTTAAAGGACTGGAGGGAAAAGTTTCAAGGTGTTGCTAGAGCAGGGCCTTAAAAGAAGAACCCTAGGGGAGAGAGGCTCACTCCGGTGTTGCAAAAGCAAGGCCTCGTGTTCTCTCCTCCTTCCCGGCAAACGGCTAGCCCAAAAACAGGAAAAATAGACCAAGACAGGAGGTTTTGCTGAGGGAGGTGTTGCTAGAGCAAGGCCTATCAACAAAACCTAGAACAGTACGACCCTGGTGTAGTAAGCCTAGGCCAGGGACGTCTCACTCTTCTTGGCTCAAAATGGTACGGCTAGCATAAGGAAGAAAGAAAAAGGAGTGTAGCTATGGCTAGGCTCTCTTTTTCCTCTTCAATGGCTTTAGGCTTCTCTATCAGGGGACATGAGACAACGACCTACTTGTGTGTTTGTCCCCTAGGGTTTTGATTCAGCAATATTTATAAATAGATGCAAGAAATCAAACTACAACCATTCAATCAAGAAGTTTTGCGGAAAAATACTTACAAATCATGAAGAAATAACCATGCAAACCCTAGTTGTAACACCTTCCTTCAAGAGAAACACTATAAATGCCAAAAAATCTCTTCCTTCAACAAGTGTGCATCACTTAGTTCAGCCAAAAACCTCAATAGGGCGCTAAAATCAGACCTCACTAATGAGCGAGTGATAATTGACTATAAAAATGAGAGTGAAAACCCTCAATATATACTGTATCAATGACCTAATTTAACCTTTTTAGGTCATAAAAAGGCCGACAAGGCCAAAATACCAAAATAATACTGTCTTACATTAAATTTTCATTTTAAAACCCTAATTGAGCAAAAAGTGAGACGTCACCCCTTCTAAGGGAGAAATTAGCCCCTTTTTAGGGCAAATGTAGCAATAAAGAGCAAAACGTTAGCCCTCTTTGGGCCTCTTCATCATGCCACACGTACCAACTCCCCTGTCAAACTGCCACACATTCAAGATGACGTCATGAGCCCATAGGTGACGTCCTGGGCCATCTAGGGAAAACGTTTCACTGGAAGTGGGTCAATCCCCCTAGGTCGAGCTCTGCCAAAGTGCCTCGTATGGAACATCCTCTTCTTCTCCGGTGCAAAACCCTGATCAACCACCGTCCTGTCTCTGCCCCCTGATGGGGTCTCAACATCCATCTGGTGGGCTCTTCAGCCCTATGGAGGTCCGAACTGATCATCTCCCCATGTGTACCGGTCCAAATGGTACCTGTCTGTTGGGTATGGTCTTGCACCTCAAAAGCTATGCCCTCCATGGGCTCATCAGTCACAGGGATCATAGCAATGTCAATCACATTTCATCATCAATATTATTAAACATATGCATAAAACCCCTAATATATCAGTCAGTAGCTCAAAGACATTAGAAAAACCTGCAATACAAGATTGGAGAAAAAGACAAGACGTCCTATTGGGCTAGTATCCACAAGAAAAGGAAAGTTGCCAGGAGGATTTCATCCAAGCCATGTAAGTGAGGTGATGTGGCTAGGGGATGTCTAGACATGTGGGTGCAGTGAGAGCCAAGGATGCATAATGTTATCTGTGGGTGCCTTTGTAGAAGGCGAGCTGTACCTGTCATGGATGCATTTTTTCCATGCCCGTTCTTGCCTTTATTCTTTTATTTGCTTTTTCTTCTTTTTCTTTTTATTCAAGAGCTAACCAGAGGACACTGCCTTGCCATGGTGACCAGAGCTGACAGTGTTACCCACAAGTACTTTCACAGAGATGAGAAGGTTGGTTCGTGATGAGACCCCCTTTCCCTTGGCCATGGAACCAAAGGTCACTGCCCTGGCGTGGTAACCAGATGGTGGCAATGTCATATTGTTAGGTACCCATGAATCTAATAGGCTGGCTCGTGATGAGACCCCCTATCCTCTGACTAGGTGTTGTTTGTTATTTTCTGGGTCCCTCTTGTTTCTTGCTGAGAGGCCTTATATTGCCTTCTCAGGGATCCCTGGGCAAAGCATCTCGAGGTTTCATTTTTAGGCTTTTGTCTTTTACCAATTGCTTTTACCTTCTGGGCCTTTAGCCCCTTCTTCCCACGAGATAAGGTGCAATCCTACAAATAGGTCAACCCAATGCCCGAACAAGGGGAATGGGATAAATGAGCGGGAGATAAGATGAAACAGTGGTGCTATGATGGGAACGGACGATGGCTTTTCAGAAATCCCCACAGTGGCAAACCAAGACCTATGGGCACAGGCTTGCTAGGGCACCCTGTCAATTTCCCCAAGCATGGTCAAGTGGGCTAATGTAAGATCCAAGCAGTTGTTAGAGATAAAATGAATCAGATGCATATATTTAAAGGTTTAATGATCAAAAGTGACACATACCTGTACCAATTACCTCATGGAGCAAGAACCTCTTCTGATACAAGACCAAGCCGATGGTGATGGATGCTGCTGCTGCTGACAAGACAAAGCTGATGGAAGAAGAAAAGGATGGGCCCTCTAGGGCCATGCTCAGGTCAATCCTTCTCTCGGTACTCCATGTCTAGGACCTGTGGGCCTCGAGACATGATCTCCTAGTTATCCCTAAAAATCGGGGATAACAGTCCAGTAACTGCTGGTGTGTGTCCAGATCACTCTAGACCACCACTATGGCGCGTTGGCTTCTCCTCCAATGCGCATTGGTTGAGATATATAGAGTATATCATGTGTAAATTATCATTCATTCATTTGGTTAATGAAAATTCTTCCATTCTTTCTCCCCTGCTTCTCTTTTCTTCTATTTTCTCTACAATTGTGTATGTCAATTCCTAGCTAAATCTATTCTGTGTAGGTTCAACACATTTACATGGTATCAGAGCAGATGGACTTCTAGGGAAAAGACACACCAAATTATTTTTGCAGGTACTGAAGATTGAAGACAGTGGAAAAATGAAATTTCCAAAAGAATTCGTTCTTACATCTTACAACTTCTTTGCATGGAAGGAGAAGATGATAATGCATCTTTGAAGCAGAGGATTGTATAGGTTAACCATGAACACAGAGGCAGAACCAACATCAGCCATAGAAAAATCCAAGTATCTAAATCGAATGGATGAAGCATTTAGAACAATTTGCAGTCTCATTTCTCTTGAACTCCTCTTTCACATATGCTCTTGTAAAACCCCCAATGAAGCTTGGAACACCATGGAAGGGATTTTTGGCAAACATGATGAGATGAGGGGACACATGCTCGAGGTGGAATTGCTCACATTGGATCCAAAAAGCTTTGACAATCTCCAAGATTTCTTGACCAAATATAAGGATTTGTTGTCGCAACTCCAAGTTTGCATGGTTGATAAACCTAAGGAGGAGAAACAAATGGTTCTCACCATTCTCTCCAAATTTGGTCCAGAATACTCAATGTTTGTATCCACATTTCATTTAGTTAGATTCGCCTCTAGAGCCACCTGGAAGATGCCATCTCTTGAGGACTTTATCGAGTCTCTGACACAAGAGCAGAACAAGCTCATCAACATGGGAAAAATCAAAGGCCCAAAGGCGCATGCACTTACTGTGCAAGATGGTAGCGGTCATCAATATCAGAAATCTAAAGATAAAGACAAAAGGAAAGAACATGCAAATCCGAAGAAGGAAGGGTACTCAAAACCCTTCAACGATGCCTCCGGATCCAAAGGTGGAAAGGGAAGAAAATGGGAGAAATGCACTTACTGCCATAAAGGATTCTATCCAGAATCCGCATGTATGTAGAAATAGATAGATCTAATGACCCAAATATTTCAGGAAAACAACCTTGGAGATCGCATCCCCGAGGGTGCCAAGAAGAAGAAGCTAGAAGATCAGAATCCCAAGAAAGACAATTCTAGCCATGCCTTGATTGCCATCAACTCCTCTCCCGATGCTTGGATCGTAGATTCAGGTGCATCACACCACATGGCTGCCACAAAATAAGTCTATTCTTCATTGGATGCATGCAAAGGTCCTCCTATTATGACGGGGGACAACTCTCCAGTTGAGTTCACCGATAAAGGAAGAATTGAACTCACAAACGAAAGCTTCGAGAATGTGCTGCATGTTCCCATACTTTCCGTCAATCTTCTCTTTGTGTATTAGATGACAAACTCCGACACCGGAAAGAGAGTCATATTCACATCTGATGCAATGGATATCTATAACATGCAAACCAATTCCAGGGTTGCTATCGGTGAGGTAAATCATCAATCTAGACTCAACACATTTTCTGAATTTATTCAACCAAATTCTGCATCACTGCTTACCCATGCTGATGAAAGCAGTAGGATATGGCACACAAGGTTCGGGCATTTAAATTTCAAATATATGCAACAACTTAGCAAATAGAGAATGGTTGATGGTCTACTCGACATGCACGTCTCCAAAGGAATTTGTGAGGAATGTGTTCTTGGAAAACACCCTCAAGAGAAATTCGACAAAGGAAAGACTCAGAGGACTTCCTCTCCTTTAGATCTGATCCATAGTGACCTCATGGGCCCTTTTCTGCATCCATCAATCAGTAAAGCAAGGTACTTGCTCTTTTTTGTTGATGATTTCTCACGCTTCACATGGATTTACATTTTCAGGAAAAAATCAGAGGTCTTTCAACACCTCAAAGATTTCAAAGCCCTTGTTGAGACACAGTCAGGAAAGAAAATCAAAGTCACCCGCACAGATAACGGGGGAGAGTATGTCAACCATGAGATACAAAATCTTTGTCATGAGGCAGGGATTCAGTTGCAACACACGATTCCTTATACTCCGCAGCAAAATGGAGTTGCTGAGCGGAAAAATAGATCTCTAAAAGAGATGGCATCTTGTATGCTACATGCAAAGTCACTTCCATAGAGACTATGGGATGAAGAACTTAATTGTGCAACTTACATCCAAAATAGATCTCCCCATAGATATGTCAAGGATAAGACCCCCTACAAGGCTTGGAGCGGCGTCAAACCAAAAGTGACCCACTTTCGCATTTTCGGTTCACATGCATGGACCAAGATTCCCTCTGAGAAGAGGAAGACACTTGATCCATAGAGCACAAAGTGTATCTTTGTTGGATACCTCAACAGTGTGAAGCGATACAGACTCATTGATCTTTCCTCGGACCAACTCATAATTGAGCGTAGTGTCCAATTCGAGGAAAGTGTCTCGCATGTACCTTAGCAGCCGCATGCAGACATTTTTTTTCTTCCACCTGTCAGAGATGATAAGCATGCACATGCCGACTCTTCTTCAGATGAGAGTTCTGATTCAGAGGATTCGATGATCTAGATACAGATTCAGTACAGTCAAATGTAGAGTTAGTGCATCCAAATCCAGATGCAGATGCAGAGCCAGAGTTGAGGCCCAAGTGGGCCCAGACTACTGTTCAGGATGCAGGGGATCTTGTTGGGGATCCAACTGATACTAGGAGGACTTGATCTGATTTCGAGGAGCCTCCTCTTGCACTCACTGCCACTGAACTGTTGCCACCCAAGCATCTTTTCTTGGTTCAGTCTTCAGATTCACAGTCTTATGGCGAGGCTGCTGGAAATCCCTTTTGGGAATTCTCCATGCAGGAGGAGTACAACTCCCTCCTCGAGAACCAGATTTGGGATTTGGTTCCCCTTCCTTCAGGAAGGAAACTTGTCAGGTGTAGATGGGTCTACAGGACCAAGAGCGCAGCGGATGGATAGATTAGCAAATACAAAGCCAGGCTAGTTGCCAAAGGCTTTCAACAGGTGCATGGCATTGACTATGATGAGACCTTCGCTCCAGTAGCGAAGATGGATTCCATACGTTTGGCACTTGCCATTGCGACAGCCAAGGGACTGGAAGTCCATCGGATGGACGTGAAGAATGCATTTCTTCACTGTGATCTCTCCGAGGAGATCTATATGGAGCAGCCCCGAGGATTTATGCAGGATTCATCTTTGGTTTGTTGACTGAAGAAGTCTCTTTATAGCCTCAAGCAGGCTTCGAGGGCATGGTATGCCAAGATGGACTCCTACCTGCTGTCACAAAACTTTGTACGTTGTAAATCAGGCCCGAATGTTTACATGCTCAGGATGACTGATTCACTTCTACTCCTAGTTCTGTATGTTGATGATTTGTTGATCACCGGTTGCTCGACTTCAGCGATTGCTGCAGTCAAGAGGATTCTATAAGACAGGTTCTTGATGACAGACATGGGTCCGATACATTTCTTCCTTGGATTCGAGATCATTTAGGATGCATCAAGCATCAAACTGTCTCAGGCCAAGTATGCACGAGATCTCCTTGAGAGATTTCACATGATAAACTGCAAGTCTGCCCCGACTCCTTTCCTATCAAGAGTCAGACTTGAGGATGGCGGGAACACTCCACTGGTTGACAACACACTGTACAGACAAATAGTGATGAGCTTGCTGTAACTCACACACTCCAGACTAGACCTATCCTATGTAGTGGGAGCTGTTTCCAGGTTCATGCAGGAGCCACATGAGGTACATTGGAAGGCTGCAAAGCGTATCCTTCGATCCGTATAGGGAACCATCACCTTTGGGATTCACTATTCAACGGACTCTACATTGGACCTCATCGGGTTCACTGATTCTGACTGGACTGGCGATAGCATTGAACGCAAGTCCACATCTGGTTACTCACTTGGTCTTGGTTCTGGGCCTATCTGTTGGTCGAGCAAGAAGCAGGCTGCTATTGCTCTATCTTCACCTAAGGTAGAGTACAAAAGGGTAGTTAGCATAAGCATTCAGGCTATGTGGCTACTGCATTTTCTGACTGAGTTGGGAATTTAGTTTCATTGGTCGATTGTCATCTAGTGTGACAACTAGAGCACTCTGAAGTTCTGCAGAGATCCAGTTCAGAGGCAGCGGACGAAGCACATCGAGATCCACATGCACTACATCCAAGACTTAGTACACGAGGGGACCATCGACCTACAGTTCTGTCCTTCAGTAGAATAGATTCCAGACATCTTCACCAAGACCTTCACTGAGCAGAAGTTCCATTCTTTGCTAGTCGTCTTGGAGTGAAGGACACAATTTCGTAGCAATTGTCATCTCTTTTTACATACATTGTACCTTGAGGTTTTCCCTCTTTCCTCACTTATTTTAGTGTATCTTTTGTATTTGGGTACCTAACATGGCCTCGTTGCCGAGACCCATTCTTTATTTTCACCATAGTGATGTTCAGGGGGGGTGTTGGAGATACTTCACACACACCTATGATTTCTTTTTCCCAAGGTTTTTTCTATGTTTATTAGTCATTATTCAGTCTCCTATATTTTAGGGAGAATATTCCTCTAGGAGAATATTCTCTTCAGTTCACACTTTAGTTTGATCAGTTGAGTGGAGTCTAGATGCAACATTGGTATTATTACCATGCAACATTGGGATCATCACCAACTAATGCACATTGTCCTTGGGATCATCACCAGATTAGCGCATTACTCATGATTCCTTGATCTCCTCCTCAGTTCACTTTGTTTCAGTCAGTTAATTGAAGACTGATAGACTAGTTAACTTAGCTAGGTGGCAGTTCACTCCTGTAACTGACCGAGAGACTAGACTAGGTGGCAGTTTACTTCCGTAACTGCTGGTGTGTGTCCAAATCACTCTAGACCACCGCTATGGCGCATTGGCTTCTCCTTCAGTGTGCATTGGTTGAGATATACAGAGTATATCATGTATAAATTATCATTCATTCATTTGGTTAATGAAAATTCTTCCATTCTTTCTCTCCTGCTTCTCTTTTCTTCTCTTTTCTCTGCAATTGTGTATGTCAATTCCCAGCTAGATCTATTCTGTGCAGGTTCAACACATTTACAAGATTTGAAATTAGTGTTAAAGAATCAACTCAATTGCTAATCTCTAATCATACTAGGTGGACTCAAGTGGGTAGTAACCTAGGCAACCTTAGAGTCCTTGCCTTATGGAACCTAATTTCTACTAGGGAAGCCCCTCGTTGTGTTGTATTACCCCAACCTAAAGTGAGGAAAGTAGTTATTGAGGTGATAGTGGTAACTCTTTCGAGTTAGACTTAAGATTAGTACCTTGTTAAGGCTTTTCACTAAGGGGTGCAAGTTTGGGTGATAATACTCCCCACCATTGGGGCCACCCCTTGCATCCCCAATAGTAGAAAATGGTCCCATTTTATTTTCAGTATGTTGTATTTGGGTGTATAAAGGTCGTTAAGTGGAAAAAGTGATTTAGCACCAAGATGAGGTGTTGGAGGAATATAAAATCTTTAGCTAGAGAGTTTGAAATTTGTAAGCACAATGAATGTTGGTTCATCCTAGAAGGAATCCTCTATTAGGTTTCCAATGTATGGAGGGTTAACAAATGCAAAACAACATTGGTTTACTTGAGAGGCCATTTGGACAATCACTAATAATGATAGGAATATAGTTGAATTTGAAGTCACCTTGTATGACTGGATGTTAGAACGGTACATAAAATTGAAGAATACCTCACTAGGGAAAAAATAAATGTTAGTAGAGATACACAAAGAGTTGATAAAGAAATTTTAGAAGGGAAATTAGAGAAACAAAACATAGTTGAATTGAATGATATAAAGCAGGAAATAGGTGAGCTTATGTGGGACAACGATCAATGCTTTAAAGATATAGTGAGTCGATTTACATATGAAATACATGATATGGAACACAAAGAATGGTTTATTGGAGGACAATTGTTGTATTTTAGAACATCTTGTTGTGGAAAAAGCTAAGGTATCAAAAAACGGGGGTATCATGCTCAATATATTGTTGCTTGTTTCAGGTATGCATATGGGTTAGAAATGACTCTGAAATGTGGCTAAAATGCCTTTGAATTATTTAAAATAAAATATACTCTTCTCTTCTCTATTATTTTTTGTAAGAGCTAAACTTTGGTGATGCTACTAGCATGTCACAAAAGAATCTCTTGCCAACTTTTATAATCTATTGATGTATGATATATTCTCCTATATATTGAATGAAGTGCTAGTTGATGAGCATATTTAGTGATAGGATGTATGTATTTAATCCATATATATTAGTCATGAGTAAATGTAGAGCCACTATGCGTTATCATTCTATTTAGAGAAGGGACACACTTGATGCGCTTTATGAAATGTTTGCCCAATAAATACAAGAATCAATGAGCTATCCAAGCTGTCAAAGATGAGACACAGGAGACTTTTGTACAATTTGATGAAGTGAGAGATTGTGCCCAATTTTGTGGACTATATATGATGCACGGTATATAACATGTATGTTGCAATCTCTCTTGTGTAATTTTTGTTGTTGTTCTTGTATTAGTATGTATATTAATGAGTCAGATGTGTTATGCTTTGCATATTATTAGTTTCTTCCTTGCAACACTTACTATGGTTTTCTAAACCACAACGCAAATATCCATTTTAGGTAGTACATGTTAATTTCTTGAAACCCAACAATCAGAAATTTTATGACAATAATTAAATAACTCAGAATTTAATCTACCGCTGATATAAATTTTGTAAACTATGCAGAAAATTTATAGCTACTGAGTTTTAACCATTAAAAATGCTCAACGGAATCATAAACAACACATACATTTGAAGACGGATATTTCTGGGCAATGCCCCTGGAAAAACCTCGAAGGGAAAACCAGTAAATGAGAGGATTTTATTGGCTTCAGAGGAAGAAAATAATTATAGCAACTAATTCATAAATTTCTTACAGCCCAACAAACTTAGCTTGTACGAACCTACTTTTTTGGCCCTGCTTTTTCCGGCCTTGCTTTTTTGGCCCAGTTGTTTTTTCGACCCTGCAAAATCTTTCCTTTAGCTACAAATCTGCACTCTTCCTTAGCCAAACCGCCTTCTTTAGCTCTTAGCTCAATATGTGCCTCTCACTCTCCTTAGATCTGCTTTTATAATCTCTTAATGACCAAATCCCTAACCCTAAGATATCAACGGTCAAGATTAGATCTTGCCTTCCCAAGATCGACGGTTGTGGCTTAATCTCTCGTTGAGATGACTTAAATCACTTAAGTCACTCAACTTTATGAAAAAGTCACTTTAGTAATTAAATAAAAGCCACATTAAATGCAATTATAAAGTTAAAGATCTAGAGAGCGTCGCTCGAACACCTCCGCTTGCCAGGCATTGCCAATGCGGAAGTACCTGTCTGAGCTACCCCAAAAACTAACAGTAAGGTAATATGTTATGAACATATATGTTTAGCATAAGCATTCAAGCAATAAGGTATTGGTACTTAAAATAGGGTTTGTATGATGCATAGTTTCCTATTCTGCTAGCATAGATCCTTATTAATCCTAGATTTGTTAAGAACTGAGACAGATCAAAAGAACCTATGTGCAAACTTATCGTTGCTTAGAAGATCCCGGTTATGGATCTATGCTAGTTTAATTTTTTACATTATTTTTATTTTTTGGACATTAGATGTTAGAGTTCTTTTTTCTTTTCCATTTTACTTTATTAGCATTACACACATGAGACACATGAATATCTATCCCACCCCAGATTGTAAGAGGACCTTGTTTTTCTTGGTGTAATAAAGACAAACTAACTTCCCTCAATTTTAAAAAAGCATGTTACATTATTACTCCATTCAAAAGATAGCATTTGGAATCCTTTGGTGTGACAAATATCCCTAATTGTAGGCTCATTAGCTATGAGTATGTCAATGACCTGGTCTGAATTAAGATAATCAAGTAAAATTGTTGTAAAACCTAAATCTATATGAGGCCTAACAAGGGAACTAGCTAATCACATAACAACTTTTAAGACAACAAACCTTCAACAAGATTAGTTATCTTCAATTTTTAAGATTAGTTATGTTATCTTTTATTTTAAAGATTAGTTATCTTTAAATATTTTATTGATTCTTCCAATTTGGTTATTCAAGTATCATTGTTAAGGTTTCTTTGATAAGCACAAGGGTTGAGTAACATGTGTAGCTTTTATAATGAAAACACACTCAACACCAGGGCAAAAAATTCAAAAATTCAAAAAAGAAAAAGGTTGCCTAGTGCATAATAGTTACATGTAAGATGCATTTTTTCTTAGCTTACATAAAAATTGAATGGTTATTTTTTATGTAGTTTGAAGGTGCTATCATGTCGACCTTAGGACGATCCAAACTTCTTGATTCTATGGAAGGAATTGCAAAAGGGATCCAACAGGTGATAATTCTTATTTGTACAGTTCATCCAAAGCTTTGTTCAAATTTGCAAAATATTTGATATTCATGTCTTGTATTTTCTTCTGGTTTCGAGTCTTTACAAGATTTAGATATAATTATGATTGCTACATTTTTCACAAGGTGAGTAGCAATTAGAGCTATAATGGATCTTTCTGCATATCTAACATAGTGATGAAATGATCCCTCCATAACCAAATATCTTTTATCGAATTTTGATGGATAAATATCATAATATATGTGATCTTTTGATAAAAATGAGTTTGCTTGGGAATAGATCAATAAGACAATCATTTATATGATAAAATACATGCTACTTCTTGTTATCTTTTGGGTTATTTTGAAAGTGTTTACACTATTTTTGGGGGTGCTTCATGAGATTTGGGGTACATGGTGTATGATGAGCCGCTAGATGGTTTAAGATGGATTTTGCATATGGAAGATGGTTTGTGATGGATTTGCACATTGAAGATAGCTTGCTCGGTGATTGATTGAGCTTAGTTGGGTGCTTTTTTGGCATTCTTCCCTAGGGTGTTGGAGTTCTCTTGACAAATTGTTAGCACAATTTTTCACCCTCCAATCAGATTTGATAATTAAGAAATCAGCGATGGAAAATTTGGTAATTCAAGGAGAGAATGCCCCAAATTGTCACGGGTAAGCCTCCTCTTCGTTTAGGTTGGTGTGTGCCAACCTTAGGGGGGAGTCCCTAAGTACCGGGCTGCTGATTTGTTAGCTGATTTTATGCAATAAACACACAAAAACAGTAGCAAATATGCTTTGGACAATGTGTAAACACACCACCAAAGCATTAGGAAAAAATAATTTAAAGTCGCTTGGAGGGATCCTGCAGTGTTAGTGTGAGAGAGATGAAAGAAATCTTGCTACAAATCTTGCTTTGAACTTTTCCACACTCCCATCAGCTGCGTGTTTGATCTTATAGATCCATTTGGAAGAAACCACTGATTTGTCCTTTGGCCTCGGCATAATGTCCTAGACATTGTTCTTTAGAATAGACCTGTATTCCTCAAGCATGGCATCCTTCCATGCTTGTAATTTATCTGCTTCTTCAAATGAAGAAGGTTCGGCATCACTGATACTGCTCATCAGTGCAACATAACCTCCAAACCTGTGAGGTCTCTTACTTTCCCTGAAAGTTCCTTTGGGAGCAGCTGTCCTTCCTGCTTCCTACACTGTTTCTTTAAGCCACCTTGGCTTCCTTTTGGCTGGAGGTTCTTCAAGAGTTCTTTCTAGCTCTTCAGCAGGTTCTAGGGGTTCATCACCTGGCCCTTCATGAGGTTCCTCCCTCTGATCATCTGACTCTTCATTTTCAGAAGCAGGTGAAGCAGGTTGAACTGCTTCTGATTCCTGCTGAAGCTCCCTGGATTTCTTGAATACGACTTCCCCATGGAAAGTCACATCTTTGCTTACCTCTATCTGCCTCTGACCTGGTACATATATCCTGTAATCCTTGGAGTTCTCACTGTACCCCACAAAAACCCTTTTGTTGCATGAGGGTTCCATCTTTGTCCTCTTTTCCTTAGGGACATGAATATACACTGGACACCCAAACATCCTTAGATGCCCTACTTCAGGTTTGATCCCGAAGAAAACCTCTTCAGGAGTCTTGTCCTTCAAGATAGCATGTGGACACCTATTTTGAATATACACGGTAGTGAAGATAGCTTCTGCCCATAAATAATTTGGCAGATCCTAGTCAAACATCATTGCTTTCGCTGCCTCACAAATTGTCCTGTTTTTCCTCTCAACAACTCCATTTTGCCAAGGGTTATATGGCACAGTCAACTATCTCTTGATTCTTGCTAACTTGCAGAAACCCTCAAACTGGAGAGATTCAAACTCTCCTCCATTGTCTGTTCTAATTGTTCTGATGTGTTTCCCTGTCTGCTTTTCAATAAAGGCTTTATACTCTTTGAATTTATCAAATGTGTCACTTTTAGCTTTAAGGAAATATATCCAACATTTTCTTGAGTAATCATCAATAAAAATGACATAATACAAACAACCACTGAGTGAGGGAGATGACATGGGACCACATACATCAGAATCAACCAGATCTAAGATGCCCTGAGCTCTGCTATCACTACTGTGAAATGCTTTCTTTATATTTTTACCTAGCATGCATCCCTTACAAATTTCATTTTTACTAAGAGAAATAGAGGGCATGCCACATACCATGTTCTGTAGATCTGGAAGTGCTTTGTAATGAAGATTTCCAAGTCT
>ML801638.1:151579-164114 GCA_009831015.1 Picea engelmannii
TCTTCTTCTCCAGTGCAAGACACCGATCCATCTTTGTCTCGTCTCTGCCCCATGGTGGGGTCTCAACATCCATCTGATGGGCTCTTCAGCCCCATGGAGGTCCGAACTGATCATCTCCCCATGTGTACCGGTCCAAATGGTACTTGTCCGTCGGGTATGGTCCTGAACATCAAAGGCTACGCCCTCCATGAGCTCATCAGTCACAAGGATCATAGCAATGTCAATCACATTTCATCATTAATATTATTAAACACATGCATAAAATCCCGAATACATCAATCAATAGCTCAAAGATGTTACACAAGCCTGCAATACAAGTTTGGGGAAAAGGACAAGGCTTGCTATTGGGCTAGTGTCCACATAAAAAGGAAAGTTCCCAAAGAGACCTCATCCAAGCCATGTAAGTGGATGATGTGGTCAGGGGATGTTCAAGCATGTGGGTGCAGTAAGGGCCAAGGATGCAACGTGTTACCTGTGGGTGCCTTTGTAGAAGGCGAGCTGTCCCTGTCATGGATGCATTTTTTCCAAGCCCATTCTTGCCTTTATTCTTCGTATTCTTTTTATTCTTTTATTTGCTTTTTTTTTTCAAGAGCTAATCAGGGGACACTGCCTTGGCATGGTGACTAGAGCTGACAACGTAACCCACAAGTACTTTCGCAGAAATGAGAAGGTTGGCTCGTGATGAGACGCCCTTTCCCATGGCCATGCAACCAAGAGTCACTGCCCTGGCGTGGTAACCAGCTGGTGGCAACGTCATACTGCTAGATACCCATGAACCTAATAGGCTGGCTCGTGATGAGACCCCCTATCCTCTGATTAGGTCTTGTTTTATTATTTTTTCGGGTCCCTCTTGTTTCTTGCTGAGAAGCCTTTTATTGCTTTCTTGGGGATCCCTGGGCAAAGCATCTTGAGGTTTATTCTTAGGCTTTTATCTTTTACCAACTTGCTTTTACCTTCTGGGCCTTTAGCCCCTTCTTCCCACGAGGTAAGGTGCAGTCCTGAAAATAGGTCAACCCAATGCCCGGACAAGGGGAATAGGATAGATGAGCAGGAAACAAGATGTAAAAGTGGTAGTATGATGGGGGCGGACGATGGCTTTTCAGAAATCCCCCAGTGGCAAACCAAAACCTACAAACATAGGCTTGCTAGGGCACCTTGTCAATCCTCCCAAACATGGTCAAGTGGGCAAATGTAAGATCCAAGCAATTGTTAGAGATAAAAGGAATCAGATGCATATATTCAAAGGTTTTAATGATCAAAAGTGACACATACCATGATACCTGGACCAATTACCTCATGGAGCAAGAACCTCTTCTGATACAAGACCAAGCCGATGGTGATGGATGCTGCTGGTGCTGATAAGAAAAAGACAATGGAAGAAGAAAAGGTGGGCCCTCCAGGGCCATGCTCAGGTCAATCCTGCTCTCGGTACTCCATGTCTAGGACCTGTGGGCCTCGAGACATGATCTCCTAGTTATCCCTAAAAAGTGGGGATAACACTACTGATTCACCTTTCTCCATCTTCAAATACTTAAGCTTGTGCTTAAGTGTCCTCTTCCGACTTGGAGACTGTTTCTCATACAGATTCACCAAGGTATCCATACGGTCCTTGGAAGTCATTAACGAAGTCATCATTGGCATTATACTGTCTTTGACTGAGTCAAAGATCATTTGCTTAACCTTTGCTTGACTCTTCCTGAAGGCCGCTCTTCCTGCATTAGTAGTGCGTTCCTCCACCACTATGGTCACATACTGCTCAAGATCATGCTCCTGCAAGATATTTTTTATCCGGAGCTTCCACACATTGAAGTTGGAAGCTCCTTCGAGCCTATCCTCGACCCTGAGTGAAATGGAGGATGCCATGGACCTCACACTGGAAACTTAATCAAGCTTGTTTAGATCTGTGTGTACCTGTTGCTGCACTTCAACAAGCTTAACACACCCTAAGCTCTGATACCATGTTAAATTTTGAGTTTGATTTCTTATGCAGATTATTTCTTTATTTTCTTCAACACTTTGATTCCAGCTTAATACATTTCAACAATATAGAATCATAACTAAATAATAATAATCATGTAGATATGTAAGCATGCACATCAACAACACATATACCCTGGGGAAACCCTGTACAGGGAGAAAAACCCCAGCAAACGATATTCCTTTATTGCATTAATAATGTAGATCACTTACAAACATCCACCATGAAAACTCTGCTCTTAAAGAGCTCGCCAAGTTGACTCTGACCTGACAGAGAACTAAGAGACCTTGCTGATATAGACATATCTGAGTTGCTTTCAAAGATTGAGATATATCAACTCTGATATGGGTTGTTGAAGTTGCCTCTAATTGACTGATATGCGCCTTTGATATGTTGTCTCTAAAGCACAGAGGTGGGCCTATGATATGCTGCCTCTACAACACTGTTATGCGCCTTTTATGCTGCCTCTATATGCTGTTATTACAACACTGTTATGTGCCTTATATGCTGCCTCTGTATGCAATTATGACAACACTGTTATGCGCCTTTATATGCTGCCTCTGTATGTTGATATGTGCCTCTATATGTTGTCTCTACATTCACCCTTACCCTGCATAACCATTGTGTGGAAGAGAGGGGTCGACCTTTGCTTATAAAGGAGTGAAGAGGAGAAGTAGATGGCTCGAATTAGGAACTTGTTTGCATGCTTCAACATAACTCAGTGTCGCACTTTAGTTTGGAAATAGAACTAGACTTGAGATTTCAGTTACAACTCACCCTTGACTTGGCATGCATGCGTACTAACTTAGCATGCACATGTCATGCATGCAACATGCAACTAGACATGCATGCAGTGCATGTCATGCATGCAACATGCAACATGCGACAACTTAACAACAATGTCTTTGACTTAGACATGCAACTTTGACTTCTACAACTTGACTCTGTACAAGGAAATTCAAATTTCTCTTCATGGTGGATAATGTTACATGTGCCAATGCACTAGATCAATACATTTATATCATTTGAATATTAGGAATATCGTTTGTTTCTAGTTCATAGGAATTTTATATTCAACCTCACTTTTGCTAGATGCCTTGACTTTTGCTCATGGCTCACAAGGCTTGACTAGGCTCACAGATGTTGTACGTTCCCCCTGACTTTTGCACTACTCTGTCTATGCTCACAGAGGTTGTACGTTCCCCCTGACTTTTGCACTAGACTGTCTATGCTCACAAAGGCTGTACATTCCCAATGACTTTTGCATTAGATTTACATAGCATCTCGTTCGTCCTGACTTTTTGTTTGACTCACAAAGGTTGTACATTCCCCCTGGCTTTTGTCAATACCTCACAAGATTGGTTGATTCTCCAAATATCCCTTGCTAGCCTCAGGGTGGCCCATATGGCCTCTCATTGGAGAATGACTGTTGATGCTGCCAAATTTAACAAAGGGTACGATAGAATTTGGACTCCGATATGTTTCAGATCGTAAGATAAGACTGCAAGGCTGTACTGATTCAGATTGGGCCGGTAGTGTCACAGATCAGAAGAGTACATCAGGATGTTGCTTCAGTTTGGGGTCAATTATGATTTCGTGGCTCAAAAGGAAGCAGATTAGTGTGGCACTCATTACGGCTAAGGTTGAATATATAACATGTTCAGCGAGTAGCGAAGCTGTGTGGCTTAGAAAGTTGCTTGCATGGCTGTTTGATCTCGAGTTGGAGGTGACTTTGTATTTTTTGTGACAACCAGAGTTGTATAAAGTTGTCTGAGAACTCGATGTTTCAGGACAAGTCTAAGCACATCGAGATCAAGTACCATTATATTCGAGAACTGGTGCAAAAGGGAGCTGTGAAACTCCAATATATTGTCACAAACGACTAGATAACAAATGTGTTGACCAAGCCTCTGTCAAATGTAAAGTTTGAGTACTTCAGGGACAAGCTTGGCATGGTCCAGAAGGACTTCCCTTGTAAGAGGGAGTGATGAGTCGCATATGTGATTCTTGGGGTAGTAGCTTATAGAGTGTGGCAGCAACGGGTAGTCATTTGTAGGCATGCCAGTTGCCCAAACTCCATATGGATTGGATAGTAGCGTAGTTTTGTGTGTGAATTGACTCAAATTGAATAGTTTCCTAGACTCTGTAAGGTTTGGGTATTAGCGCAGTTCTATGTGTGAACTGGCTCAAACTGAATAGCTTCCTAGAATCCATAAGGATTGGGTAGTAGTGTCGTTCTTGTTGAAATATTGTAACTTCGAAGAATATTCTAATTATAATTGAGTTATTATCTTATAGATCAAATCCCCTTTTGTGGATTGATCATGTCGGTACCTATATATGACCAAATCCCCTTTTGTAGATTGGTCAAACCATAGTTATATGGTGGAGTTTGTAAAGTCGGCCCCTGGGATTTAATAAAGTGGTTTTAACCACTATTGGAAGAAGTTGGCCCTACTTGATGAAGAGACATAACCCTAGCGCCTCCTCAACTAGTATTTATAAGTGAGGAAGGCGCCTCATTTGTTCACTCACTCATTCACACTTCTAGTGCGCATATTTTGACGGTAGCTGCAGTTACAAGAAGGAGAGAGAGGCGCATGCTTAGTCCTAGTCTTTCCTTGGTGGTTTTGGTCTTTAGTCTTGGCATTGTATTGGCAATCTATTATAGAGGAGGTTTTTGCTGGGTTTTCTCTCCCATGAGGGTTTCCCAGGATAAAATGTTGTGTACCTTGTGATTGTGTTTCTTTCAGTGATCCTACTTATGCTGTTATGATCTAGTAAATTGAAAAGAACTTAATAATAACTCTAAATTTAACATGGAAACAAAGTTGAACTGAATAGAGCACCTTTCACTGGGTAACCAAAAACGTCACTGTTGTCGTACAAGAAAATTAGGGATTTTTATTGGAAAGAAATTTCTGCCTAAAAACCATCTAGAAAAGTGTGCCCTACCCTAGGGCATCATTTGGTATCTTGAGCGCACCTTCTCAGTGGCTAGAGCCTCTGAAAAGTGAAACCCTAGTTTTGACTGGTACCAGGAAACCAAAACCAACACCAGAAGTACCAGTCCAGATTTGCGTAGGTCATGTTTCAAGGGGTAAAACTTGAAATTTTTGAAATCAGACAGCTCTAGCCTACTCGTCTCAACCCAATGCATCTCCTGGTAAGTTCAGATTCACTTTCTGATCACCTTCATTTTTTGGTCATTTTCCCGGCTCCAGATCAAGATGTCTGCAAGCACAAAGCTTGTTGACAAGTTAGAAGGTGTGGAAAACTTCTGTGCCTAGAAATACAAAATTGGACTCATTCTTGAAGAGAATGACCTTGCAAAATTCATAAAAGAAAATGTACCGGAACTCGAAGAAGATGTAGGCAAAGTAAAGTACAAGAGCATATGGTTAGGGCCAAAAGGATCATTGCAGACTCCATTAAAGATCACTTGATCCCTCAAGTATCTTCCAAGAATACTCCAAAAGAGATGTTTGATGCCCTAACCAGAATGTATGAAGGAAAGAACATCAACCGGAAGATGAACTTGAGAACCCAACTCAAGAATACAAAGATGTAGAAAGGAGAAACAATTCAAGACCATTTCTCTAGGGTTACTTATTTCAAAGAATAGCTAGAAGCAATTAGAGACAACTTGGATGAAGATGAACTCGTCATGACAACTCTTAATGGTCCCATAAGACCTTGGGATGCCTTCATCCAAGCCATTTGTGCAAGAAACGAAAAACTCCAATTTGACAATCTTTGGGAAGAATGTGTTCAAGAAGAAGCAAGAGTAGCCAACTGAGAAGCAGTACTATTAAGGGATGAAGACCAAGCCCTAGCTGCTCATGCTAAAGGAGGAAAGAAAAGGTCTCGCTTTCAAAAGGAGGCCCACCTTCATAAGGAATCTCATTCCCCAAAGAGATTCACCCACTTCCATAAATAATCTCACCCTCCAAGGAGATTCTAGGGTCAAAGAAAAGAAAAAGATTTCTCCTCTTATCAATATTATCATTGTGATAAGATGGGACACATTTCTAAGAATTGTTTTGCCAGAAGGGAAGAATACAAGAAGAGAAATAACAAAAGACATCATGCCCATGCAATTGAAGATGATGAGCCACCCACGAAGTTGACTAAAGAAGAGATTGAAGATTATGTTTTATTTTCCGCCCTCTCAGGATCTGTGACACCTAGAGATGATACTTGGCTCATAGACAGTGGTGCCTCTAAGCACATGACAGGTCAGAGAGACATTCCCTCTAGCCTTACAGGAAAGGACTTTGCCCAGAAAGTTTCACTCGGAGATGATTATCAATATCCTATCAAAGGAATGGGAGAATCCACCTACAAATTTGATTCATGGACTCCAATGAGAATGAAGGATGTACTTTATGTACCATGTTTGACAAAGAATTTACTTTCTATCTCAGCCTTAGATAAGAAAGGTTTCGGGGTTGCATTCATAGATGATGAAGTTCTTATGTGGCCTAAAGGAAAAACCATAGAAGATGCAATTGTTATTGGAACAAAAGAAGGTGGCTTGTACAAGTTAAAAGGTCACTCAGATGCAGCCTTGAATCACTCCACTGAGAGTCCTTGTGAACTTTGGCATAGAAGACTAGCTCACGTCAACTACAAAGCCTTACCATATGTAAGCAAGGTAGTTACAGGTGTACCAGAATTGAAGGTTGATCATGAAGGTGTATGCAAGGGATGTGCACAAGGAAAGAACATAAAGAATCCTTTCCCAAAGAGCGATAGTATAGCAGAAGGAATCTTGGAGCTCGTCCACTCAGATGTATGTGGCCCAATGCCATCAACCTCTCTATGTGGGTATGTATACTATGTGTCATTTATTGATGATTATTCTCGTAAGACTTGGGTTTATTTCTTGAAATCAAAAGATGAAGTACTCGAAAAGTTCAAGGAATTCAAAGCCTTGGTAGAAAATCTCTCTAAAAGAAAAATCAAGTTACTTAGGTTAGAAAATGGAGGAGAATACACCTCAAATGAATTTGGAAGCTTTTGCAGAGATGCCAGGATTAAGAGGGAGCTCACCACTCCCTATAATCCTCAGCAAAATGGTGTAGGAGAAAGAAAGAATAGAACAATAATGGAAGCAGTGTACACTATGATCCACGATCAAGATCTTCCAATGCACTTATGTGCTGAAGCAACAAGAACAACAGTTTATGTCCAAAACAAATTATCCCATAGTGCACTTGGATTCAAAACCCCCGAAGAAATGTTCTCCGGAAAGAAACTAGAAGTAAGCCATCTCAAGATATTTGGTTGTCCAATGTTTGTACACATTCCCAAAGAAAGGAGAACTAAGTTGGACCCTTCAGGAAAGAAGGGAATATTTGTTGGATACTGTGAGGTCTCTAAGGCCTTCAAAATTTACATACCAGGTTAGCATCATATTGAGATCAACAGAGATGTAACCTTTTATGAAGATGCAACACTCAAGTGATCAAGGAGATGCCAACTTGAAGAAGTATACGAAGAAGAACCTGTAGCTCCTAGAGTTGCCGAACCAGTGAAGGAAGTTATAGTTACCCCTGATGATGAGATTCTAGAAGATCATGATATGATAGAATCTCAAGAACCTCCACAGATGACGATCTCTCACAAGAGAAAGCCAGCCTGGGCAAGGGAACTTATTCAAGATGGAGAGAAGTATGGTACCTCAGAAGGAACCATGAGACAAAGAAAGAAACCTAAGCCATTCTCCAATTATATGGCCTTGATGTGTGATCTCATAGAAAATGAACCAACTTGCTTTGAAGAAGCCATTCAAAAGAAAGAATGGGTGGATGCCATGATAGAAGAATACCAATCCATTATAAAGAATGCTGTATGGGAAATAGTTCCCAGACCAAAGAACAAAGATGTGGTATCTTCCAAATGGATATACAAGATAAAACATGTTGCAGACGGAAGTATTGAAAAACATAAAGCAAGATTTGTAGCTCATGGCTTTTCTCAAAAGGAAGGCATTGATTATGAAGAGACCTTTGCCCCTGTAGCCAGATACACTTCTATCAGAACCATCATAGCTCTTGTAGCCAAAATGAAGTGGAAGTTACACCAAATGTATGTGAAAACAACTTTCTTAAATGGTGTTATTGAATAAGAAGTGTATATAGAACAACCACAAGGGTTTGAAGTTGAAGATAGAAAGACTCATGTCTACAAGTTGAAGAAAGCTCTGTACGGGTTGAAGCAAGCTCCTAGAGCTTGGTATGGAAGAATTGATAATTTCCTAACGAGCTTGGGCTTTACCAGGGGTAAAGAGGATTCAAGGTTATGAATGATGAACCAATTATATTGCTGCTGTATGGGGATGAATTATTCTTAACAGGAGAAGAAAATCTCATCACAGATTGTAAGAAGAAGCTTGCTGCAGAATTTGAGATAAAAGACCTAGGCCTGATGCATTATTTCTTAGGTCTTGAAGTTTGGCAGAGCCCAGACAAAATATTCCTTAACCAAGGGAAGCATGTAGTTGAAATACTGAAGAGGGTTGACATGTTGGAATTCAAAGCCATGAACACACCTATGGAAACAAAGTGGAAGCTCCCGGTTGATACTTCGTCAGAATTAGTTGATGCTACTCTGTACAGATAGATTATTGGTTCATTGACGTATCTAACAAATACTAGGCCCGATATATGCTTTGCTGTGAAAACCTTGAGTCAGTATCTGGTAGAGCCCAGAGGTGTTCACCTTGTAGCTGCAAAGCATGTGATGAGATACCTTAAGGGTACATTGGACTTTGGTCTTTGTTATACTGGAGATCATGACTTCAGATTGATTGGTTATACTGATTCAGATTGGGATGGAAGTGTTTCTGATAGAAAGAGCACTTCAGGATGTTGTTTCAGTCTGGGGTTAGCCATGGCTTCATGGCAGAGCAGGAAGCAATCCAATATTTCTCTTAGCACGACAAAAGCGGAATACATCGCATCATGTTCCGCTAGTTGTGAATCCATATGGCTTCAGAAGTTGTTGACAGGTTTATTCGATATGGAGATGGAAGCCACCATGATTCTATGTGATAACCAAAGTTGCATAAAGATGACGGAGAACCCAATGTTCCATGACAAGTCGAAGCACATAAAGATCTGGTATCACTACATTCATGATATGGTGCAGAGAGGAGTTGTAAAGCTCCAATATGTTGCAACAGATGAGCATGTTGCCGATGTGTTGACCAAGCCTCTGTCTCGTGTAAAGTTTGAATACTTTCGAGACAAGCTTGGTATAGTCCGAAAGGACCTCCCTTGAAAGGGGGAGTGATGTTGATTGCTGATGATTACAACTGCGTGAGACATCCTTCAGGACACAGACTGAGTGAGTCGGCCTGAGAGAAATCCCATGAGTTGGGTGTGCCCATGAGTTGGGTGTGTGGTTCCTCTCTGAGATGGAGAAGGAATGTTGTGTGCCCCTGTTTGGGGTAAGGAAGCCCATGAGTTGGGTGTGTGGTTCCTCTCTGAGACGGAGATGGAACGTTGTGTGCCCTGTGTGGGGTGAGGAAGCCCATGAATTGGGTGTGTGGTTCCTCTTTGAGACGGAGATGGAATGTTGTGTGCCCCTGTGTGGGGAAGCCCATGAGTTGGGTGTGTCGTTCTCTCTGAGACGGAGATGAAATGTTGTGTGCCCCTGAGAAGGGAAGATGCCCATGAGATGGGTGTATCGTTTGAGATGAAACGATGTGTACCCCTGTGAGGGGTGAAGGAGCCCATGTGATGGGTTTACTGTTCTCCTTTGTGCAGAGAGTTGAGATGATGTGATACTCCAAATGATTATCCTGTGTAACACAGTGAGAAAGAGATCTGCTGAGTTGGACGTGCTTATGGCTGAGCACAGGTGAACGTGATCCTAGTGGCTGAGCACTAGTGAGTGTGGTTCTCCTGTGAGACGCAGTGAGATAGAGATGTGGACATCCCTGTGGCTGAGCACAGATGGATGTGCCCCTAGTGGCTGAGCACTAGTGGGCGTATGAGATCCCTTTCTATATTGTACAAGAGTCAGATTTACCTGTAACCCTATTTGTGATGTAAAGGGTACATGTCGTCCCCACCATAACGTGAAAGATAATTAATGTAAAAGATAATTAATATGGTAATTATGAATTATATTCTAAGTTATTGAGGTCGGTCCTGTTGTGCCAATAGACACTACTGTTGATAGGTTCAGTCTAATATAAATAAAGATAAATTCCCCATTGAGGAATCATATCACAAGTGTGAGTTTGGAAATTTCAGCAAACACTTGTTCTTGGGAAAAGTGTGCACCTCTCTTGGGCGCTAGTCTTCTAGGGTTTGGGAGCACCCTTTTGTGTGCTAGGTTTATGGTGTGGGAGGTCTTTCTCTTGAAGAATATAACAAAGGATTGACTGGGTTTTCTTCCCTTGTTGAGAAGGGTTTCCTAGGATACTTCTTGTGTACTTGTGCATGGTGTTTCTTCTTGTGATCTTGGTTGCTGCAACAAATTGTTTATGGTTTAAGTCAAATGCTAAAAATGGAATAAACTTCATGCTTAAGCCTAGCTTATTGAAAAATCAACATGGTATCAAAGCATAGGTCTTGAAGAGCCCCTGCACAAGCATTTAAAGCTAAGTTGTCCTTCTATTATGCAGTTCCATATGACCTCTAGGGTTTGCTGCAATTCCATATGACCCTCCTTTTCTAGAGTGTTTCAACCCCTAAAACTTGGACGTTGAGGCAAATTTTTGGCATAGGAGAGTGCGGCCTTCTCCAGCGCACCTCCAGAGACTCTCAGAGTGAAATTTCTAGCATTTTGAAATTTTGGCCTTAGGGTTTCTAGTGTTTCGCAATTTTCTGCAGAATTTTGGCTTTAGGGTTTCTGCAGCTCATTGAAGGAGCCTTTTTGGCTCACCAGTATTCCTGTGACATTCTTAAGGCTTATTGTTGGCAGTCATAAGCCCAACAAAACCTAAAAGTGCTAGCCTAGCCTAGCCGTTAGGTTTTCTAGCCCAGTTAACAAGGGTTTTTGAAGAATCTAAAAATATGATGATCATAATCATGATGGAAGACAAGCTTGGTGGATCAAGCAAACTTAGTTCCTAGAAGCCAAGACTTCAAGGAGATGAAGACATGAACATATCAACACCCTCAGGTATGCACTTGTATATATTATTTGTATCATTATCATGAGGGTACTTGTAGGAGGAAGGAAACTTTGCTGAAGTCATGAATCCAGAGGGATCTCAGTGCATTCAAAGGAACAACATACTGGAAGTAAAGACTCCACGTTTGATTGTTTCTACATTTCTAAAGTTTGCAACATTATAAATAGGTGTTGTAGCTGTGACAACAATCCTTAAATTGTTTTGATTCTAGAGATGTACTCATTATTCTCCTTTAGGAGATATTTTTGTCTTGTTTCCTTTCGTTTGTTTTCTTGTTCCAGACAGGTTAACAACAAAGGAAGATGGTGATACTTCAGATTTCAGAGGGAGTCAAAACTATCTGGGGAGGAAGAATAGAACCATCATTGAGGCAACTAATGCAATAATGCATGATCAAAATCCTTCTATGATTCTGTGGGCAGAAGCATGCATGACACAGTATATGTTCAGAACGTGAGTCTTCACTAGATTTTGAAGAAACATAACTGCCGAAGAAGCCTTCACCGTAGTGAAGCCCGAGATTGAACACTTCAGGATATTTGGGTGCCCAGTGTATTTTCATGTACCTAAAGAGAAGAGGCCCAAGCTAGACCCTTCAGGGAGAAAGGATACATTTATGGGATAACAATGAATCTTCGAAGACATATCAGATCTACATCCCTGGTCAGAGACAAATTGAGACAAGCAGAGATGTTGCCTTTGAAGAAGAGATAGTGTGCCAAAGATCCAGAGAATCTCAGATGGAGATTGATAGTGAGACAATACCTTCTCCCCCTTTAGCAATTCAGAGGGAGACATACATTATTCCAGCCGATCCAGTTGCTCTAGTTGATATGCCCAGAGATATTGCAATAGGGCATAAAAGGCCTGCCTAGGCTCGACAAACTCTACAGGAGGCAAAGGAACATACAAGCCCCTCAAGGCACATCTCGAGAGAGGAAAAGAGATTTTTGAGCCACCCTTCAGCCATGAGCCACTTCATTGATTCTGAGCCTTCTTGTCATGGAGAAGCGACAGGTGAACAGGTATGGCAAGATGCCATGACAAAAGAATACCAGTATATCTTAAAGAATGATGTATGAGGTATTGTTCTGAGACCAGAAGGGAAGTTTGTGGTGACTTCCAAGTGGATCTATAAGATCAAGCATGCAGCTGATGGAAGTGTTGAGAAATACAAAGCGAGATTTGTAGCCAAAGGATTCCCACAAACAAAGGGAGTTGTCTATGATGAGACACTTGATCCAGTAAGCCATGTTGTCGTCCTAATACACACCTGGGTTATCGTGGAAGAAACCTTCAATCCACTTGGTGTGTCCTTGGGGGCAAGTCTCGAGTCAAGGTGCTGTCACTTGATCCTCAACTCCTCCGTCTAGGCCAACTCCTAGCGAAGCCAAGGGGGGTAG
>ML801638.1:164214-180434 GCA_009831015.1 Picea engelmannii
TTAGCATTTATCATCATCATACTCAAAAGGTACTTGCTCATATGAAAGATAGATTACTGAATGAATAAAATTGCTCGCATAAGACAAAGATAGATAGTATGTTTTAACCAGTGCCTTAAATGGAGTTGTATGCAGTGTAGATCAAGGATTTTATTAAGTCGGATTGCATAAAGATCTAAGCATTGATTTAACATGCAACAGGTTAGAGTGTTTGTAGTGTGTTTTGTGTGGTTGATTGTTAGATTAGAGCATGCACAACTCTACGCAAAGAAAACTAACCAAAACACCCAACTCCCTGAGGGGAAAGGACAACCTAAAAAAAAATGAAGTTAAAACCCCCCATGGGTTCCTGGAAACCTTGAAAACCTTGAAATCCACCCAAAATGAGCATGAACTCCTCTTGGATCTGTTTTTGCTGCAACAAAACAGCAAACAGAGAAGATGAGAAATGACAAAAAAGAACTTTTGAACAAATAATTTTTTACAAGATTTTCATAAATTTTTTTAAGGCAAAAAGTGGATTTTTTGGGCTTTTTTGGGCACTTTGCATGGACTAAACTTAGGCTCTTCTAACTGTTTATGTTTGCTGTCATACAACAGCAAGCATAAGACAGTTATTTAGCTTGATTTTGAATTCAAAACAAAGCATTTAACTAGCTTCAAATCTAAGAGAAAAATAACTAGAAAATGCCCTAGATCTACTTCTTTAAATTGAAAAGATTCTAACGAGATCTAGAAACTTTGCATGCAAAGGAAACTAATTCAAACTTTTGATTTAGAACTAACTTCTTAAGCATGCAATGAAAGTAACCAAATGATTTTTTTAAGAGAAATGAGAGGGAGAAGAAAAATCCTTATATTTTTAAWTTTTTCAAGCATTGAAAGTTTATRGGCGATGGGGTCCTTTGMTGAAGAGTAGAGGGAGCTSAATCCTTYGAAGATCTTGGACRATGACGGTYKAMGCAACAACCTAWCAATCCTCCAAGMTTGAAAAACAACYTGYAAYAATGTACTTCAATMCTGCAAACATTTGTTAAAAGGTCTTCCCTACAAAACAAAACTCAAATATGCATGTTAGTTTAGCCGAAAACGAAGCATGCAATATAAAAGTCTATGATTTTAAGGAAGAAATAAGGTGAATCARACTAGATTTATCTTATCCTTCTGCATGAWAGCATACATTCTAAGCCTTTAAAATAGATACACAAGATTGAATAACAAGATACAAATTACCTCATAAAGACTAGACTAGATCCAAGCATCCACACATAGCATCCACAACAAAAGTGCTCCAAAGTCTTCTTTATTCAATTGCTTCAAAGTATTACAGAGTTTCTTTACCCCAGACTCAATTCCCAAATGAAGAGGGTCGACCTCTCTTAAATAGACATGGCGGTGGAGATCCCTAGGCAATGCATGCGCTAGGGTACATGCATGAGAGGAGAGGGTGGCGTTAATTTAGAGAAAGAGTGGAAGTGAAGGGAAGGACGTAGGCAGAGTTGGAGAGATGAGGGCGTAAATTTAGGGTGAGTGCGTGAGGATTAGGTGAGGAGTTGAGTTCCTTTATTTGGAACTCCTCCCCATGCCATGTCATCCCACTAGGTCGACCTCCCCTTTTAGTTGACTTAATTTAATGTTTAGTCAACTAGGCGCCTATAAAAAATAAACTTTAAAATATGTTCCCAGTTCAATTAAATGCCCATTTTCCAGGTTTTCGAGTAAAATTGATTTTTTTAGCGATAATAATCGCTTTTTAGCCTCGAAAGATGGGAAATAGGGGTTTACACCATGCTCTGGACCCGAAAACGACTGTAAATATGGCATCTGACATCTGATGCCATATTTTTACACTTATTGACTCAGAATTAATAAATTCCAATTTTGCGGGAATTTAATTAATTCGCTAAAACTTAAAAAAAAACCTATCAGACTTGGTTGTAATTTCCAAATAACCCGGACACTATGTTCTAGTATGAGCTTATATACATTCTGACACTAGATATTGGATTTTCCATGCCGAGACCTGCTTGTCAACACATACTTCGGCTTTGGAGCAAGTTTTTTTTCGAGTGAAAAAACTTAGAAATTATTTAATCTTCTCACTAAGGTAAGGAGAAAAAATAATTAACAAGTAAAAAAAACACTCCGGAGTATGTGCCCACTCCCAGATCAAGGGTGGCCAATAGCCTTTTACATTCTCTCATACTTAAAACACTTATTACAATAGTGGAAATTCGGGAAAAGGGGCCTTTTCAAGGCCCGCTGAATCATTGAATTCTGCATGTATGAGCACTGCTTGCTCATTCTTTGGCGGCTCTTCAGGAAATCCAGCTCGTGCAACCTGGTGGATAACAAGCCCGATACACTTCCATCCGTACTACCATCCATGAGTTGGAAACTACATCAGATGGATGGATTGTTGATGAGTTTGGATTTTAGCAAGAGTGTTGCTGATCCAAACCTATATTATTACATTGTTGGTGACGAGAGCCTGACTTTGATGACTTATTCAGGAAGCCGTGTTGTTGGATACAAGCAAGCTTTGTCTTCTGATTTTGAGATGAAGGATCTGGGTATGATGCAGTACTTCTTGGGACAAAAAGTATGACATAGTACTGATGAGATTTTTTTATGAGTCAAGGAAAATATACAGTGGGGATATTAAAGAAGTTCAGTATGACTAAATGCAAATCCATGCCTACACCAATGGTGATGGATTTGAAGAAAATGAATGATGATGATTTAGACGAGATTGATCCACAACTGATTGGATCATTGATGTATCTGGTTAACACCAGATTCGATATATGCTATGCAGTGAATGTACTTAGCCAATTCATGAGTCAGCCGAGACAGACTCACTGGACAACATGATATCTACGAGGCACAGTTGGATATGGCCTGAGATATGCCTCCAGTGTAGTCTTGAGTTTGCAGGGATATGCAGATTGGGCAGAGAGCGTAGTGGGCCGGAAGAGCACCTTCGGTTGTTGCTTTACTTTAGGGTCTACCATGGTTTCTTGGTGCAACAAGAAACGTAGTAGTGTGGCTTCGCAAACTTCTGACAGATTTATTTGATCATGAGATGGATCCTACTACTATTCATTGTGATAACCAGAGCTGTGTGAAGCTCTCTGAGAACCTTGTGTTTCATGATAAATTGAAACACATTGAGATAAACTATCATTATATTAGAGACATGATGCAAAGGAAAGCAGTACATGTGTAGTACCTTCCTACACATGAGCAGATTGCAGATATCTTCACCAAACCGCTTGCCAGTACGAAGTTCGAGTACTTCCGTGAGAAACTGACTTGGTGGAGAATACCTCTCTAGCTGAGAGGGAGTGTTGATGACTACAACCAAGACGAAGTTCGAATACTTCCGTGCGAGACTTGGCCTGATGGAGAATGCCTCCCTAGCTGAGAGGGAGTGTTGATGATTACAACTGCGTGAGACATCCTCTAGGACACAGACTGAGTGAGTTGGCCTGAGAGACCATGAGTTGGGTGTGTGGTTCCTCTCTGAGATGGAGAAGGAACGTTGTGTGCCCCTGTATGGGGTAAGGAAGCCCATGAGTTGGGTGTGTGGTTCCTCTCTGAGACGGAGATGGAACGTTGTGTGCCCTGTGTGGGGTGAGGACGTCCATGAGATGGGTGTGTGGTTCCTCTCTGAGATGGAGATGGAATGCTGTGTGCCCCTATGTGGGGAAGCCCATGAGTTGGGTGTGTCGTTCTCTCTGAGACGAAGATGAAATGCTGTGTGCCCCTGAGAAGGGAAGATTCCCATGAGATGGGTGTATCGTTTGAGATGAAACAATGTGTACCCCTGTGAGGGGTGAAGGAGCCCATGTGATGGGTTTACTGTTCTCCTCTGTGCAGAGAGTTGAGATGATGTGATACTCCAGATGATTCTCCTGTGTAACGTAGTGAGAAAGAGATCTGTTGAGTTGGATGTGCCTGTGGCTGAGCATAGGTGAACATGATCCTACTGGCTGAGCACTAGTGAGTGTGGTTCTCCTATGAGATGCAGTGAGATAGAGATGTGGACATCCCTGTGGTTGAGCACAGATGGATGTGCTCCTAGTGGCTGAGCACTAGTGGGCGTATGAGATCCCTTGCTATATTGTACAAGAGTCAGATTTACTTGTAACCCTATTTATGATGTAAAGGGTACAGGTCGGTGCCACCATAAAGTGAAAGCTAATTAATGTAAAAGATAATTAATATGGTAATTATTAATTATATTCTAAGTTATTGAGGTTGGGCCTGTTGTGCTAATAGACACTACTGTTGACAGGTTCAGTCTAATATAAATAAAGATAAATTCCCCATTGAGGAATCATATCACAAGTGTGAGTTTGGAAATTTCAGCAAACACTTGTTCTTTGGAAAAGTGTGCACCTCTCTTGGGTGCTAGTCTTCTAGGGTTTTTGAACACCCTTTTGTGTGCTAGGTTTATTGTGAGGGAGGTCTTTCTCTTGAAGAATATAGCAAAGGATTGGCTGGGTTTTCTTCCCTTGTTGAAAAGGGTTTCCCAGGATGCTTCTTGTGTACTTGTGCATGGTGTTTCTTCTTGTCATCTTGGTTGCTGCAACAAATTGTTTATGGTTTAAGTCAAATGCTACAAATGGAATAAACTTTATGCTTAAGCCTAGCTTATTGAAAAATCAACACTGATGATACTATGGTATCCTAACCAACGACTGGTAGCTCAGTTAGGATTTTATATCCTAGGGGACTGATCATCCCTGGACAGATCCTGAAGGTTCGGTAAAGACGGTCCGTCAGAGTACCTGTGAATGTATATGCCAACTGTTGCCAGTAGTGGTAGCTCCATTAGGATTTTATATCTTAGGGAATCTTTTGATTCCTGGGCAGATCCCAAAGGTCCAGTAAGGATGGTCTGTTAGAGTACCACGTGGTAGTTCTATTAGGATTTTATATCCTAGGGAATCTTATGATTCCTAGGCAGATCCCGAAGGTTAGGTAAGGACGGTCTGTCAGAGTACCACAAAATGTTGTTGCACCTGCCTCATTCTATTTCTATATGTTGATGATGTTGTTATCTTAGCCTCGTGCTAATGATACTGTTGTTTCAGCCTCGTGCTGTTGTTGATGATGTTGTATCAACCTCGTGTTGTTGTTGATGATGTTGTTTCAGCCTCGTGTTGTTGTTGATGATGTTGTACTAACCTCATGCTGTTAATGATGGTGTTGGTGATGTTGTTGTCTTAGCGTTATGCTAATTGATGTTGATGCAGATGATGATGATGTTGATGATGCTATTCCAGCTCCATGTTGTCAACGATAATGTTATTGATGATGAGAAAAACTTCTAATGATTTGTTGATATGCCAGCCAATGTTCCAAATGATGATGATGTTGCTGTCCTCTCTCTCTCCTGATGATGATGTATTGGGTTATGTCTGTAGATTACCCTTCTCGTTAAGGGGAGTGTTGAAATATTGTAACTTCGAAGAATATTCTAATTATAATTGAGTTATTATCTTATAGATCAAATCCCCTTTTGTGGATTGATCATGTCAGGACTTATGTATGACCAAATCCCCTTTTGTAGATTGGTCAAACCATAGTTATATGGTGCATTTTGTAAAGTCGGCCCCTAGGATATAATAAAGTGGTTTTAACCACTATTGGAAGAAGTCGGCCCTACTTGATGAAGAGACATAACCCTAGCTCCTCTTCAACTAGTATTTATAAGTGAGGAAGGCGCCTCATTTGTTCACTCACTCACTCATACTTCTAGTGCACATCTTTTGAAGGTAGCTACAGTTGTAAGAAGAATGAGAGAGGCGCATGCTCAGTCCTAGTCTTTTCTTGGTGGTTTTGTTCTTTAGTCTTGGCATTATATTGGAAATCTATTATTGAGGATGTTTTTGCTGGGTTTTCTCCCCCATGAGGGTTTCCCAGGATAAATTGTTGTGTACCTTGTGATTGTGTTTCTTTCAGTGATCCTACTTATGCTGTTATGCTCTAGTAAATTGAAAAGAACTTAATAACAACTCTAAATATAACAGTTCTGTGTGTGAATTGGCTGAAACTGATAAATTGCCCAGACTCCATGTGTATTGGGTAGTAGCTCAGTTCTGTGTGAACTGGCTAGATGCCTAGCTTTGAGTGAGCTAGATGAAGTCCTGTAATGACATAAGGTCTGAAAGGACGCCAAGACCCATAAGTTCTGAGAGGACGACGAAGTTGTGCCCACTAGAGAGATGCTACATGTGTTGATGAGGCCCCAAATGCATGACTGTGACATGACCATTAGATAGTCTGTGTGTGACTATGATAGAGCCTGTTTGGCTATGATGGTGATACTTGTGAAATGATTTGTTTGATCATGAGATACCCTATGTGTCTATGGTAATGCTACCTGTAGACTAGTTTGCAAGACCATGTGAGTCTTTCCCATGCCATGTGAGATGGATGGATGTGATTGAGACCATTACATGAAGAACAACATAGTTAATACCTCCCTAGCTAAGAGGGAGTGTTGATGTTTTGGTAGTTGCGGGACGTATTAACCTCCAGTATAACCTTTTTACTTAGAGTAGAATATCGTGGAAGCAAGAGAACCATTAAACGGATGTGAAATACCCTAGAAGAGAAGTCGGCCCAAGAAGATTAATAGTAAAGTAAATAGAAGGCTCCAGAGAGTGAGGTCGGCCCCACATGAAAAGACACCTTGGAAGACTAGTATAAATAGAGGCTAGGCGCTCCTCATTTGCACACACACTCACTCACTTAGCTAGGGCACTTGTTTAAGGAGCAACAGTTGCAGCAGAAGGAGGCGTAAGTCTCGAGAGGGTAGTGCAACAGTTGTCGTGGTGTAATCTTAATCTTTCTGGTAGCTCTCTTGTGCACTTCTCTTGGTAAAGGTATGCTTCTATTGGTAGAGGTACGCTCTCTTGATATTGTGCTGCTGCTGCAACAGTATTGATATTTCTGGTTAGGGTTTATCTGTTGGTTCTAGTGGACTTGCTAGAATCTATCTAAGAAAAGGTTACTGTGCTCGGGGGTGGCATGTGTAAGTGCCTATGGTTGGGTGACGATGATGTGACATTGTCTATGGTTAAACGAACATTACCAAAATTCTAACACTCCTTTGTGTTGTCTTGGGTCCACTGGGTCTTTTGCACAGGCAGTCATGTTACGTATAGTGCTCGGGGAAGTGAAGCCCATTATGATGTTGTTTCTTTTAAAAATACGAGCAATTTTATCTGCGGTCCCTGTATGGTAATGTGATTGTTGGAGCATCCACAAGTCTATGTGTATGTCTTTTGGTTTTGGCTTTGTGGATGGCCTTCTTTATCTGTCTATCATCGTAACCATTCTTCAAAAAGACTTCTTGGAGATGGTCTAATTCATATTCTAGATGATCAGAATCTGAGATTCTAATCGCTGTGGTGGCGAGAGTTTGAATGATTCCTTGTTTCTGGGTTGGATGGTGGTGAGAGTTTGCATGTAGGTTTCTTTCCGTGTGAGTCAGTTTTCTGTATACTTGATACCCCAACTTGTTATCACCTTTTTTTTTTGAGCAATATCTCAAGAAATGGTAGTTGATTGTTTACTTCTGTCTCAATGGTCAATTTGATGTGCTTTGAGAGGCTGTTGAGGTGTTTCTGAAATTCTTCAAGCTTCTCTTTTCCATGACTCCATTTTGCAAAGATATCATCTACATATCTTCTCCAAGCGTCTGGTTTGTGTGGAGCAGAGTTTATGGCCCTTGTTTTGAAATGCTCCACAGTAGTTTTGGGAACCATATTATAGCTTGAACCTTTCACCCATGAAGTTCTAGGAGAAGAGTATGTGAATGGTGTTGATTTTGGCAATGCCAGTCAATAGTTGAAAGATAAAATCACAACTTATTTTGAAGAAAATGAATATCATCTCAGACATGGACTACTTTACAAATTGGACAAGCTATGTATTACATAGGATAGGAGAATTCAGTTGATTAGAGAAGCTCATACTTCAAGAATTGGTTGATATTTTGGCATTGAAAAGAAACTGGTGAATCTACAGAGGTATGTGTATTGGCCTAAGATGCAATAGAAAGTTTCCAGTACATTAGAGGTTGTGTTCTTTGTAGCACAAGTAAGGCAAGTAATAGGAAACTTGCACTATACATGCCATTACCAGTTCTTGGCAGACTGTGGGAGAATATCTATATGGATTTCATTGGAGGTTTTCCAATGACTAGGCAAGGCCATGATTACTTGTTTGTAGTTGTGGACAATTTCAGAAAATTGTGTGTTAATGCCTTGCAAAAAGACAATCAAGGGTGATGAGGTAGCATAATTATTTTTCTCAAATGTATGGGTGTATTTTGGATTTCCTCATTCGATTGTGTTTGATTGAGATGCAAGATTTTTGAGTAAGTTTTGACTACCACATGTTAAAGAATGGATACCAAGCCGAAGCATTCTACAACCTTTCATCCCAACACTGATGGGAAAATTGAAGTAGCTTACAGAACTTTGGAGCAACTAATAAAAGGTTATAGTAAGAAACATTTGAAGACTTGGGATGAACAATTCGTGTACATTCAACACTCTTATAACATTGCAGTACAGTCTTCCATCCAAAAATGCCCTTTTAAATCTTGTTATGGATAATTGCCACCTTCAACTTTCGATGTTGTTTACGGGCATCGGTTTGAGATGAATATGAAATGCATGAAGAAGCAAATAGGGTAGGAAAGTTCATGGACATGATGAGGCCTATTCATCTGAAAGTCCTAGAGCAACTTGGGAAGAGTTAAGAAAAGTACAAACTTTTCCATGACTATCATGAGATTGATCACAAATCCTATGTTGGGGACAAGGTTTGGATCTATCTCAACAAAGAGAAGATGCAAGGGGTAGTTAAAAAGTTGAAGCTTTTAAGATACAAAAAGTTCTAAATCATTGAGCAAGGTAGTGACAATGCATTTAAACTAAGTCTACCTCCATACATGGAAATGTATTCGATGGTAAATGTGGGGAGCTTATAGTGTATTAACTATCCTTATTGGATGGGAAAGGAGATGAGCAACTTTTATTTGCAACAAAAGATTTCACACTTAATGCACTTGAAGAATTGGAGGATATAGTTTTGTGGAAGAAGCTCCGAGATACTCGAAGAGGGCAACAAGAATTGTGGCAAATTGGATTCAAAGGGCAATTACTGTGGAGAGAAAAATGGTATGAGAGAAGCAAAGTCTCAAAATTGGTTCCTCCCCTCTTGTTAATAACTTTTGGGGACCACACACCTCCCATTAGGGAGATGTGCGTTGAAATGGATCATAGACAATAAAATCGAAATGGCTTGATGGTTGAAGGCTCTTCCAATCAGGGTTGAATGTGCAAACTCACAGGGAAGCTTGCTCAATCCCACGAGACCACTACTATAAGTCACATAGTGTATTGAAGTTTGGTGGAGGCAAAACCTGCACTCATTAGCTAAATCCATGCGATTGTGTTATTAAGTTGTAGGGTTTTGTCAGAAAAGGGCACGTGGAAGACATTTATTGGCTCTTGAGCACTAGTAAGGATCCATGTAGATCGTTGATCAAATGAGCTTGAGTGATGGGCCCACCCATGAAGATGGGAAGTGACCTAGCATTGGATTGGAGAGGATATGAGGTGGAAGAGGTGCGAGAGGGTGACTTGGTAATTGTGTGGAAAGATTCAGACAGGCCTTGCTCACACCATCAGATTGACCCTTCATTAATAATGTAGAAATTTTCCACACTAGGGAAATGAATGCAACTCAAAAAATTCACCTCTTTCCTAGAGGTTTCCTATATCTTAACCTTGTGAATTTTCATCCTTAGGGCTGTTATGAAATATAAATACAACAACAACAACAATGGACAATATTTCACCTCTTAATAGCCCCAATCAACAAGGCAATCCAAGAGAAAAGATACCAAAGTGTGCCGACAAGTTTCAGCCCTCTAGGGCAATATTATCATGCAAAAAAAATCTGAAATTCCTTTTATGACATCTGTAAATATAGCAGCAAATCTTCCCTATCTTTTTTAATATTAATGTTAAATCACTTAACAATTTCATACTTAACTTATGTCAAATGAGTGAGACATAGAAGTGTTGGAAATTACCAAACCATGAAGAAATAGATGGCTGAAAATCAAATTTGCAATAGAGACAATTTTGGACAGAGGAAAACTTCATATATATATGTATGAATATGGAGTTCATTTACATGCCATAGTCTCATCCCAAGGCTAGTACAATCCTCTAGATCTCCAAAACCCTAGCTAGGGAAAGCCAAAAAAACCCTAGCTCCACCAAAGATATTCCACAAGTTAGTGTCAACACTAGCAAGTCTCCTTGGCAAGATGTCTCCTTTTCTGCACTCCTTCAACAAGTACAATCTAGAGTTTAATAAAAAAATCTTAGCTCTAATGTCTCCAAGGGATGAAACCCTAAACCCAGTAATGTAGATGCTCCAAAGCTCCACGAAAGCCTAGAGCCTCCAAGACGAGAGAGCAAGTATAAATGAAGATGAACAAGAGAGAGGAACACTAGTGGGCTCCTCTTAGTCACATCTCTAACACAAGATAATGAACAAGAATGAGAATGATGAAAGGACTCTCTCCTTCCTCCATATATATGAGATGTAAGGAAGGATAACAAAACATATGTGGGTCTAAACCCTTACAAACAACCTACAAAGCCACAGGTAGGTTCACACATGTGAAGCGCTACACTCCAAGGGCACACATGTCAAGCTCCAAGGTGATGTCATACACAAGCAAGGATCCAATTCAAGGGCGCTTCATGAGATGTGTCTGATGCTCCTCCTCCAAGACTCTAAGGATTGCAATGCTCCTCCTAAGCCGTGTTCTTTATTGGGTTCACTCCCCTGCATGAACATTGTCGCAACCCAATCGTGTCCAAGCCAACTCCATGCCTCCATGCAAGCATCCAAGATACCCAATGTTTTCTAGGGATCAACGCCCTCCTATGGAATCTCAAACACCCCTTCTCGAATGTAGGGTGTTCTCCAAGGAAGAAACCTCCTCCTTCTGTCTAGCATGTAGAATGCCACCAAGCTATCTGAAGATCTCCAATGCTAGGAAGAATATCATCCAAGCATCCAATTGAGGTCAAGCAATCAATGAGTAAGCCATCTTTAATGTATAAATCCATCATGGACCAGTCGAGGGATAATCATACACCATGCACTCCAAATCTCATGAGGCATCCCCAAACATGGTGTAAACACTTTTAGGGTAACCTCAAAAGATAAAACTCTCTGTTTACAAGAAAAGTGTTTTCAACAACATTTCTCGATTCACTCTATAACTCCAACAAACTTGCCACTTGCAAATTTGTGCTTGCTACAGTCTCGAAATCAATCACTATCTAATGAAAAGGAACTACCACCCATCAATCACAAGATGCTATCATGGCATCTTGAGCCTCCAAAGAATGTTGAGAGTCTGTGACTCTCACAGAATGTAACCCTAGATCATATGTTACCTACCTAACTCCATCCCTCAAGTTTGCATCTAGGGTCAAAATATCCGGACACCACATCGCGAATTGTTTAGGATGCCTTGGAAAAATAATCACATCTCCATACTAGACCAAGACAAATGGATCAAATCTACCAAAATCATAACAATAAAAATGTCCACATGTCAATTCATCAATCTTGAAATACTAAGCTCGTGGTATAGGTAACACCCACACATGGCTATCAACAAGCTATGAACATGAGAATTCCTCTCATGCAACTCAAACCCTCCAGCAATCAAAATGACTTGAACTAGGTCAATTCTCTTATTTGGAAAGAATCTTGAAGCAAGTGTAATATCATGGTCAACTCCCTTTGTTTGAGAGAATCCAACAACCTTGTCCCTATACTCTACAATACTCCCATCAATGACAAACTTGGAATTAACCCCAACATCATTCCCCATCAAGGTTTCACACCACTCCTCCTCAAGATCACTAAAAGGTTCATGGATGAAAGAAACCAATGCAATATGACTAGCATATCTCCTAGGAGGTATACTTGCCTCACCGAATGTTTGTGTGCTCCTACATGCTCTCGACCCTCCTCAAAACTATAAGGTTCAACCAACCTCTCAATGGATTGTACAAGTACCACTAGATCATGAAGTAACCTATAAGTGCCACCCTCTCTCATCCCTCTCGCTGAAGTCCTCAAACTAGCTAAACTATAAACAATGATGGTGCATTGTTGACCCTCAAATGCAACTCCCCACTGTACATCCGTCATACAAGAAACTGAAAGAAGATTCTTCTTCAAACTAGTAACAAATAGAACATCACTCAATGCAATATCATCACCTGAAGTCATTTGAAAGGAAGAGCCAACTCCTCTCTCAGGATAACTATCATCATCACCAAGCTCCACGCTCTTGCCGCCCTCTTGGTCTTGAATTTTACAGAATAATGACCTATTATATGTCATATGTATG
The DNA here is from genome assembly GCA_009831015.1 of Picea engelmannii. Taxonomy (NCBI): domain Eukaryota; kingdom Viridiplantae; phylum Streptophyta; class Pinopsida; order Pinales; family Pinaceae; genus Picea; species Picea engelmannii. The sequence continues at coordinate 176,696 of ML801638.1, forward strand.
AAAGCTCCACTGTTCACATACCATCCAACACTAGACACAATTCTAGGGGAAAAGCAAGAGGCCATGGAAAAGGCAACCTCAAACTGAAAGGGATCCTCCTCTACTCCTCCTATAGTCCCAATTGCAACTTATTTCACTTAGCTTTTCCTTCTTCAATGGACACTAGCTGGCATAATGTTCTATCTTGTGACATAGGAAAAACCTCACCTTACCCAAGTCCTCCTTTCTTGTATCTGTACGTTCCTTCTTCTTGTATCCTTTCTTACTATCCTTTTTCATCTTCCTGACATGACCAAATCACATCTACTTCCCCTCGTTTCCCTCAACAAGAGTGCAATCTGATTTCTTCGTACACAAGATCAATCCAAATCTTTGCAAACTTTGGCAAGTTCTCATGAGCAAAAACATCCTAAAAAAAGGCATCTAGGAAGGAACAAGTCCATTCAAATCCTTGGACACCAACTCTTGGTCCTCCATTTGTGTCCCAATGGTGGCAAGTGATCTCTCAGCTCACGGTCCTAGTCCCCAATGGTGGCAAGTGATCTCTCAGCTCACGGTCCTAGTCCAGTAGCTCACAATAGTATTTATCTTGCTCATATGAACGACTGAATGTTGTTTTTTCATGAGCATTTCTTGAGAAACATAAGGGTTTTGAAACAACTCAATCAAAGCTCCAAACATGTCCTTGCCTATCTTCTTCTTTGCAATGTGAGAGATGAAATGATCCTTCACTGAGTCAGGAATGATTCTCTTTACCTTGTCCTCCTTCCGATGAGCGACCAATTGTGCTGAATTGGTAGGGTTTGGAATCACTTTCTCAACATACTCCCAAAGATCGGCCTCCTCCATAAGTATTTATATTCTAAGCTTTCATGGAATAATAGTGGAATCTCCATCCAACTTTTCACGCACTCTAGGATAGAGTCATCTTACACATCTTAAACAATCTTTGAGTGTACAAATCAACAATATGTGAATTACACAAAACCCTTTCTAGGGTTCAAGTGCTTCTCCCAAGTGACTAAGGGTTTCACGCCTAATGATCTTAACAAGGTCGAACACCTCTCCTAGGTACACCACAACTGAAATATCAACTCCCTCTTACATGTAGAGTGATATCAGCCATGTTATCACACAAACCCTCATTTCTTGAGATAAAGTCCTAAAACTCAAGCAAGGCTTTGGTGTAACTGAGAGGGAGGCCACTTTCATGTTACCAACCCTCTTCTATACCTTAGGCTAGCTCTCCTACGACTCAAGGGGGTCTTCCCTAGGATAGGATTCCTAGAACTTATGCAATGAGAACCAAGGTGAAGTGAAGAGAAAGTTCTAGCAAAACAATTTTTTATGGATTGAATAAAATAAGTGGATGGAAGGACGAGAGACTAGTGTCTTTCCTTTGGGTAATTGGTTCAAATCAAGGCTCAAATGGGAGGTAATTCTACTGATGGAAAGAGGATAATAAGGCCAAAACACTCGAGCAACATTAACTCTTTCCTTGCTGTCCCAAACTGCAGAAATTTAGCTAAGGGCATTACTAGAGAAATGATATCCAACACTTATGAAGATTATGGTCTCCTGGAATGAAATAGATGTGCATTTAATCAAGCACGGAGAATAATGCATCCATAAACAACATCCAAAGATAACATAATGGAAAATGAGAGAGAGCCTATCAAATTCTTACTTTACAAACATATGTCAAGATAATTCCAACAACAAGAGAGAGAACATTAAGATGTAGAAGACTCCTCATTCACAAGACATTTCATTAATCCTCCAAAGAATCCAAAAGATATTCAATTGAGCTCCAAGGGATTTCTCCTCCAATCCAACCATGAGAAATAATGAAGAGAGAAAACCCTTATATAGATTTGAACTCCATATTCATTTACATTAAAATATGAATTGTTTTCCTAGATCCACTAATTTCTCCAAGAAATACAATAGAATATGCCAGGAAAACACTACAATAATGGTCTCAAGTAACCAACTCCATGAGACAAGTCAACAATAATAGAATAAGGGAGTTGGTTGTGTAACAACCTCCAAAAATAGCAAGTGTGAGGTGTCCAAGTAAAACGTGCCATTAATGGACCAAAAAGAATGTGCAATGAGTCCTCCAAATGGCACGTGTGGCTCCTCAAGTGATGGACGTGTATCTCTCCAAAGTGAGATGACCTCCATGAAAGAATGTGCAAAACCCTCAATAGATGGCATGTGTGGCATTAGGAATAGGACATACCATCGATGAGCAATGTAGTAAAGGCTCTAACCAACTTGTCCTCCTCAAAATATATGCCAATCTCTAGATCCATGTGTAAGGTGCTCAAAATAGGCTCAAGATCCATGCTATAAGGGGATGGCCCCAACAAAACCAAGTCGCCCTCTTTAAAGCCAATAAAATCATGAGAGAATGTGCCATAAAGTGGTTTGTAGCTGTTATAACCACCTCCTTGTATCAAGGAGACCTCAAATCATATGCAAAGTGGACCAAACATCTAACCGACTTAGGAGATATAGGGTGGCCTCATCATCTAATAAAAAAATAATGCAAAGGAGTGATGAATGCCTCAATTTTCAATATGTGTGCAAAGTAGTTGAGTGCTCTACTAGGAGTGGGGCTCCAACTAAAAAGTGGCAAGGATCTCCTCAAGATCTTCATAGAATAGCAACCACATATGCTAAAAATAGGTCAAGGAACATGTCAATCTCCTTAAACAAATCCCCAAGCTCAATCCCAAGAATAATCACCATAAAAAATTGTGCCAAGCAAGGCACAAATAGAGTGCTCCTGAAAGGTGGACATTCATACACTAGCAACCTACTCACAACCCTCGATGCAGTGTCACAATGCCTAAGGTAGAAGGTTCCTTAAAATTGCAATGTGTATGGGTCAACCTCCAAATATGTGCCATGAAGTCAACAATGGGAGAGTGCTCAAGTCTATTCATGTACCAAAATCACCAAACAAGCAAGGGCACCCAAGTAGAAGATCTCCATCAAGATGAATCATGCCAAGTCATTCTCAAAACGCTAGGATGCTCCATCAAGTGAGTCAACCAACAGTTGTGAGGGATAAAATTACATCAAAACATGTGTACAAGATGATTTCTCTACTATGAGTGGTAGTCTACATCATAAAATGCCATCTCAATTTCATAACATGTCAAATAAGCCAAGCGCTCTAGCAATAGAGTCACGTGTGGAACCCTGAGTAGGTCAATATATCATCATGAAGAGCTATGCAATGAAGGGAGCGCTTTATGAAAATCCCTCTCTAGTCTGTCAAGTATCATAATAGGATCATCATGGACATCTCAAGCATTAGGGCGTTCTCACCATCATCCATCAACCAAGAACAATATCATGATGCCATGTGTAAAACAACCATTGATACAATAATACATGAGGCACATCTACCATGTAAAGGGTAATCATAATGTAGCAATTCAAAGATCACCTCATAATCATCAAGCAAAACATGGGCAACCATGAAGTGAGAACCAAGCCATGACCATCAACCAAGGAGAAAATGAATCTCCTCTACCAAGCCAACATCATCCACTAGAAGCATCTTCTACCAAAATTCCAATCCTTGGAAGGCTAGAATCACCATGCTACCCTGCAAATCTTCGAGTCATGTGATGAAAATCACATGTGCAATCTGTTGAGTTTTGAGCTATTATTAGGGTTTCTTTTCAATTTACTAGATACCAATAGCATAGGTAGGATCACT
>ML801639.1:0-25448 GCA_009831015.1 Picea engelmannii
TCCTGCTTGAGGACAGGGAAAAGACAACCTTCACCACTCCTTGGGGCACATTCATGTATGCCAAAATTCCCTTTGGGTCAATGAACGCAGGAGAAACCTTCCAGCGAGCCATGGACATCGCCTTCATTGGGGAGAAGGATAAATTTGTGGTCATCTATCTGGATGACATAACAATATTTTCCAGATCTGATAAAGAACATTGCTATCATCTGAGGAAAGTTTTCTTGAAATGCAGAAAGTTCGGTCTTTCCCTGAACCCCCAAAAATCACTATTTTCTATGAAGGAGGGAAAGTTGCTTGGTCACATAGTATTAGCTGAGGGAGTCAAGATCGATCCCATCAGGGTGGAAGAAATACAAACATTATCACTCCCAAGGTCCAGGAAAGAGGTCCAGTCTTTCATGGGCAAGATTAACTTTCTAATGAGGTTCGTCTCAAATTTTGCTGAATTGGTGAAGCATATCACAACCATGCCCAGGAAGGGGAATGAAATAAAGTGGACTGCTGAACCCAGGGAATCCTTTAGCCATATTAAGAAAGCATTGATTTAATTCCTCGTGCTGATCAGTCCTGACTATTCCAAGGATTTTCTGATTTTTTCTTTTGCTTCTTTTGATACAGTAGCAACTGTTTTACTACAGAAGAATGCTGAGGGATTGGAACAACCTATTTCTTTTTTTAGCAGGGCATTGAGGGATGCAGAGAGAAGATATGAAATAATGGAGAAGAAATACTATGCATTGGTGAAATCCATCAAGGCTTTCATGATCTATGTCCTTCATTCAATAATTATTTCATATGTCCCTTCAACTGCTATGAAGGACATTCTCATTCAGCCGAACATAGATGGGAAGAGGAGAAAATGGATTGCCAAAATCCTTGAGTTTGATCTGGAAACAAATCCCACCAAGATAGTTAAAGGGAAAGGTTTAGCCAAGCTGTTGGATGAATTGAATTGTGAAGCCTTGGGGGTTAACTTCGTCAATGCTTGCCCAGAAAATCTGCAGGCATAGTTGTCTAACAAAATCTCTCAGGATAACTTACCACTAGAAAACTACACTTGGTATGGAGACATACTATATTTTCTACAAAAATTAAATCCCCTTGATGGAATGGGGAAGAGCAAGGAAATATATTTAAATCTCAAAGCAATAAGATATTTCCTTATTGACCAGTTCTTGTATTGGAAAGACCCTCTAGGAGTGCTTCTGAGATGTTTGGACCCACAAGAGGCCGAAAGGATTATGTTTGATTTTCATAGCAGCCTATGTGGGGGACATCACTTATGGAAGAACACAACCTACAAAATTCTCAGGGCTAGGTACTAATGGCCCACTTTATTCACCGATGTCTGTAGAGAGATCAGAGCCTGCGTCAAATGTAAAAAATTTCAAGGAAAGCAACAACTCAAATCTCTGCCACTGAAGCCTGTAGTAGCTTCAACACCCTTTCAACAATGGGGGTTGGAATTCATTGGGGAGATTCATCCTGATTCAAGTGGTAAACACAGATGGATCTTAATTACAACAAATTATTTCACCAAATGGATAGAGGCCATCTCCACTAGGAATTCTTCACACAAGGTAATAATCAGTTTCCTGGAGGATATCATAGAAAGATTTGGCTGTTCTAGCATAATTATCACTGATAATGCTACATATTTCAATTCTGAGCCTTTGATCAAGTTCTGTGAGCAGTTTGGGATTTCATTAATTCACTCCACTCCTTATTATCCCCAAGAAAATGGATTGGTAGAGTCCTCTAACAAAAGTTTGATTAAGCTTATTAAAAGACTGTTAGAGGATAATAATAAGGCATGGGATTCAAAGCTAAAATTTTCTCTGTGGGCTAATCGAGTGACAACAAAAAGATCCATAGGTATCTCCCCTTTCCAACTTGTTTAATGCTTGCCCAAAAAATCTGCAGGCATAGTTGTCTAACAAAATCTCTCAGGATAGCTTACCACTAGCATACTACACATGGTATGGAGACATACTATATTTTCTACAAAAATTAAATCCCCTTGATAGAATGGGGAAGAGAAAGGAAATATATTTAAAGCTCAAATCAATAAGATATTTCCTTATTGACCAGTTCTTGTATTGGAAAGACCCTCTAGGAGTGCTTCTGAGATGTCTGGACCCACAGGAGGCCCAAAGGATTATGTTTGATTTTCATAGCAGCCTATGTGGGGGACATCACTTATGGAAGAACACAACCTACAAAATTCTCAGGGCTAGGTACTACTAGCCCACTTTATTCACTGATGTCTGCAGAGAGATCAGAGCCTGCGTCAAATGTAAAAAATTTCGAGGAAAGCAGCAACTCAAATCTCTGCCACTGAAGCGTGTAGTAGCTTCAACACCCTTTCAACAATGGGGGTTAGAATTCATTGGGGAGATTCATCCTGCTTCAAGTGGTAAAAACAGATGGATCTTAATTACAACAAATTATTTCACCAAATGGATAGAGGCCATCCCCACTAGGAATGCTTCACACAAGGTAATCATCAGTTTCCTGGAGGATATCATAGCAAGATTTGGCTGTTCTAGCATAATTATCACTGATAATGCTACATATTTCAATTCTGAGCCTTTGATCAAGTTCTGTGAGCAGTTTGGGATTTCATTAATTCACTCCACTCCTTATTATCCCCAAGAAAATGGACTGGTAGAGTCCTCTAACAAAAGTTTGATCAAGCTTATTAAAAGACTGTTAGAGGATAATAATAAGGCATGGGATTCAAAGATAAAATTTTCTCTGTGGGCTAATCGAGTGACAACAAAAAGATCCATAGGTATCTCTCCTTTCCAACTTGTTTAATGCTTGCCTAGAAAATCTGCATGCATAGTTGTCTAACAAAATCTCTCAGGATAGCTTACCACTAGCATACTACACATGGTATGGAGACATACTATATTTTCTACAAAAATTAAATCCCCTTGATGGAATGGGGAAGAACAAGGAAATATATTTAAAGCTCAAAGCAATCAAATATTTCCTTATTGACCAGTTCTTGTATTGGAAAGACCCTCTAGGAGTGCTTCTGAGATGTCTGGACCCACAGGAGGCCCAAAGGATTATGTTTGATTTTCATAGCAGCGTATGTGGGGGACATCACTTATGGAATACCACAACCTACAAAATTATCAGGGCTAGGTACTACTGGCCCACTTTATTCACCAATGTTTGCAGAGAGATTAGAGCCTGCGTCAAATGTAAAAAATTTCGAGGAAAGCAACAACTCAAATCTCTGCCACTGAAGCCTGTAGTAGTTTCAACACCCTTTCAAAAATGGGGGTTGGAATTCATTGGGGAGATTCATCCTGCTTCAAGTGGTAAACACAGATGGATCTTAACTACAACAAATTATTTCACCAAATGGATAGAGGCCATCCCCACTAGGAATGCTTCACACAAGGTAATCATCAGTTTCCTGGAGGATATCATAGAAAGATTTGGCTGTTCTAGCATAATTATCATTGATAATGCTACATATTTCAATTTTGAGCCTTTGATCAAGTTCTGTGAGCAGTTTGGGATTTCATTAATTCACTCCACTCCTTATTATCCCCAAGAAAATGGACTGGCAGAGTCCTCTAACAAAAGTTTGATCAAGCTTATTAAAATACTGTTAGAGGATAATAATAAGGCATGGGATTCAAAGCTATAATTTGCTCTGTGGGATAATCGAGTGACAACAAAAAGATCCATAGGCATCTCCCCTTTCCAACTTGTTTATGGGATAGAAGTTGTTTTCCCTTTTCAACTAGCTCTACATGTAGAAAAATTCTTTTAGGATTACCAAGGGGAGCCTGATGACATGATCAGAAGGATTCATCAACTGGTAGAAGTGCAACATACCAAAGAGTAGGTGATGAATAGAGCTCATAACCATCAGAAAAGGATCAAACAAGCCTTCGATAGAAAGGAGAGAAAATAATATTTCCAGCTGGGAGATCTAGTGCTTAAATGGGATGCACCCAGACATGATAGAGGAAAACACAACAAATTCGAAGCCTTGTGGATTGGGCCCTTCAAAGTTTTTGAGAAAATTCCAAATAATACCTACAGGTTGTAGAATTTGAAGGGAAATGAAATTTTTGGTGGCCCTGTAAATGGGAATTTTCTGAAGAAATTCTTTGTTTGAGCCACAGGCGGCTCTCATATATTTGTAAATATTGTTTTTCTTTTGTGTTTGTTTTTCAGTTCATAAGTGACTCCATAGCCCAATAGTAAGGCACTGAAACTGTAGAAGAGTTCTTGGGATCTCATAGGGAGCAAGACATCCCCCATGGAGCCTAATGTTATCACATATGTTGGTAAAGGGGGCGTTCTTCCTTCGGAAGGGACACCATGGAAAAAGAATGAAATAAAATGAGCAAAAACCCATAAATAAGATGAAATCCTAAGTCGGAGATGTGATGTGATGTTTTGGTACGACATGATAAGATGCGCGCAATTCTGGTCGGTCAAGATTAGTGCACCTCAGATCGACGGTCGTCGATCATATCGGGGCTTCAACATGAGCATAGGATAAAAAAAGGTAGAGAGGGCTGGGGAAAATAACTATGGTTTATGGAGGTGCTACGTGTCAGCCAAAGACCCACATCAGGGCCAAAAGCGGGGAAGTTTCAGACCTCTTTTTTCAGCCCCGATATGCGCATGCGCACACAGTACCCTATCTCGGGCCGACAAGTGGCCACCCCTCATCACTTCCGCTCCCTCCATCTGTCTTCCACTCACTGTCTCGCCGATACCTGTCCCTTTATTGTCTCCTACCACACGTGCCACCTCGCTCTACATCGCCTCCATCCCATTACAACTCAACTTCCACTTGTGTGACCCCCATGCCATCCTCAGTCTCCTCGTCCATTCACAGTTGTCCACCTGATCATATCCCATCCGCTATTCCATACCAAGTGAACCCATCACTTTGTCAGCAGCCATGTCTGCCGTCAGGCTTCCCCGTAAGCATCCAACTCAGATCCAAATGACAAATGCCAAGGCTTCCATGTCCTGTAGAGGTAGATTTGACTTGGGTATTTCGAATTCCAATGAAGCAGTTATTGAGGTTGGTGGGGGGATGGTTGAACATCATTTCCACTATAAATGGAAAAGACAGAGAGGACTGTAAGCTAGCCAAATCAGTTGCAGAGTCTTCTTGAAACACGATTGCGTCTGACAGGGCCCGTTCTGACAAGAAAATGCATGTGCAATCTATCAAGAAGCATATATACATAATGAATTTAATGCAGCTTCTCGATTATGCTCCTGAGATTTTGTTTTGAGTATAAAAACTCAGTTTGATATTTTTGTAAGTATTGATGGTAGAGATAAGATCCCAATTATAAAAGTTTTAGTGAGGCCTTTGGTTCTCTAGTTATAGACTGATATTTGAGACTTCTTGTTTAATGGAATCCAACCTCTTCCTTACTCTTTTGTTCTGACTCTTAAAGCCTAGGCATGGATGATCCAGTTGGGTGTTGTGATGACTATATAATGTAGGTTTGATTATATCAATTATTGCAACGTTTTAAGTTTCTTGAAGTTTTTTGGGTCTGAGAGGATCTCATATCTGAGACTTTTCCTCCAAAGGCTGCTGGAAGACCGGATGTCCAGAGAAAACTTTCATTTCTCTCTTGTTTTTCCTCCATCTACTCACCACTATACAAACTTACTAGCCTAAGTTAGATCAAGACCTCACCTAGATCTGTATTTCCAACCTAGTTTTCTGAGTTAAAATGATATTGTTCCGAGTTTACTCCCATTCGACCACCCTTTATAAACAACCCATGGCAATCCAGGGGTAACTTCTGGTGATAACACATTGTATGTTGTTAGTACTGCATAATTCTGTGCATGTGCAGGGAATTTTATTAATTAATTGGTATCAGAGAGGATTGTTTTTTTTTTTTTTTGGTGACATGGCCCAGCTTGGAGCTGGGGATGCTACAAATTTAAGGTCGACTCAAGCCCATGTCTGAGGTCATGCAGTGATTTTTTTTTATTTATTTCAAATGTACATATATATATATCATAGTATATACTATACTAAACCAATGATATGATCCACATTTGAAGAAATAACAAAGCATTGGCCATCATAAAACTTATTGGCACAGGGGTAGACCCAGGGTTCAACGCTTAACAACACACCAAAAAACCCCCGACTACTGGCCCTTTCAGCAACACCTATGAAGTAGGCGAAGTCTCACTCGAGGTAGAAGCAGGGGGTGTTACAGGACACAGGTGTCTGTAACCAGGTTGGGAAACAGATCTATGATAAGAGAACTTCCCAGAATATTCTATTAACGCTTAGGAAGTGAACATGCATTAGTTTATTAACCTCATTAACTCCACAGAGAATAATCAAAGTCAAATAAGCACAATAACAATAGTGATTATGCAACCTGAGCACTTAGCACTTAGAACCTTCTACAAAATTACAGTCGAGCACAAAGCCTCGAACACATACGTTCTTTTGCAGAAATCACTACTCGGACTACCTCTTCTACAATACATTCCTCTTTATTTATACTTTACAAAGTCCTAAAATAATGCCTAAACATGGGGAAAAAACATGGGTCAAAATCCCATAAAATTTTTACAAAACCCTAACCCTAAAAATAGGTGAGATCCACGATCTTAGCACCGCCTGGGCACTCCTACTTCGACCAACATGTCGAAGTCCAAAAGTGGGAAAAACCTCCAAAACTGACCAAAGTTTCCCCAAAACTTGGTTGAGGGACAATAGGCCCCCAACACTCACCCATGACTCGTCCCGAGTCACTCAGGTCCGGACAATGCTGCTTCAAAATCCCCTAGATTAACTCAAGTTTCTTCGACTTGCTGCCTCACCTGATCCTTTTGCTCAGTGAGATCCTAGACTCTTTTCTTTGTAACAAGCCCTTCTAGGCACTTTTCTACTACTGCAACTACTTGATCTAAGTGTGAACATTGGATATCGATCTCCTTGAACACCTTGCAAGATTTGTCCTACACAGGTTGTAAATTATGTGTTACTTCCATCACCTTACCCTGGAGGGCAGTGATCTGCTGCTGTACTGTGAACTGCTCCTGGGATATCTTCATCCTTTCCACTGCTATGAGCAGCTTCATATGTGCTTGCAATGTAAATGCTTGCTACTATGCCTCCTGTAACTGAGCCTGTAGCTTCTTTAACTCTGGATCCTCGGAGAGGCGTTCATATGTCTGGGTGCTTCTATAACTCAACTGTTTACATGTCGAGGTGAGGGATATTATACTTGCTACCATGTTTTTGGCGGACTCCTCCCTCTGGTCACACACCTCCTACGGGGTGCTCGACACTGTTTGGGCCTCTAGTTCAACTATCCTAGAGGGTCTCTGCGAGCTTCGCCACTTGAGCTTCGACAGGCTCTTGATCCTCCTATACCAAACCTGGCACATAGCGACACACTTTACTTACTGCTTCTTTGAACACGACCTGCTCTGCGAGCAGCTGCTCTTTTTCCTTCTATAGCTGGGCTTCACCAACTCTCTTTCCCTCCTAAAGCTTCTCCTGAAGCTCTTATTTCTCGCTTTCATAGGCAGCTACACTGTCCTACGTTGCTCGTAACTATACTAGGACTTCGTCTTTCTCCTTTCACAAGGATTTTGTAGCCTTCTCCTTCTATTCCTTAGCTCTCTGGAACCAGGATTCTGTTGCATCAGCAAGCCTTCTTAGCTGGGATTCTTTTTCAATGGTCATTTATCTCTGTTACTTTCTGTAGTCCTTCAATCCTACCTCCAATACTTCAACCTATCTTGGAGGTACTCCTTTAAGGTTAACCTCAACATCTAATTTGGGGCTAGCCTGTAATGATGCGGGGGTGCGAAACTTGATGCTATACTGGGGGAGGGTGATCCAAATCCTTGGTTCACCCTGTAGAGTTGGTTCATCCTCCAAATCTGTGGTCTATGATGAGGAAGGCATAGACGATGTAGTAGGCACTGCGTAGACCAAGAGAACAACCTTCTGCACTTCCTTCAACTCCTTCTTAATCCTCTCATATAAATCCACCTGTTTCTCTTCGTATCTCTGTAACATGTCTTCAGAGGCGTCCTCAGTGAGAGTGGACTCCAACTGTGGCTTATTAGTGCACATTTTCTACCTTGCTGAAGGTTTCTTTGGAGTAACTTTCCTATTTTGTGGTGTCACTGTCCCAATAAGGGGATCTTCAGGTGTTGTAGATTCACCTCCTTTTTTCTCTTCTTCTCCTTCATATCCTCCTCCCTATCCTTCTGCTTCATTTTCTCCTCCTCCATATCCTTCTACTTTGTCTTCTCATCCTCTTGGTGAGCCATACCCATTATCTCCAGAAGTTTTCTCTTTGTCCTCTTCGTCACTCTCTATGTCCTAGACTTGTACCTGCTTTTTTCTCTTCTTTGTCCACTGGACTGTCCAACATGTTCATCTCGCATAACCATCGAGATTTATATAGTGTCAATGTCAGATAACTCTCCATCGACAATAGGCACAAGAAATTATTTTGGCCATTCCTTTATAATTTGTTCCATATCTTCATTCGAGAGCTTATAGTATGATTGAAAGATTTCTTGGTGCTCATCTCTTCGCCCGGTGATGTAAATGAAGTGGGGATTAGCACAGAACTTCACTATGGGCCAATACTGATGTAGGGTACATGGTGTTATACAAGGGAATGATTCAATGGCGACTTTCAACTATTGATAATATCTGTTAAACATGACATTAGATTGCCACTGCTTCGTCATGTCATTGGTATACCACAGGGTGGAAAACTAAGTGGCCAGGGGCTCCGTAGGTTCAATATCTGGGAAAGTAGCTCCTTCAAGAATATTCTAAGCCACAACTGCAATCAATATAGTGAAACTCATATCCTAAGTCACGGGCTTCGCGACAATAATTTTCTAACTTGTTGATGAGGTAGGTCACCCAATTCATCTGCAGGCGCTCCACACACTTTCCTCTAAGTTCCATCACGAACCTGGTGACCTATGTGGGGCGGTTCTTCCTCACTAGATTTCCTGCTAAGAGTTGACAAGCAAGGCCCACTGCACCATCCTGTATGGAGGCTACCTTGTAAAATCGCTTCCCATTTTTTACCTCTCCATAGGCTTCTTTGATGCGCTGTGCTAAAGAACGGTCTGAGGTCTTCCCTGGATAAAAATGTTGTGGGTTAGGACCCTTCAAACTTAAACCTATGATCTAGTCGATCAACACTGGATCCACAGTAATTCTCCTGTCAAGCAATAGATATCTGTTAACCTCCTAGTGGTGGACAAAATGTGAAATCTTCATCACGTTCAATATGGTTGACTGCGCCAACACCTTTATCCATCGCTGTGAGATGAGGAGAGGTTTCTTTCTAATTGTCTCAATTAAGTAACGATGAGGAGCTAGGATGGTGTAGTTCTTTCAGTTTCCTAAGTTGAAGTCACTGTGCTTCAACAACGAGATCTGCCTTAAATGACTTCCTACTATGCGAATTCCTTTCATAATGTATGCAATGAAAACAAAGTACTCGAAATCACGGGGGATACCATCATGATTAACATCGTTGGCAATAGGTGGAATATACTCAGGCAGGATTGATGAAATCTGCTTCACGTTAGCCAGATCATTGTGGTGCTTTCTTATTTGTTCAGTTACAGGGTTGAAACGGGTGGAACAACGTCCAATCCAAGGGGAAGCCTACAGTTCCCTAGTCGACGATGCTTGAATACCTTTAGATACAAGTCTGTTGGACATGAGTTTCATAATAAATTCCTCTATATAATTCTCCAAGTCGCTGGGTTCACTCGAAATTCCAGCTTTTAACAGACAACCGATAGACAAACAAACATGCATGGTCTACTTTCAGATAACGACAGACAACTTAGTTTGACACTTGGACAATTCTCATCTTATATCAATCAGTCACAGGTATCAAAAAGTTGTCCCAGCGCCACCATCAACAAGTTAAATAAGCGGGGCGGCCATAAAAAATCTTCCAATGGACATAAACTAGAGTTAAACGCTTCCATTAATGTAAATCTAGCCGTTATGTCGCGGTCTCAAGGTCCAAAAGCAGTCTATAAACCCATAAATTCATTTCCTAACCATTATGGAGCGTCATTCTAATGGTCAGGGCACCTCCAATGGTTACATAACTTCGCCAAGGCGAAGTCCAAATCTGTGCGGTCTTGCTATTCCAACGAGGTTCAAACCCTACGAACCTGCCTCGTGCGAGGTTCTGGTCTGCAAAGTCTTCCATCTGTTTTCCTTAACTTCTTGTATCTTTTCCAACTTGGCCTTATTTTTATTTAGTTTCTTTTCCTTATTTCCTATTATCTGAGTCTCTTTAACTATTTATGGAATCCTCTTTCCATTTTTAATCTTATCTTCCCCCAACATAGTGGCTTCTCATTGTTGAGGTACCCTCAAAGGTTCTGAAGTTAATATCCCTTTTCTTAACACTTTCTGAGTGGGCACACTTCTCTCTTGGATAGATAGATCCTTCAAGCCTTCTTTCATTCTTTCAACCTTGATAGCTAATTCTTTTTCTTTCTGTCCCTCTTGCGTTGTTACTTTTCTCTGTTGCTTCGACTTATCATCTCGTTCTTCTATTAGTCGATCTATTTTCCTAGCTATGAAATCCCTTAATTCTTAATTTTTTTTTTCTGTAGCTTCTTCCTCTGTTTTCCTTCTGATCTAATCCTTCTCAATCCAAGTCTTACCTAACAAATGTGGGAAAGGGGCACTGTCCTCAACAAACCTAATGACTTCAAATTCTTCTTCAGTCAATGTTCCATGAACAATAATAGGTACAATAGTTACTCTTCCACATAAAGTTATCATCTTGCCCTTAAACAATCGTATCCTTCCTAATAAGGTACCACATTAGGCTTTCCCAAAACTTCCCAAGTTTCTTCTGTCATAATATTCACTTGTGTTTCTTCATCCAAGACTATACAATCTATGTTGAAGTCTTTTATTCTTTCACTTATGTGTTGTTTTTATTTAAGGCTATCTGGTAAATTGACATCATTATGAACATCCATTGTTTCTTTCAACTGTAATAACATAGTATGAACTTCCTCTGGCCTTTTCTCTTTATGAATTTCTAACATACCCTTAGTCTCTTGACTCTTTTCATAATTTTCTTGTCTTATGTCCCTCCCTTCAACTTTAGCAATAATCCTTGGACAATCCTCAACCTCATGACCAACAACCTTACAAAAAAGACAAAAAGGGCATACCTGAGGGAATTCCTTAGCAAGATGTCTCGAACTTCTGCAATTATAACACAAATTCAATCCTCTTTTTCTCTTAAATGTTCCCCAATATTTTCTGTACTGCACACTTCCCCTAGGATCATAGTGCCGGACCTGCAATTTGCAAAAACTATTTCTAGGTTCCTACATCCACTTATCATTCCAAAAACTCTTTCTATGCATAGGACTAACACATATTTCTTTATTTCTATTAAATTTACTCAAATCAACTCTTTCTTTCAACTGTGGCCTAGCCTTCAGACTAGGACAAAATCTATTAAATATACTTAAACTCATGCTTTCAAAACATAATTTTTCACTTATATTTCTCTTACCAAATCACAAAGCTTACCTCTTTTCTTTAGAACAACTTACTTCCTTGGCACAAAGAATCACAAGTCAAGTAGAGTACTGCACACTTCAGAAACAGATCTATGCACATATATTTTCTTTTTCTTTAATTTAGTTCCCAACAATCACAGTTTCAGGTCCCGACAACAAAACCATTTGTTGGAACAGGGGTAGACCCAGGGTTCAACGCTTAACATCGCACCAAAAAAACCCCGACTGCCGGCCCTTTCGACAACACCTACAAAGCAGGAAAAGTCTCACTCGAGGTAGAAGCAGTGGGGGTTACAGGACGCAGGTGTCTGTAACCAGGGTGGGACATAGATCTGTGATAAGAGCACTTTGCACAATATTCTATTAATGCTTAGGAAGTGAACATGCATTAGTTTATTAACCTCATTAACTCCACGGAGCATAATCAAAGATAGATAAGCATAGTAACAACAATGATTATGCACCCTGAGCACTTAGCACTTAGAACCTTCTACAAAATCACAGTCGAGTACAAAGAATCAACCACATACATTCTTTTGCACAAAGAACTACTCGAACTACCTCTTGTACAATACATTCCTCTTTGTTTATACTTTACAAAGTCCTTCAATAGGGCCTAAACATGGGGAAAACCCATGGTTCGACATCCCATAAACCCGTTACAAAACCCTAACCCTAAAAATAGGTGAGATCCATGATCTTAGCTCTGCCTAGGCACTCCTACTTCGACCAGCGTGTCGAAGTCCAAAAGTGGGCCAAAACCTCCAAAAATGACCAAAGTTTCCCCAAAACTTGGCCGAGGGCCAACAAAACTACCACAATGACACATAATTATCCATGAAAATAATCATTCATTCTGCAATGTTCACTAGGAAACTATGTTCCTTTGATTAGAATGACTTGCATCTATGCCATCATCTACCATATCAATTTTAAACTGTTGTATGTCCCTACGAACCAAGATTTCCACATAAGTTTGTATTGATCTTCACCAACAAGAACATCCTCACCATCCATTAATATCCCAATTCTAAGTTCATTTAGTAGCTTGACATTGTGTATGCAATAAATTCTACTTATATAACCTTGAATTCTCTAGCAAGTAAATCATAAAGCTGATATGTACGATCCCCATTATGCCCCACGTTTTCTAGTCTGTGGATCTAGTATAGATATATGTGCCATATTTCCTCAAAAGTAGGCATTAGATATCCCTTCTATGATGGGGTATTTTCTAATAGACCCAAGACATTATTTTATTAATTTTTTGATTGATGATCTCTTGAGCTTGCTAGAAATACATTTTACAGATCATAAACCATTGTTCAATTGTTGTTCTACTATGTTTATAGGAATCTGAAAAATCAACATTTTTGATAGTAAGACTAGGAAATTTGTCACAAGAAAATTGTGCAACATGTTAGACTTCATGTCTATCATCAAATACCCCATATAAGGCCCCATGTCCTTCTTCAAAGGGAGTAAACCAAACTCTTCTACAAAAATTTCAATGCATACATGTGTATCTTCCATACAATCATGGTCATCTACATCAGTCCAACTTCTGGAGTGTGAAATGACAAAATTCCCAGTTCAATCAACCACCCAAGATGTGGGTTGGCTAACAAAGAACCGCTATACCCAATGTGGTGGTTTCATCTCAAGGGCTTCTTGCATTTATAATTCTATTACATAGTATCTATATTTTGCAAATCCTCTTGGTGGACATTAACCACAATGCCACCACTTAACCTTTCCAACATAATTTCCACGTCTCTGATAATTCTCTCCTTGGGAAAATTGTCATAACATAATTGGATAGTCTTATGAAACTTCTAGTGTCATTGCATATTATGAACTACACCTCGAAACAGTCCATGCAAACCAACATGAACATAGTTATTATTCCTAAAAATGATCTTTCTTAATCCTTGGAGATACTCGGGTGTTAATAATTTTTTATATGTCAAGGTGGGGAAGCTCAAGTAGCTCGTACTTATTCAATCTTTGCAACACTAAAGCCACCTTTTTCCTGGCTAGTTCATACGACTTGGGATGAATTTTGGTATCATCCCATGGATCCATTACATGATTACTAGATGCTACTTTTCCATCCCCTCAGTAATTCATATGGATGCTCCTCCAAGAATAAAACCATCCTTTAATGTTTACAATATATTTTTGTAGCTATGATAAAAAACTACATGAGGTTGATGATCTATCATAAACTTGTAATATATTTGATAGACCCTTTAAGGGTTACCCAAAATGGTGGGTAACGTATGGCTCCTTCTTGGGGACAAGTGTCATTCTTGGGGTACTTGAGAATCCCGAAATCTCATGATCTCAAAATGCGGCCATCCTTTCCCATGTTCTTGACCAACATTCAAAATAGATAAATATCAAACCCAAAGTGTTCGTATCCTGAAATGTATGTCACTTCTGGGATAAAATATAGTCTAGTTATTTACTGATGAATAATTCCATCTAACAGATGCAATGGTGGGCATGGCTTGTTACAAGGTAGGTTTATTCCTTTCTGATAAAAATATCTACCAACTCCGTCGCACCAAACAACGTCTTCCTGGCTTCCTAGCAACTCCAACATCACTTATTTGATGCCACATGAAGTTATAAAATATTGTCTGAGTTCTTACTACCAAAGTTTTGAATTGAGGGACGTGATAGAAACCTGGATTCTTGTCACGTGAAATATCAGGTAGCTTGTACTTATTTAATATTTTCAACACTAAAGCCACATTTTTCTTGTCTAGTTCATATGACTTGGGATGAATTTTGGTATCATCCAATGCATCCGTGACATAATTACTGGATTCGACTTGTCCATCCACTCAATAAATTCACGTGGATTCTCCTCCAAGTATATAACCTCATAGACACCATCCTTAAATGTTTACAATATAGGTTTGCATCTCTGATCAACAACTACATGAGGTTGATAATCTATCATAAACTTGTAATATATTTGACAGACCCTTCAAGGGTTACACAAAATGGTGGGTAACATATGGCTCCAACTTGGGGAGAAGTGTCCTTATTGGGGGAACTTGAGAATCCGAGAATATCACGATCTTAAAATGAAATCATCCTTTCCCTTGTGCTTGACCAACATCCAAAATAGAGAAATATCAAACTCGAAGTGTTTGTACCCTAAAATGTAAGTCAGTATTGGGATAAAATATAGTCTAGGTATCCATTGATAAACAATGCCATCTAGTAGACACAATGATTGACATGCCTTGTTACAAGGTAGGATTATTCCTTTCTGAGAAAAACCTATGCCAACTCTGTCATACCAAACAACCTCTTCTTGACTTCGTAGCAGCTCCAACATCACTACTTTGCTACCACCTGAAGGTCTAAAATATTTTCAGAGTTCTTGCTACCAAATATTTGAATTGAGGGACATCATGGAAACCTAAATTCCTATCACATGAAAGGTTTCTTCGAGAATATCCCACAATATTTTATGATCATTAGTGAGCCACCCTTAATGTTGTGGTTCGAGTATACTTGGAAGGTTGAGAAAATATGCTATAGGATGTTCTAGAAAAATAATGAATTCCACTCCTTTTTCAAAACATGTCATATCTCCTATGATAATTAATTTTTGAGCACGGTCAATTAAGAAGAATGCATGGGGTATTGTCAATTAAGGAGAATTCACATGGTATCTTCCACTATATCACCATATTTTGTGGTATATCATCAACTTCCTCAAGATAATAATCCCCCTTTTGAATAACTTCTTCAAAAGTAAACGGAATATGTTCCACCCTTTGACCTGTCCTATATTCTTCTTCATTAAATACTTCTCCATAAAATCTTAGAGTAGCCAATATATCATCATCCAAAATCTTGAAAAATGCATTGTTCCCTCATTCTCTATAGGTTTCTTTATCCACATCGTCAGAGGGATCCAAGTTTGGCTTATGGAAAGGGAAACCTTCATTCTCATCATGGATATCATAAATGAGAATTCCTTCAAAGAAAACCACATATGACTTTGGAAGTATCTACAAAAAATCTTTGTATTCTTCAAGTTCCTGGTAATAATCCCTTCCTAGAGAAACAAACACATCATCATAATTTGGAAAGTCTTAAAAAATTGTTTCAATGTTAGATATACTCCTAGGAAACCTGCATTCTACCTTACCCACATCCTTATAACTATCATCTTCATCATCACCAGGGTTATTTTCATATTCATCCTTTTCCATAAGAAAATGATAAAGACATACCCACTCAATGCGATTCTCAACCACCAACCTAGTTCGCTCAATTTCTCTACTATTTTATGCGTGGCTAGCAGTGCTAACCCTTTCAAATTATAAACATAGATATTATTATGTAGCAGAGGGTCCTTCATGATATGAAGCATAAAACCAAACTTAGGAGTCTTCTCCTTGGTCTGAAATATCAATAGTATCATATTCAACCAGAACTTGATATGGAAAATCCTCTTTAGTAGGAGCGCTATTTCTATGATAAACCATACTACCTTGTCCAAGTTATGGGTTCCAAATTGGAATGAAATATTTACCACCAATATCTATAAGAATAAGGTTGTACTCATGTCCATCAATTTCAGATCCAACATGCCAAAGTAATGTTGTGCTGATATCCATACCATCAACACGACACTATACAACTTCCAATTCATGATTGCCATTGATTCCTTTAGACTTGATTTCTTTTGAAAATTCATAGAAATTCAAATCTGGAATATTTTATTTAAGAAGAAAACAAACAAAAGTATCATCAAAATGATGCACATCTATCTCTGAAATAATGATATCATATTAATTTTTTTTCACATTGTTGTAGTCTCCAAGGTGGCATTCATGGATGTGTTCAATTTTTTTGTGGCCATTTCCTCCTTCTTCAATAACACCATCGTCATCTTCAAGAAGGCCAAGAAGTTCCTCCTCCTGGATAGAAAAATCATGATCTTGTGTCAAACACTCCAAAAGGCCACTGCTATATTATTCTTCTGGGTCTGCAAAATCCATGTTATCCTCTATGTGGCCAATAGTCTTAACCTTCTGTTGGCAGCCAAATATTCGTGTCATTTTCATCGATATTTAAAACATAGTTTTAGTGTAATACTTTTTTTTTAAGTTGCCACTTTGTGTTTGTGAAGAATTCAATTATGATTTATGTTTTGAAAAATTGCTTGATTGGTTGTGCATTTTTTGAGTGCATTTATTTCAATAAATCTCTCGTTTATTCTTGCTTCAATTTCATGACTGTTTAAGCATGAATTTGAAACAAACTTGGTTTGAACACATCATACAGATTTTAAAGTGTCTCTATGTGAATTTGGATGAGTACCTAGGAGCACATAATGATATTAAGGACCTTAGAGGGTATTGAGATTATTTAGTTATGAATGGTGTCTTTACCATTAGCATATGATTCAATCACCTTTGAGGTATGCCTTAGTCATTTTATTCATTTGAATTTTGATTATCACCTACTAAATTTACGATCGCTTATGAAACTAAAATTTAATACAACTTTGAAGTATGAATGATATCCCATTTTTTCATATCAGAATCTAATCCTTGTTGTACAGGACTGTCAACCATGCTCTGAAACAATTACTCCCTTGTCCTGCTGACTTAAACTCACACTCATTACCTCAATGGTGGCACTTCATTTTGGGTTAGGGTGTCAATAGAGGAGCTAGTTTTCAATTACGCATGTCCTCTGGTTCAACATTCACTCAACAACCTGAGTGGTGGCTATGGTGGCTTTCTCCTAAAGCCTTAGTTATTGGGCCACCTCCATAAATGCAGAGCTTGTACTTAATATCTGGTGGTTTCAAACATATACCCCTCTTCGCTACTCCTACTGGTGTATCGCGACCAAACCCATGGCCCCTGTGGTGAGGATAGAGATGAATGTATCACAAGCCTTTCTCTCCCACGATGATTTAGACGATCTCATGAGCTTTGGGTGGGTTAATTTTATACAGTCGTTCAAAGGTTTTAACCTCAAAGTCTCTCAAGCTTTTGCAAAGACCTTCGATGGTGCTAGGGCCAAAATAGGTGATTTGTAGTTGGAAGTTAGTGAGGATTTGATTGTAGAAGCCACGAGATTTCCCCAAGAAGGAGCTGACTGGTTCAAGAATCTCAAATTAGAAGGTATCCCTTGGCACCTGCTAATGGTTTCCAAGAGGTCGTGCTACAATGTCAAAGGTACACCAATAGTTTTATTTAAACCTCGATGCATGGTTTACTGTTGATACTCAAGCAATTCACCACCTATGAGGGACAATATGGACTAGTTTTCCTATTTCATATTCATTTTCTATTGGTTTTCTTAGGGTTTGGTTTAAATATGTCGTTCTACCTGCTTAAAATCCTTCAAAAAATGGCTAGATTTTACCAGAGGCAAAGCCTTAATGCTCAGTCCAGCTTATTTCATCCCGGCCTAATTCAAATTTTGGTCATTTCCAAATTATCAAAGGTTGGGGATAATTGGAAAGATTTTATGGATAGGAATGGGTTTTCTCCACCTAAAACCGTAATCGACTCACCTTTGCGTTTTGATGAGCCCACCAGCCCTTTCCTATCGACTCCTTTTTTGAGAGAGCTTCATGTCGAATTGCAAGGAAACCCTGTGTCAATTACCAAAACCCCTATTGTTTTTCATAAATATACTAGAGGCACACACCAGAGGTGTGATTTTGTTCCTAAAATATCCTTAGAAGATGTGTTGGATAATTTGAAGGGCAAGATTCTTGCTGTTCCTAGTCCTGGGAAATATGTGGTTGTTTTGAATGAGATTAAAACAAATAAACACGGAAGAATTAAAATGCAGAGGGTTCCCGATATTGATTTTAAGAACAAAATATCTGGTCAACTCCTTTCCAGAATGCTGAGGAATTGACATCACAATCGTGAAAAAACTATCCCTATTATTGATGTTGATGACTGGATTTCTGTTGATGATACTGACACTGATGCACCCCAATGTGATTTCATATCGAATTTGCCTCCTTTATTAAAGGAACAACAAGGTTTCTCTGGTATTCAGTATGATCTCAAAAATATCATGGAATAAGGAAAATTTCCCACTACAGATCAGACTCGCCCATTACCAAATTTAGAACAAGTGTATTGTGAGAATTGTTTTGACTGGGTCGAAAGATACTATCGAGATATTCCTTACCTATAAGCACAGTTGAATCAAGTGATCACTCAGAATTCAGTTCTTGAAAGGAAAAATGATGATCTTAGAGTTTGCATTCAATCGAATTCACACAGAGCCAACAAGCGTTTCAAGAGATCAGGAAATACGGTTATTAAAAACTCCACCGGTTTCAATGCTATTATAAACTCAGATTTTTCTGATGTTTCTCTTTCAAATTTATAATTGGTAAATAATGTTCTTGTAATTCAAGATTTGATTTTGTTTGGATAATAAATAAATACGTTTTGATTTTGTTCTTTTATTTAGACTAGCTACAGAATCGAAGATTCTGTAGCTTGTGTCTTAAATTGATTTATTTTATTATTTGTCTAATTTAGGTTTCGTTTTTTGTCTCAAGTGGACAACAGATCAATGTGCAACGATTAATGGAATGAGTCAAGAGCTGGGCATATAATGGATTTGTAATTTTCATTTTTTGGAAAACAATGTTTAATGATGTAGCTATTTTGGATTATAAGATTTCAACATAATTATCTTTTTGGTTATTTTGTTTTAGTAAAAGCTTATTTAAAAAGATCTGTATCTATCTTGCATAATATGAGGAAAATATTGGGAACTTGTTTAAATAACACTGTTTGCCCAATGATAGGGGAAATTCCTCCTGGACCATATGATGGACTTATTTTTTTGAAAGTATATGAGATACAATTTAGTCTTTGGATTTTGTCTTGTGTAGACTGTGCAATGTTTTCATTGTTTCTCATGTAATTTATAGATGTGAAATTTTGTTTGTATCGAACTAGCTTTAGTCTGTTATGCATATAACCTTTCATGTTATGTTTTTCTCTATGTGGTTCATTATATTATGGTTCTGCTGATATCTGTGAATTTTCACCTTTCTAAGAATTTTGAGTTTACATCTAATATTAGGTAGATGGTAACACCATTTGATGAGAATTGGAATTTATTTCATTTTCGGTTATGGGACATTTTAAATTCACACGATATAAAATCATTTGTCTTTCTGTCATCATAGATTCATTCCAGAATATAAAAGACTTCTTTGAGTTTTTTCAGGAAGTATCATTCTTTCTTTTGTCATAGATTTGTACTTGACACAGTGTAAGTGGATCTTATGCAAATACAGAGAGACAAATCTAGCTTAGTACTGCTGATCATCGTAAGGTTAGTTAATTTATTATTTGTTTAATTTGTTGATTTGTGAATGAATAGTGATTGAATCATTTAAACGTTGAATTCTTTGTCCAATATCGTTATATCATTTTCAATCGTATTCACTTATTGTTTATTAGTTTTTCAGTTATAGTACTAGAACAATTTTGTTTATTTTTAATCTTGTTTAAGATCCATTAGTTTAAAACAATTATTTTCACAAGGATTTTCTTAAACCTTGTAATTGTATATATCTATTGTACATAATGACCTTTAGTTAAGTAGTTGTAATTAATGTGTCAATTGATAGAATTGTACCTTTAGTTAGTTCACATATTTTAGTTATTTTAGAATCCTAGTTGGCTAATGGAGCCATAAAACTCGTGAGGGTAAATTATTCCAAACGACTTGGGTTAAATAGACAATCTCAGTCTGAATATTCCCTTCTCGTTGACAATTTGTCATAAATGCCCGTAAACAAATGACACTAGAAGGAGGGCCTGAAAGTCATTGATGGCACGAGGAGGCCGTAGGACTCCCCCAAACAATCATTCTTTCGTGACACGTAGTCACTCAGAACCTAGCGTTACACTTGACC
This sequence comes from Picea engelmannii, assembly GCA_009831015.1. NCBI lineage: Eukaryota > Viridiplantae > Streptophyta > Pinopsida > Pinales > Pinaceae > Picea > Picea engelmannii. Next base: position 20,555 of record ML801639.1, read on the forward strand.
CAACTACTACCTCAGAAACTACTATGGACATTCCTGTCGAGCCAGTGACACCAGTTCCTCAAGGGATTGATGTACATGAAATTGTTCGCCAGCCGATTTTGAGAACTCAAAGTGCTTTTTCCCGAATCAAACAACCTGGTAGACAACTAAATCAAACCCTTGATTTCACCAATATACAAGAATAACCTCTTGACACTGGTCTTCCCGATAACACATTAGGTGGTAATATCACTGATCCTTTGGAAGCACTAATCCTTGGTGCTGGAGGATCTGGTCTCCCACCATCCCCACCTAGTTCTTCTCCACCCTCTTCAAGAGAGGAATCCTCAGATGAAGGCAGTTCTTCGTCTACACGATCTCAACCTTCAACTCCACCACCTCCCATGGAAAACCAAAATAATCCTACCATACCTTGGCTCTATCAAGATGTCGTGGCTGTTCCTGGACCCCAACACCCATTGCTCAAACATCCAGAAAAGTGGCTACCCAAATTTGACCTAGATTTGAAGCAATCAACTGAGGACCACATCAAGAAATTTATGTTAGTTGTTAGGATCTGGAGTGTTGAACATGAGGATATCATGTGCAGGTTATTCCCCTACACTTTTGAGGGGAATGCCTTAACCTGGTATTTTGCGCAACAACCTCAAACCATCGTCTATTGGGACAAGTTTGAAACCTTCTTTCTAGAAACATTTGGAGATAATAAATCTCCAGAAGTCCTGGTAATGGAACTTTCTAGTATGAAAATGAACCCTAAAGAAAAATTTAGGGATTTCAACCAGAGATTCCTTACGTAAAAAAACAAAATCCCTGTAGATTTGATGCCTACAAAAAACTTGACTGTTACATACTATACTAAGGCCCTGCATAACAATATAGCTATATGGGTTAAAAGGTCCAAAAAGAACACATTACCTGCCTTCAAGGAGGAAATCCTTATCGTGAAGGATATTTTGAGTTTAAAAGACAGTTCAAATAGTGAGGCTGAAACAACTTCCTCTTCTAAAAAAAAAATTTAAATTCTCACTAGACCTCCTCAAAGTAAAAATCAACAAGAAACATTAGACTTGGAAAGTTTGCAGAAATCTTTCCATAAGTTATCCAATCAAGTAATAGACTTAAAAATTTCCTCTAAGGAGGCATATACAAGTAAAGGAAGTTTTAGGTCACCTTTTAGGAAACTTTTTCCTCCAAACCAGCCAAACCCATCCACATAAGGTCTGAACTTTGAAAGACTATAGTACACTTTGCAAGCAATACTGGAAGCACATGATAATGCTATTTTTGTTCTTCTTGAAAATCAAGACGACATGGGTGAAGAGGAAACACTTGATGAGGAGGACTCATCTCCTCCTGTTTTCAGACATTTGTCGGACAACATCTTTCAAGCGAATTTTGAAAATGTCCATCCTTATAACACTCAAAGTAAAGTATAAAATAAAATTCCCCCTGAAAAAAGTAGGAATATGGTTTCCAAACAATCAAAACAAATTGAAGCTAAACAAAACACTGTTGCCCCAGTTTTAGAATATGATTTGGTTGAAGATCTTAAAAAATTAAGGGAAAATATATCAGTTTTTGAATTACTTAAATTCCCTCTTATCCTACATAAAATGCTCCAAAGCATAGCTGAAAAAAATAAAAAGAATGACCCTATCAGTAAGAAATTAGCATAAAGTGACCCAAATAAAACAAAAGATATCTCCGGTAAAAAATCATCTGAAAATCAGGATAAAAGGGACATATCAGAGAAAACTGTAGAAAATTTAGATAAGACTATTGTAGGTAAAAACATAAAAAATTAGCAGAATTCTGTTGTCTCATCAAGAAAAAATGTACCTTCTTTTTTGCTAACTTTCAAAATTTTGAACAGAAATGTACATAACTGCATGGTTGATTTTGGCGCCTCATCGAATGTAATGCCTCTATTTGTGTGTCAGAAAATTAATGCTGAAGTAAATCCTTCCGATTTAAAAATAATTCAGTTAGAACGAACTAATGTCAAGGTCATTGGTGAACTTAAGAATGTATAAATAAGGTTGTCATCCAACCCTAAGGTCCACCAAGTAATTGACATTATTATTGTTGACATTCCAGAAGTTTATGGTTGATCTTTTAATAGAGATTGGTCAGAGCAGTTACATGGCTATTTTTCTATGGAATGGTCTCATCTATGGCTTCCATAAAATGGACAACCTAACAAGATCAGAATGAACAGAGAACGTTACCTCAAGTATACTATTACAAATTTAAATGAACCCAATGAGCCTTTTACTACCACTGTGAATACAATTGAGGCACAGTGAATGAATACTTTATTTGGAAATTTCATCATTGAAATATCTTATATCACTGAACCAGAACAACAATATGAAATATCAGCTTATACTCAGATGGAAACTCTGGGAAGTACATCGAACATTGTTGATGACGAAGAAATATGGTCATTATAATTTGATGGATCTAAATCCTGGGAAGAGGCAGGCGTTGGTTGTGTACTGATCGATCCCAAAGGTAATAAAACATTTATTTCTTGTCGATTGGACTTTGAATGTACTAAAAATACAATAGAATATGAATCACTTATGCAGGGACTAAAGAAGGCATTGGATCTTGATGTGAAAAACTTGGTTTTATTCAATGATTCTGAAATCGTAGTCAAGCAGGTAAAAAATGTTATTCATTGTTTATCACCTCATCTGAAAAACTACCAAACTGAGGTATGGATCTTGATATATAAATTTCTCGCTTTCAACATAAATTTCATTCCTAGGTTGAGTAATTTGGAAGCTGATTTGTTATCTAATGTTGCCTCAAAATTATTTCCTTCTAAGGGTCTTTCTCCAACACATTCTCGGTTGAATTGTTATTTAGGCCATCGATTCCAGACAACATCACAAATTGGTAGGTGTTTGATGGTGATCAACATATCATCAATTTTATGCATTTGGAAGACACTTTCCAAGATGCGGTGATCGACGAAAGCACCCACAATGAAAACCTTAGTGATTTCATGGTAATATCCGACCCTCGTTCCACGAAAGTATCATCAGAGCTGGTAAACTCTATCCCCAAATCTATTTTTATATTAGAAGAAAATTATGATTTACATGACAATTTTAGAGGGGTAGTCAATTGAAAAATGAATAGTTCCTTATTACCATATGAAACTGTAAATTTAGGAACGCAAGATAATCATCAAAATATCAATTTGGGAAAAGGGTGTTCTCAAAAAGAGAGATCTGCATTCATAAAATTGTTCAAAGAATTCAAAGATGTGTTTTCTTGGATGTATGATGATCTAAAAACTTTTGATCCAAACATAATACAACATGTAATCCCCATGAAGCCCCAAACCCAACCTTTTCAGCAAAAATTGAGAAAAATGCATCCGAAATTAGAACCCACCGTAAAAAAGGAACTTAATAAATTACTCACCTCCAAGATCATTTTTCTAGTCCGACATACTCAATGGGTATCCAATTTAGTCCTAGTAAGGAAAAAAAATGGGTAAATTTGACTTTGTGTCGACTTTCGCAATTTGAACTGAGCCTCTGATAAAGACAATTACTCCATTCCCCCAATGGAACAAATTTTGCAACAAGTATCTGGTTTTAAAAGACTATCCTTATTAGATGGTTTCTTAGGGTATAACCAGGTCCTTATGTCTCCATCAGATCAGTTGAAAACCACTTTTCGTACCCCATGGGGCACCTATGCCTATAGAAGAATGCATTTCGGATTGATCAATGACAGAGCCACTTTCCAGAGGGCAATAGACATTGCTTTTCGGGGCCTTATCAATCAGCTAGTTCTTGTCTATCTGGATGATTCCACTATATTTTCTAAGAACAAGAAAGATCACTTGTCTCATCTTAGGGCTGTGTTAGAACGATGTCGCAAGTTCGGTATTTCACTCAATCCTAAAAAATCGGTCTTTGCAATAGAACAAGGAAAATTTCTTGGATTTATAGTATCTAAAGGAAGAATGAAAATTGATCCTGAAAGAACCCAAACCATTGCCAACTAGTTTCAATGCTATTATAAACTCAGATTTGTCTGATGTTTCTCTTTCAAATTTCTAATTGGTAAACAATGTTTTCTTAATTCACGATTTGATTTTGTTTGGATAATAAATAAATTTGTTTTGATTTTGTTCTTTTATTTAGACCAGCTACACAATCGAATATTCTATAGCTTGTCTCTTAAATTGATTTATTTTATTATTTGTCTAATTTAGATTTTGTTTTTTGTCTCAGGTGGGTAGCAGGTCAATGTGCAACGATTAATGGAATGAGTCAAGAGTTGGGCATATAATGGATTTGTAATTTTAATTTTTTGAAAAACAATGTTTAATGATGCAACTTTTTTGTATTATAAGATTTCAACAGAATTATCTTTTTGGTTATTTTTTTTTAATAAAAGCTTATTTAAAAAGATACGTCTCTATCTTGCATGATATGAGGAACATATTGGGAACTTGTTTAAATAACATTGTTTTCCTAGTGATAGGGGCGATTCCTCCTGGACCATATGATGGACTTGTTTTTTTGAAAGTATATGGGGTACAATTTACTCTTTGGCTTTTGTCTTGTGTAGACTTTGCAATATTTTCATTGTTTCTCATGTAATTTATAGATGTAAAATTTTATTTATATCGAACTAGATTTAGTCTGTTATGCATATAACCTTTCATGTTATGTTTTTCTCTATGTGGGTCATTATATTATGGTTTTGTTGATATCTGCGATTGTTCACCCTTCTAATCATTTTGAGTTTACATCTAATGATAGGTAGCTAGTAACACCATTTGATGAGAATTGGAATTTCTTTCATTTTCGGTTATTGGACATTTTAAAGTCACATGATATACAATCATTTGTTTTTCTGT
>ML801639.1:36638-48011 GCA_009831015.1 Picea engelmannii
ATACAATTGAGGCATAGGGAATGGATAGTTTCTTAGGAAATTTCATGACTGAAATATATTCTATCACCGACCCAGAACAACAATCTGAAATATCAACTTATACTCAGATGGAAACTCTGGGAAGTACATTGAACATTGCTGATGATGAAGAAATATGGTCATTATAATTTGATCGATCTAAATCTCGGGAAGTGGCATGCGCTGGTTGTGTACTAATCGATCCCAAAGGTAATAAAACATTTATTGCTTGTCGATTGGAATTTGAATGTACTAATAATAAAATAGAATATGAAGAACTTATGTAGGGACTAAAGAAGGCATTGGATCTTGACGTGCAAAACTTGGTTGTATTCGGTGATTCTGAAATCGTAGTCAAGCAGGTAAAAAACACTATTCATTGTTTATCACCTCATCTAAAAAACTACCAAACCGAGGTATGGAGCTTAATACATAATTTTCTTTCTTTCAACATAAATTCCATTCCTAGGTTGAGTAATTTGGAAGATGAATTGTTAGCTAATGTTGCCTCAAAATTATTGCCTGCTAAGGGTCTTTCTCCTAACTCATTCTCGGTTGAATTTTTATTTAGGCCATCGATTCCCGACAACATCACAAATTTGTGGGTGTTTTATGATGATCAACAGATCATCAATTTTCTGCATATGGAAGACACTTTCCAAGATGCGGTGATCGATGAAAGCACCCACAATGAAAACCTTAGATATTTCACGGTAATATCCAACCCTCTTTCCGCGGAAGTATCATCAGAGTTGGTGAACTCTATCCCTAAATCTGTTGTTAGACTAGAAATTTTTTATTATTTACATGACAAGTTTAGAGGGGTAGTCAATTGCAAAACAAATAGTTCCTCATTACTGTATGAAACTATAAATTTAGGAACGCAAGATAATCCTCAAAATATCAATTTGGGAAAAGGGTGTTCTCAACAAGAGAGATCTACATTCATAAAATTGTTCAAAGAATTCAAATATGTGTTTTCTTGGACGTATGATGATCTAAAAAATTTCGATCCAAACATAATACAACATGTAATCCCCATGAAGCCCCAAACCTAACCTTTTCATCAAAAATTGAGAAAAATGCATCTTAAATTATAACCCACCGTAAAAAAGAACTAAATAAATTACTCACCGCCAAGATCATTTTTCCAGTCCGACATACTCATTGGGTATCCAAATTAGTCCCAGTAAGGAAGAAAAATGGGGAAATTCGACTTTGTGTCGACTTTCGTAATTTGAACCGAGCCTCTGATAAAAACAATTACCCCGTTCCCCCAATGGAAGAAAATTTTGCAACAAGTATTTGGTTCTGAAAGACTATCCTTATAACTAGGTCCTTATGTCTCCATCAGATTAGCTGAAAACCACTTTTCATACCCCATAGGGCACATATGCCTATAGAATAATGCCTTTCAGATTGATCAATGGCAGATCCACTTTCTAGAGGGAAATGGACATTGATTTTCATGGCCTTATCAATTAGTTAGTTGTTGTCTACCTGGATGATGCCACTTTCTTTTTGAATAACAAGAAAGATCACTTGTTTCATCTTAGGGCCGTGTTAGAATGATGTCACAATTTTGGTATTTCACTCAATCCTAAAAATTCAGTCTTTGCAGTAGAATAAGGGAAATTTCTTGGATTTATAGTATCTGAAGACAGAATGATAATTGACCCCGAACGAACCCAATCCATTGCCAAACTTCCTCCACCTTCTTCCAAAAAGGAAATGCAATCCTTTCTGGGTAAAATAAAATTTGTTAGATGCTTTGTTCCAAGTTTTTCTGAGATGGTTAGACCTCTACAAAACTTGATAAAAAAGGATGTTTTGTACAAATGGGGATCACAAGAGAATCAAGATTTTAATTCCATTAGAAAAGCTATAACTGAAGCACCCTCCTTGATGAGTGCCGATTTCTCTTAGGATTTCACATTGTATACTTTTGCATCCGACAGATCTTATGCTGCGGTGCTCACATAGAAAAATGTTGAAAATAATGAGATACCTATTTCATTTATGAGATCCACCTTTAAAGGAGAAAAATTAAATTACCCCGTAGTATATGAACAAGAATACACTGTTTTTAAATAAGTTAAACATTTCAGGTCTTACGTTTTGAAATCCAGGACAAAATTCATTGTTCCTTACCCTGCTGTAAGAAATCTATTAGTACAGAAAGATCTAGGGGAGAAAAGGGAAAATTGGATGATATCACTTCAAGAGTATGACGTGGAAATAGTGTCTGCACAAATTGTTAGAGGTAAAGGCCTTTGCAAATTGGTAGCTAATTCAGTTGAAAAATCAGGAAATCAAATAAACACATCAGTTGCAAATCCGCATAACGAAACACAAATCTGTTGTATGCAAAGTGTGTCTAATTCGTGGTATCATAATATCAGATTTTATTTGCTGCACATAACTGCTCTTAGTAACCTTGATCCAAAAAATAGAAGAGCACTGAGGCTTAGATCTACCTCTTTTCAATTAATTAATGATATATTGTTTCGAAAAAATTTTGACGGTGTTTTTTTGCGTTTCCTAGAAAAAGAAGAGTCTGAAAAGGTGTTAGCTAAACTTCATTCTGACGATGCTCGGGGTCAATTTGGTGGAGACACAACCACCCAAAAATTACTTAGGGCTGGCTACTATTAGCCCACTTTATTTAAATATGCTCACAGTTTGGCCCAAAAATGTATAATCTGTCAAAAAGCTGCAGGAGGGGTAAAACGGGTTGCTTTCCCTTTACATCCTGTTACAGTAGACACACCATTTTAGTAGTGGGGCCTAGATATTATAGGACCAATTAATCCATCTTCCTCACAACAACACAAGTAAATTATTACTACAACTGATTATTTTACGAGGTGGTTTGAGGCCTTACCATTAAATATAGTCAACATGAGTCAGGTAGTTTCGTTTTTAAACTCTCATATTATCACTCATTTTGGAATACCTGATTGTTTAGTTTTCGACAATGCTTCTTATTTTTCTTCCCTGGATATGAATGTATTTTCTTTAGAAAAAGGGATTAAGGTAAAATACTCTGCCAGCTATTACTCCCAAGGAAATGGTTTGGTTGAGTCAATGAATAAAAATATGATCAAAATAATTAAAAGTACAGTGTCGAAAAATCATAAAAATTGGCACAATGCGTTGTACAAGGAACTTTGGGTTGATAGGGTCACTCCGAAAGATTCTATCGATAATTATCCTTTCTTCCTCATTTACGGAAGAGAATCCATCCTTCCTCCACACGACTTGCTCCCTTCTTTGCAGTTATCGCAGAAAGTTTAGGAAGAGGAATGTCCCCCTTTAGAGAATCGGATAAACAATTTACTAAAATTGGAAAAAGTAAGGACACTAGCTAAACATAAATTAGATCAGCATCAAAAAATTGTTAAAACATGGTTTGATACAAGTTCATCCTCATAAATAAATTTTAATGTAGGGGATTTGGTCCTCAAATGGGATAAAGCACACGAGAATAAAGGAGAACATACCAAGTTTAAAAACATGTGGCTAGGGACTTTTGTCATTTCTGAAAAATTGGGTGCTAGTTATTTTCATTTTCACAACTTAGAGAGACATCCAAACACTTTTCTAGTGAATGGCCAGTCTCTCAAGAAATACTTCAACTAAGAAAATCAGATTTACCCCCCCTTTAAATATCTTTACCTTAAGTTTTTATTTTGTTTTATTTTTCTTTTTCTTTTTCATTTTTTTGGTTTTTTATGTTTCCTTAATAATTATTTCTGAATCACCATTCATTATTGAAGGGAATTGGATCTTTCACTAGAAACATTTGAAACAGTTCAGTGCATCTACACATTGAGTTCTAAACTCATATCAATTATATTAAGTCTTTCCCAAATCATTGTTCCCAGTTTTTTGTGAAAATCTCAGGGAAATACGACTATCTTTAAAAACTTCTTGCGCCATCCCAGTTCTAATGAGATCAATTCAAAGCGCTTCCCCATTCCTGAGATGATTTCTTGATTGAAAACTAAATGTCCAAGTTGTGATGAAAATTATCAATTCTCAAAGAACGAAAAACAATATTAATGATCAATCCTATGATTTCCCAGCTGTTAAATCTTCAGTATCACTCTGCTCTCTCATTATCATGAAGTTTATGAAAATTTTATAAACAATTATAGAGAGTTGCAAGCCCTTTAATGTGTGGGAATTGTGTGTAAACCCACTAGGATACTGAATAGGTCTGCTGGCAGCGAGTAAATGCACACATGATACCAAGACAACTTCATCGAGGTACTGAACAGGCCTTCTAGCAGCGAAGCAATGTCGGGTTCAATATCCTTCAGGTATGTTTTAAATTGATTAGATAACAAGATATTTTTATCATAGATGGACGACTTTTGGATGGGATCGAAGTACTGGAGAAGGTTAAATGACATCCATGTCGAGGCTATAAACTTCTCTTGGTAGCAATGGCCTTGTCAGTGGTATTGGGGTTACCTATATAAATATCGTTACCCCTTTGATCGAAACAAAATTTGAGATTAAAATCTTTTGGCAGAAATTTCTTCGATGACATCACTGTGTTATTTTTATGAGTTAATGTCTAAATGCTTGATCTGTTTCTTAATTGATTTTAGTAACTATCTAATTTTGTCTTTTCCCGGATATAAAGTTTTGATGATGCAGAGATAACTGCTTCGCCTAACGAGTCACCATTGTTGGCAACGAGATATTCATGTCATTTTCATTAATTATTTAAAACATAGTTTTAATGGAATACTTTTTTTTTTAAGTTGCCACTTTGTGTTTATGAAGACTTCAGTTATGATTTATGTTTTGAAAAATTGCTTGATTGGTTGTGTGTTTTTTGAGTTTATTTATTTCAATAAATCTCTCGTTTATTCTTGTTTCAATTTCATGACTATTTAAGCATGAAATTGAAACAAACTTGGTTTGAACACATCATACATATTTTAAAGTGTCTCAATGTGAATTTGGATGAGTACCTAGGAGCACCTAATTATCTTAAGGACCTTAGAGGGATTGAGCTTATCGATTTATGAATGGTGTATTTACCATTAGCATATGAGTCAATCACCTTTTAGGTATGCCTTAGTTTTTTTATTCATTTGAATTTTGATTATCACCTACTACATTTACCTTTACTTATGAAACTAAACTTTGATACAACTTTGAAGTATGAACACTATCCCATTTTTTCATATCACAGTCTAATCCTTGTTGTACATGAATGTTAGCCATGCTCTGAAACAATTTCTCCCTCGTCCTGCTGACTTAAACTCACACTCATTACCTTGGTGGTGGCGCTTCGTTTTGGGTTAGGGTGTCAATAGAGGAGGTGGTTTTGAATTACGCATGTCCTCTAGTTCAACATTCACTCAACAACTTGAGTTGTGGTTATGGTGGCTTTCTCTCTAAGCCTTAGTTATCAGGTCACCTCCGAAAATGCAGAGCTTATCCTTCATATATGGTGGTTTCAAACATATACCCCTCTTCTCTACTCCTACTGGTGTATGGTGACCAAACCCATGGCCCCTATGGTGAGTATAGAGATGAATGGTTCACAAGCCCTGCTCTCCCACGATGATGCTGTAAATGATCTCATGAGGTTTGGGTGGGTTAATTTTATACAGTCCTTCGAAGGTTTTAACCTCGAAGTCATTCAAGATTTTGCAATGATTTTCGATGGTGCTAGGGCCAAAATAGGCGATTTGCAGTTGGAAGTTAGTGAGGATTTGATTGTAGAAGCCACGAGATTTCCCCAAGAAGGAGCTCGCTGGTTCAAGAATCTCAAATAGGAAGGTATCCCTTGGCACCTGCTAATGGTTTCCAAGAGGTCACGCTACAATGTGAAAGATACACCGATAGTTTTGTTTAAACCTCGATTGCATGATTTAATGTTGATACTCAAGAAATTCGTCACCTGTGAGGGAAGATATGGACTAGTTTTCCTGTTTCATATTCATTTGCTAATGGTTTTCTTAGGGTTTGGTTTAAATATGCAGTTCTACCTGCTTAAAAGCCTTCAAAAAATAGATAGATTTTACCAGAGGAAAAACCTTAATGCTCAATCCAACTTATTTCATCATGGCCTAATTCGAATTTTGGTCATTTCCCAATTATCAAAGGTTGGGGATAATTGGAAAGATTTCATGGATAGGAATGGGTTCGCTCCACCTAAAACTGTAATCGACTCACCTCTGCATTTTGATGAGCCCACCAGCCCTTTCCTATCGACTCCTTCTTTGAGATACCTTCATGTCGAATTGAAAGGAAATCCTATGTCAATTACCAAAACACCTGTTGTTTTTCATAAATTTACCAGAGGCACACACCAGAGGTGCGATTTTGTTCCTAAAAAATCCTTAGAAGATGTGTTGGATAATTTGAAGGGAAAGATTCTTACTGTTCCTAGTCCTGGGAAAAATGTGGTTGTTTTGAATGAGATTAAAACCAAGACACATGGCATAATTAAAACACATAGGGTTCCTGATATTGATTTTAGGAACAAAATATCTCATCGAATCCTTTCCAGAATGTTGAGGAATCGACATCACAATCGTGAAAAACCTATCCCTATTATTGATGTTGACGACTGGATTTCTATTGATGATACCGACATTGATGCACCCTAATATGATTTCATATTGAATTTTCCTCCTTTCTTAAAGGAACAACAAGGTTTCTCTGGTATTCAACATGATCTCAAAAAGATCATGGAACATGGAAAATTTTCCACTACAGATTAGACTCGTCCATTACCAAATTTAGAAACGATGTATTGTGAGAATTGTTTTGACTGGATCGAAAGATATTATCAAGATATTCCTTAACTACATGCATAGTTGAATCAAGTGATCACTCATAATTCGGTTCTTGAAAGGAAAAATGATGATCTCAGAGCTTGCATTCGATCGAATTCACACAGAGCCAACAAGCGTTTAAAGATATCAGGAAATGTGGTTATTAGAAGCTCCACTAGTTTCAATGCTATTATAAATTCAGATCTATCTGATGTTTCTCTTTCAAATTTCTAATTGGTAAATAATGTTCTCGTAATTCACGATTTGATTTTGTTTGGATAATAAATAAATTCGTTTTGATTTTGTTATTTTATTTAGACCAGCTACATAATCGAAGATTTTGTAGCTTGTCTCTTAAATTGATTTATTTTATTATTTGTCTAATTTAGATTTAGTTTTTTTGTCTCAGGTGGACAACAAGTCAATGTGCAACGGTTAATGGAATGAGTCAAGAGTTGGGCATATAATGGACTTGTATTTTCATTTTTTGAAAAACAATGTTTAATGATGTAGCTATTTTGGATTATAAGATTTCAATAGAATTATCTTTTTGGTTATTTTGTTTTAGTAAAAGCTTATTTAAAAATATCTGTCTCTATCTTGCATGATATGAGGAACATATTGGGAACTTGTTTAAATAACACTATTTTCCCAATGATAGGGGAAATTCCTCCTGAACCATATGATGGACTTATTTTTTTGAAAGTATATGAGATACAATTTAGTCTTTGGCTTTCGTCTTGTGTAGATTGTGCAATGTTTTCATTGTTTCTCATGTAATTTCTAGATGTGAAATTTTATTTGTATCGAACTAGCTTTATTCTGTTCTGCATATAAACTTTCATGTTATGTTTTTCTCTACGTGGTTCATTATATTATGGTTCTGTTGATATATCTGACTTTTCAACTTTCTAAGAATTTTGAGTTTACATCTAATGTTAGGTAGCTGGTAACACCATTTGATGAGAATTGGAATTTCTTGCATTTTCGGTTATTGGACATTTTAAAGTCACATGATATAAAATCATATGTCTTTCTGTCATCATAGATTCGTTTTGAAATATAAACGACTTATTTGAGTTTTTTCAAGAAGTATCATTCTTGATTTTGTCATAGATTTGTACTTGACACAAGTTAAGTGGAGCTTATACAAATACAGAGAGACAAATATAGCTTAGTACTGCTGATCAACGTAAGGTCAGTTAGTTTATTATTTATTTAATTTGTTGATTTGTGAATGAATAGTGATTGCATCATTTAAACGTTGAATGCTTTGTCCATTATCATTATATCATTTTCAATCATATTCACTTATTGTTTATTAGTTTTTTAGTTACAGTACTAGAACAATTTTGTTTATTTTTAATCTTGTTTAAGATCCATTAGTTTAAAACAATTATTTTCACAAGGATTTTCTTAAACCTTGTAATTGTATATATCTATTGTACATAATCACTGTTATTTAAGAAGTTGTAATTAATGTGTCGATTGCTAGAATTTTACCTTTAGTTAGTTCACATCTTTTAGTTATTTTCGAATCCTAGTTGGCTAACAGAGCCATAAAACCCGTCAGGGTAGATTATTCCAAACGGCTTGGGTTAAATAGACAACCCCGATACAGATCTTCTCTTCTCGTTGACAATGTTTCATAAACACTCGTCAACACCTTCTCAAACCCTTCCTCCAGAACATATTCATCACCATAATTTGGAGAATAAACATGAAAATCCTTGGATTCTTTTAGGATACCAACATCTCCATCTTTGTGGTTGTTTTGATCATCCCCTTCTACAATAACATAAGTGTAACACACACAACCTTCTAACCATTCCTTAGGATGGTGGGGTGTCAAAAATTTATCTTTTATTTCCTCAAAACCACCTTTCTTAATCACCTCTAAAATCCAATTCTAGTTTAATAATTCAATTTTGCTCATCGAGGGATTTTCAATGACTATAACGATCCTCAAAATTGAGCTCTAGATCAAAAGTTATGGCCTTCTAAAATTTCTATGCCTTCATTGGCCAATATCACCACACCACCATGTGGCACCCATGTGGTTACACATCATATCAACAATCCTACGAGGCTCCATCTGGCACTAATATGGTTGTAGATGTGGCATCGACCACCAAGCCATCGTGGGTATTGAACCACTGAACTTAACATTACTTACACACTTCCGATATTTGATATTCTAGGGATCAATCCATCAGAGCATCGGGCCAATGTGGCACCGACCTACTGGGGCACTGGGCCATCAGGGCATCGACCCACTAGGGCATCAGGCCCCTAAGTAAACTCAAACTCATATAGAATCCAAGTGCCCAATCCAGTAGTTCAGATGGAACCTCAAACACATGGCACCTTGTGACTCCATACAGAAATCGGCCCTAAGAATCTGAATTACATTGACATGTGGCACAATATCCACTTGACACGTGGACCAACTATTGCGTGAAACATCACCGCTGAGCATAAGGTTTCCTCTAGTCAGATGTTGATACCTATCCACTATGCATTGGCTTGATTATGTCATCTGGCATCATTGGAACATGCTCTCCTTTTCTCACAAATTAACAAGGGTGAGGGTTAGACACCTTCCCAAAATGATGCCCTACTGGGCATTGGGATATTGGGAAAAACACAAGGAAACACAAAATTGGAAAATCTTCCAGGGGTCTGGTACTTCGGTACCCCGAGGTGTAGACATCCTCCTAAGATTTCCTAAGGAATTTCATAGTCTATATCTCTCGACACTCAAGTCCAATGGTAGGTATTTCAAGTGAATCTAAATAAGGTACTTTCTCGATAGATCCCCACACTAGACTCATCGACCAAACACAAGTTGAAACATATCATTCTTCGACACACTGGCTATGACATGGGTATGGTACATCATGATGACATCATCTGTGCTCTCTTGTTTACAAGGAAAATGTTGGAACTTTGTGTGGGAATTCTTCCCCCATCAGGTATTGAGTATCGAGGATGAACAAAGGAAACAATTCTTGGGAGTCTCCGATGCTCCAAGGGTCCATTACCCCGGGTTGTTAAACTCCCTCCTGAGCTTATCCAAGGGATCAATGGTTGAGATATCCCAACATGTAGATCTAATAGTCAAGACTTAAAGGCACAAATCTAAGTCTTATGCTTGAACCATGGCCCCACACTTTCCCTGTGCCAACCTAAAATCTACACTTGTCATCCCTCATAGCATTCCAACTGCCACCCTACACAAAATGTCACCATAATTTTACTCACACATGGCTTAACCTCCTTAGAACATAAATTTTATAAAGGGAAGGAAAGGTGGAACCCTTCCCTGGAACCCTGACCCAATGAGCACCAAGACATTAAGCTTCCTTTGAAAGTCCTCGCAAGAAAATTCTCTATAGTCCAGGGTTCTGATAGCTCATTTAACTAGGGATTTTAATCCAGTTCCCAATTGATTCGACTATGATCGGGTGACTATCATTGAGCCTTCCTACTGATCCAACAACCACTCTTTCTCACTAATTAACATAGTTATTTCCAAGGTTTAAATACTACCCTCAGACTTAGCATTATCATATTCCTTCTCTGGTCCTTTTTGTAGGGATTTTTAACATGGTTTCCATGGGTGTTTAACTCTCGTTCTTAAGAAATAATCATTTTATCTAGAATCCAAAACAAAGGTTTCAATATCCTGTAAAATTTCCATTCGAGGTTTGTCCCCATAGATGAAATAACCAGTAATTAAAGCATATAAAATAAAGTAAGTGTTTACATATCCAAGTAGATATCCTCATTTATCATTTGTCACAATAGATGATATCCAACAAGGAATATCAACAAGAAAATATGACATCCATTCATGTCTAATCCATTACATAAATATTATACAATCCATAATCATTACCATACAAAACAAAGATATTACAGGTGAAAAAAATTATCTATTCAATGATGAAATTAACTAGTTAACCAACTGTGGGGGAAAACCTTTCCTCCCAACTATAGGCTATGCTTCAATTTCTATTTCTACAATAAGCCACCCTCGTGCCAGGCCATGATACCACTCAAGGACTCTCACACTAACTCAACCAGTGAAATAATGGATTAGGGAGGTTAATCTCCTCCACTCCACTGAAAACAATTAAATCCTCCCTCTTCCCACTGAGCTCATGGCCTCCATGAGTTCATCAAGTTCCTTTTCAGCTGGTTTTCCTCTACAAAAGGGAGCCCCTTATCTGATACACATTCCCTTGAAAACCACCCCTTACTCATGTCAGCTTCATTTCATTGAACAAAAAATCACAACCCTCTTTTCCTCTAGTTTGGATATATGGGACTTCTCTTTTCTAGGGTGACCATTCATGTCCTTGACATCCTTCCTAATTATTCTCTTTCTCATGTCTTCATACTTGTTAGGACCACATATTGTACCCTTTTTGCCCATACTTTTTGCTATTATTATACCCTTCATCACCTGTATTTTGACTTATACTATCATTTCACCTGATCATTCCAAGGTACACAACATCCTTTCTCATTATTATATGCTTAA
>ML801639.1:48111-66435 GCA_009831015.1 Picea engelmannii
ATTTCTTTACTACAACACTAAGTGATTTTGGAATTGAGCATATATAGTGCGCAGCTATCTTTGAAACAAAAGACTTCCCTGGGTTGATAATTTATGTTTCACTTGGTTGCTTGAAATTAATTAAGCAATTATAGTGACCAACAATACTCAAAAAATTTCTAATCCTTTTCCTTTCTATCTATAGTGTTCTCTCTGCATTTTCTCAATGTATGTTTAATCTCTTTTTTCTACTATGCTTATTCCAATTCGATTTCCCTCTTATCTCTTCCCCGGGATCCCCGTTTCGTCTCTTGTCAAAAGAAACATCCCCATTCCAAGGGAAAGATATCTGTTATGTACTTCTAGTTAAAATTGTAGCTCCTTCTTTCACTTCTCCAAGTACCAAACTTGAAGGAAGTTAGAAATGTTCCAACCACCCAGTTTGCAAGCCATTAAATATTCCTTGTGGTCAAGGTAAATAGGTACTTGTGGACAAGTTATGCATTCAAGTCATGCATAGGTAGGTTGGGTTGTTGAGTAAGTTTCCTATTTTCATCATTAAAAATTCCCATTTCCACCTCACTAGTCCCTCTTGGGGTATCATGAAAGTACTATAGGATTCCTTCATCATTCAATTATCTGTGTTTTCATTGTCATAAACATAGTTATAGTCTTCATTATTCATAAAAAATAAAGTCTTTCACTTAATTATAGACTTGGGGGAAAACATGGTGTTACATTCCCCTCCCGCTTAAGAAAACATCATCCTTGGTGTTTGCAACACCATATATACAAATTTATACAGAAAAAAAAATGGGTATGCCACTTTCACGACATCCTCCAATTCCCATGTGGCCTCATCTGGTCCAAAGTGATTCCATTTCACCTTGACCTACACGATGACTCGGTTCTAGAGAAATGTTTCTTTCCTATCTAAAATGCATTGAGAACTGGGATAGAATTATCCCTTGGGTTCCACCTGTATTGCAGTCCAATCAATAATGTGATTAGAATCACATGTTAAAATATTCTATGTGCTCATTTTACCATAGACAATATCACTATTTTTACCCAACCATAGGCATGCAACCACAACCAAGAACCTTAACCTTTTCTAGATAGAATGTAATATTCCAAAAATAAAATAGCATACAGAACATATATAATAGATAGAAATGGAAGATAAACAATGATATAACCTGAACTATACCATGATAATACCAGAATAATACCGGAATAACACTTGAAAGAGCACTTTGATTACTAAGAGAAAATTTCACTTGCCTCTTTGAGGGGGAAAACTCCAGCATAGTAGAGCTCTATTACAATAATATCCAAGACAAAACTTCTCATACCCTATACTCCTATTTATACTAAATATGTCTATCCAAAAGAACAATCTAGATCCTTCTAGAAGCGTAATCTTCTTTTAGGTCTTCTTATATTTGAATTATTATTCCTTATTGCTAGGCCTTATTAATATTGACCTTTATTACATGGAAATACATTATTCTACCTATGTGAGGGGTTAGGTTCCTAACATGTTCTCCACCTTAAAAACATCTTTGTCCTCAAGGCTTGAGATGAGGAAATTGCTGTAGAATGGTAGTTGGTTCCCAAGTGGCATCTATTGGAGTTGTATATTTCCACTGTACTAACACTTCTTTGATGGTGTGCTGACGCAGATGACGCTCACACTGGTCCAAAACTGTTTGTGTCTGTATCCAAATGGAGCCTTCTTCTTCCAACTTGGGAAGGTTGGTTTGAGTTTTTCACTTAGTTCAAATCACCTTCTTTAAGCAAGAAACATGAAAAACGGGATGGATCTTAGAATGACTGGGCAAAGCTAACTGAGAGGCCACCTATCCCACATGCTTGGGAATGGTATAAGGACCATAAAATTTGGGCACCAGTTTATGACAATTGTCATCCTTGAGAGATTTTTTGTTATAAGGTTGTAGTCAAAGAAACAACTGATCTCCTTCTTCAAATTGATGTTCAGAGTGACCTTGATCTGCTTGTTGGTTCATGCAATTTTGGGTCATGACCAAATTCTCTTTGAGGGTATGGAGAATAGCCTCTCGAACTGTAAGACTTTGGTCAACTTCCTGGACCTCCGAGACACCTATCAAGTATGAGAGAAATGAAGGTGGATTTTGTCCATATAGTGCTTCAAAAGGAGTCATGCTAGTAGATGTATGGTAAAACGTGTTGTACCACCATTCATCTAATGGTAACCATTGAGTCCACTGTTTTTTCCTTTCCAATGCAAAACACCTCAAATATGTTTCCAAAAACTTGTTGACAACTTCAGTTTGACCATCAGTCTGGGGATGATAAGCCGTGCTGAGAGGCAATTGGGTTCCTTGTAGCTTGAACGGTTCTTGCTAAAAGTTGTTAGTGAAAGTTGGGTCGTGATAAAAAATAATAGAATGAGGCATGCCATGAAGCTTGAAGACCTGATCCATGAAAAATTGAGCCACATTGGATGCTGTAAATGGGTGTTGAAGAGCATAGAAATGATAATACTTAGAAAGACGGTCAACTACCACCATGATGACTGATTTATTGCCCGATTTAGGTAATCCTACAATAAAATCCATAGAGATATCCCTCCAAATAGTAGGTGGAATCGAAAATGGTTGTAGTGTGCTAGGAGATTTGACTATTTCTCCCTTGTTGCATTGAAAAACAGCACACTCTTCCACAAAATTGCGAACGTCCTATTTCATACCATCCCAGAAAAAGGAACGTTTGACCTGGTCATAGGTTTTGGTAAACCTTGTGTGCCTAGAGGTGGGTTTAACATGAAGCTCATAAAGTACAATGGATTTAAGTTTTGTTTGTTTACTTAAATAAAAGAAACCTTTGTATCAAAGCTCATCATTGATCCAAGAATACCCTGGGGAAACTAGAGAATTGGCATGAAATTGTTGTATCAGATGCAAACTTTTGGGATAATGTAGCCATTCTTGGAAAATAGCTTGGAGCCAATCTGGTACAATGAAGGAGAGAGAAAAACGGGACCCTTCATTTTCATATTTTATGGAAAGTGCATCAACAACCACATTGTCTTTTCCTTTCTTGTAAATGATCTCATAATCATATCCAAAGATATTAGTCACCCATTTTTGTTTCTTTGGGGAGGAAATGCGTTGTTCCAAAAAATACTTGAGGATTTGGATGATCCGTCTTAATTTGGAAGCATTGTCACAATAGATAAGGGTGCCAAAGATCCATGACATGCAAAACATCCAACATTTCCTTTTCATAGATTGATTTTCCCAAATTTCTCTCTAACAGTTGTTTGCTGGTAAAGGCCAAAGGCTGACCCTCTTGCATAAGGACTTCTCCAATTCCTTTCCCAGAAGCATGGCATTCCAGGACAAAGGTCTTTGTGAAATCAGGAAGGGCCAAGACTAGAGTGGTGGACATTTCCATATTCAAGATTTGAAAATCCTGAGCAGCTGCTGGAGTGCAAGTGAACAAATTATTTTTAAGGAGAGTAGTGAGAGGTGCCGCAATATTTCCATAATTCTTTAAAAACTTGCGATAATAAACCGTTAAACCCAGAAATCCACACAATATTTTGAGAGTCTTTGGGTGAGGCCAATCTTGCATAGCTTCAATATTTTATGGATCCACCCTGACACTAGCCTTGCCAACAAGATGACCCAAGTACTCAACTTCTGAGGGGCCAAAATAAGATTTGGATTGTTTGAGGAAAAGTTGGTGCTAAGAGAGTAGATGGAGAACTCGATCCACATTAGAAATATGGGATATCCAAGTTTTACTATAGATGAGGATATCATCAAAGAAAACTAAGACAAAATGAAGTAGAAAAGGATGAAATACATGATTCATGAGGCTTTTGAAAGTTGAGGGAGCATTACACAAGCCAAAGGGCATGACCAAAAAAATCATAGTGTCCCTCATGAGTTATAAATGCAGTCTTAGGGATGTCTTCCTCGTTTATACCTATTTGGTGGTATCCAAAACACAGATCAAGTTTAGTAAAGAACTGGGCCCCACTCAATTCATCCAAGAGGTCATCGATGACAGGAATGGGAAATTTGTATTTAATGGTGAGTTTGTTGAGGGAACATAAGTCAGGAAACATGCACCAAGAAACCTATTTCTTAAGGACCATGACCACAGGAGAAGAGTAGGGGATCGTACTAGGGTGGATAACACCTACGTTGAGAAATTATTGAGCAATTTTCTCAATTTAATTTTTTTGGGAAAAGGGATGACGATAGGGATGAATATTGGGAGGAATGATTCCAAGGACAAGGGGAATGGAATGATAATGAACACCACAGGAAGGAGGGAGTCCCTGGGGAGTGGAAAAAACCAATTGAAGTTTAGAGAGGATGGATTGGAGGTCCTACGACACAAAGGGTGTCTCAATGGATTGAATGGCATGGAGTTGTGCAATAATGCCAAAATGACCTTTTTTGAGCATATTTTCTATGCGATGGGAACTGATGATCTCCGGGGAACCGACGATGATACCTTGAAACTTATATTTTTGGCCCTCCTAGTTGAATTACATGGTTAATTCCTTAACCTCCATGAGAATTGGACCCAAATTCCTTATCAATTCTGCACCCAACACAATGTCACAACCACCCATGTCGATAGAAAACATATGAGATTTCATGTGGTACTAACTAATTTGGAGATGCACACTTTCACAAAGCCCTCCACATTTCATATAACTGCCATTGACAATCATGATTTGAAAATTATTGACGACACATATATAGCAATTAGTTTCTTGGGAAATGCAACGATGAATAAAATTATGGGTGCTTCCACTATCAACAAGAATGATGACCTTCCTATGCTTAATGTAACCAATTAGTTTGAGGGTTTGGGGAGCAAAGAATCTAGTGAGAGCATTTAGGGAAATGAACGGTTCTACTTCTGGAGGGTCCGAGGAAGGGGTCATGTCAGTGGGTTTAGGTGACTCGACCACAAGGGGGGCCTCAACATCATCTTTCGAAACATCCTCCGAGATGGCCATAAAAAGATTTTGTTCCTTACAATTGTGCCGAGGAAAATATTTGTCATCACAATTATAACAAAGGCCTTTGAGTAGGCATTCAACCATTTATTCC
The DNA here is from genome assembly GCA_009831015.1 of Picea engelmannii. Classification (NCBI taxonomy): domain Eukaryota; kingdom Viridiplantae; phylum Streptophyta; class Pinopsida; order Pinales; family Pinaceae; genus Picea; species Picea engelmannii. The sequence goes on from ML801639.1 coordinate 53,214, forward strand.
CTGGTCAATTTCTGGATCTTTAATGGAGTAGAAGGAGGAGTGGGAGTGACTGGTTTAGTGCGAGGAATAAAGGAGGTTTTTTGGTTTTGAGAAGAGACAACATGTTGTGCTTCCTTAGCTATTTTAGTAGCATCCACCCAAGTATGAGGCTTTGGACATGAATACCATCCTTGAGGCCATTGATAAAACATTCTTGGAAAAAAGAATCAAACATTCCCTATGTACATAAATCCAATCGCTCAAAAGTGGCTATAAAGTCTTCCATTGTGCCATATTGTTTCAAATTTTTCAAATGGCGTAAATGGTTGGTGTCAGTGTGAAAGTGTTCATAAAGCTCTTCCACAAAGTGTGTCCAAGCCACATACCCTTGGCGAGTAGTTTTTCTCCATTGCCACCATTTCCAACGTTCTTGATCTAGATGGAGAACACCATACTGGAATTTCACCAACTCATCTGTAATTCCATACAAAGAAAAATAATGTTCCATTTGAGTTACCCAACTAGTGGGATCCGAGCCATCAAATTTGGTCACATCCACACATGGAAGGCGTAGGTCATGCTGAAAGTGATGGGGATGAAAATTTTGGGAATGAGAGGAAGTTTCAGCTTCAGTTTGCAAAGGAGGGTCAGATGAGGGAAGATATGCAAGGATATGCAGCTTGGCGTAGATCATCGTAGTGAAGGAGACAAAGTGGGTATTGAAGGAATCAAGTTGGGTAGTGATGTCTTGTTTGAGTTCCTTTATTTTGGCATCGATGGAAACCTATCCCATTGGATTCCTCTCTTCGCCCTTATCACAATACTTCTTGGTAATAGTGGGATTCAATATTACCACTTGTATTTCTTGCATATATGAATCCACGATCGCGAGTTTATGCGTGTAACAATAGATATCTATAGCTTAACAACGTCAAAATATGTCTCTACCTTGAAATAAATTTAACCCACAATTTTCTTCTGAGGAAGGTCCTCTGATACCACTTGTAATATTCCCAATATAAAATAGTATGTAGAACATAAATAATTAGCTATAAATGGCATATAAACAATTATATAACCAGAACTATACCACAATAATACCAGAATAATACTGGAATAACACCAGAAAGAGCACTTTGATTATTGAGAGCAATGTTCACTTGCCTCTTCGAGGGGGAAACCTCCAGCAGAGTAGAGCTCTATTACAATAATATCCAAGAAAAAAATTCTCATACTCTCTACTTCTATTTATACTAAATATGTCTATCCAAAAGAACAATCTAGAGGAATATCCTTTTAGAAGCGAAAGCTTCTATTAGGTATTCTTACATTTGAATTATTCTTCCTTAGTGCTAGGCCTTATTAATATTGAACTTTATTACATGGAAATATATTATTCTACCTACATGAAGGGTTAGGTCCCTAACATAAAATGATTCCAGAAATCTAGACTATAGCCAACAGATAAAACCTAGCTGTAGCAGTAGCACGAGATGGAACTAGTAAAAAACCATCCAACTATAGCAACAACACAAGATGTAATGTCCCCAACCATCCATGCCAGGACACACTACATCAAAGAACTCTTACTATTCTCTCTATGGAACATACTGTAACATACCCAACAACCAACTGAGCTATGCCACATAAATTTTTTGAACTACATGCAATTAAAAATATATACACACAAAACTCTTGCAGAAGCATTATATATAAAATGTAAGCATACAAATACATCTATAAATACACAAATTCACACTGAAATAAAAGTAAACATATACATGCAGCATATACATGAAATACCCATACAAATAAACATTGTTATAACCACACATATGATAACCCATAAAAATAAGCACGTAAATAACAATGCAACATGTAAATTTATCAGACAATTGGCACTTATCTTGGTAAGAATGTCACCAAATGCGTACAGACCTTCCACGAACCTCCCAGACTTAGAACACACTGTTCATCACTCTCAACAGTGAGTCACCCTTGAGCTGGGACTAAACTCCACCCGGGTAAAGGGATTCCTAACGAGGCTAAAGGCTCATGGACAATAGGAAAGACTCCATCTCAGGTGCCAACTCAAACTAACAACCTACAGTCCCTCATTCCCCACATGCCTTTCCCACCCAGAAAGTGTGCCCCTTCTCTGCTCAACAGTCCTTCGGCTACCACACTTCCTTTCCGGGCTTCATCAACAGGCTGTACAGGAAGTCTCAAAGCAATGTAGCTGCAGTTTAGCACCTTCAGGAAATCAATTCCCAAAAATTCTCTCACCTAGATAATTTCTCACGGGCTTGACAACCTGCCTCTTCAATATCCCACGGGCCTAACAACCTACTTCTTCAGTCCATATTCCAAGCTAACTAGCTACATGAAGACAAAAAGGCTATGGATACAGGTTTAGGTACAGTCATGAAGATACGAAGGATAACTCAATGGGTGTGTGCATGCTCATGGATGATTGACTGGATGACTGAATGATGGGATGAATGATTGGAAGAATGATGAAAAAGATGGGAAAATGAACTAAGTTCCCACAATATGTATGCATATCCCCAAATTGACACTTTTCATGTTGGGAGCTACTTTGGCCCACTTCTCCCCAACTTTGGAACTTAGGATAAAATAATTATCCATACTTTATGATTTAATAAATATTAATATAATATTCCTTTTTGGCTTAAGATCCCTAGCTTATCCCTTTTCCTTAAATTTTAGGCCCCTCCCTTTCACTAACCAGTGGAGTTTGTTCCTCCATCTCTTTTATTGTGGCCAATCTGTGCACAATGATGTATTTTATATTAATTATGAGACATATACAAAAATAGGCACACTAGCCTTTAACATCTAGGCTCTTCGGCCTAATCAAAACATAAGAATCATAGCTTATAATAACTGGCTCACATGCTTATAAAACACAACATATACACCAAAGGCTACCTGGCCTCAAAATTTCACACACTTATGTTGCTGCGCGCAGTATCCTGGAATGTGCAAACTTTCTCATTTTACTGCGTAGGACATGCGCGCACTATTCCATGAAATGTGCATACAAAAATGATATCAAATAACTCACCAGCTTAAGTATATTTTCATTTACATTACAATTGGGTTCAACCTAGGGATATTACAATCACCTCCCCTTATTTACGCACTATCCTTAGTGGATCATGTACCCATATACAACAAAATTTCAAAAATCCTCAAAAAGATGCAGGTATTCTGCCGGCATTGCATCCTCATGCTCCCAAGTAGCATCCTCAGGACCGTACCAAGTCCATTGGACCTTTACCATCCCTATGGCTCTATTCCAGAGCTATTTGATTTTCCGGTCCAGAATGCATACCGAATGCACTTGCAAAGTGCCTTCTTGCTCCACTTGAATCACATTCTAATCAATAACATGATTAGCATCAGGTATATATTTCTTGAGTAATGATACATGGAATACATTATGAACAGAAATAGATGCAAGCAATGAAATCATATAAGCTACTGGACCAATCCTCTCTAAGATTTCAAACGACCCACAATAGAGAGCTGCCAACTTTGAACAATTTCCCAACTTCAGGCAACTTTTGTTGGCTTCCACTTTCAAGAATACATGATCACCCACTTTAAATTCCCTGTGGGTTCTTCCCTTGTCAGCATAGCGTTTCTTCCTATCTTGGGCAACCTTTAATTTTAATTTTAATTTTTATCATTTGCTCCTCCATTTCCCTGAGAAAATCTGGCCTAACCATTGCTCTGTCTTCTCGGTTATCCCAACTTACTGGTGTGTTTCACTTTCTGCCATAAAGTGCCTCAAATGGGCTCATCTTTAGAGATGCTTGGTACCCATTTTTATAAGAAAAATCTACCAAGTGTAGGTAGTCTTCCCATTTTGATGGTTTATCCATCACATACATCCTCAACATATCTTCAATCACTTGATTCACCCTCTCTATTTGACCATCCGATTTTGGATGATAAGCTATGCTAAAATTCAAATTTGTTCCAAATCCATTAAATAATCCTTTCCAAAATTTTGAGGTAAATTTTGGATCTCTGTCAAACACAATTGTCTTGGGTATTCCATGTAATATAGCAATTTATTTCATATAAACATCAACAATGTTCGCTGCCTTGTGAGTGAGCTTAACTGGAATAAAATGGGCAGCTTTAGTAAGCTTATCCACCACTACCTTGATAGAATCATGTTGCTTGTTTGTTCTGGGAAGTTTGGTGATGAAATACATTGTTACAACTTCCCATTTCCACTTAGGAGTGGGTAATGGCTGTAGAAAACCAGTTGGGTGTTTATTCTCATCCTTTACCTTTTAACATTCCAAACATTTGGCAATAAAATCAACAACTTCTTTCTTCATGCCTAGCCAATAATATTGGCTCTTGACAACTGCAATAGTTTTCTGATATCCTGGGTGCCCAGCATAAGGCACATTGTGCATTTCCCTCAATATCAGATTCTTCAATTCCCAAGAATTTGGTACATAAATTCTTCCCCTGTACATGAGAATTTTATCAATATCTAGCTTATATTCCTCAATTTCTGCTGCAAATTACCTTGCTATAATTTTGCCGCTAATTCCTTGTAATACAAATCTAATTTGGCAGCCTCTAAAATTACATCTTTCAAATATGATTGGTACATGCTAATGGTTGTAGCATGCATTTCATGTACTCTTCTGCTGAGTGCATCAACCACTTTGTTCTCTTTTCCCTTGATATACTTTATATCAAAGTCATATTCACTTAGAAATTTTAACCATCTGGTTTGTCTATCATTTAGAGTTGGTTTATCAAATAAATATTTCAGACCATTATGGTCTATTCTTATCTCAAACCTTTTCCCCATGAGGTAGTGTCTCCATTTCCTCAAGGCATGCACTATGGCTTCCAACTCCAAATCATGAGTGGCATAGTGTCTTTAATGCTCCTTCAACTTCCTTGATTCATAACATATAACAAACCCATTTTGAGTGAGGACTCCACCAAGTCCTTCTTTACATGCATCTATGCATACAATGAAGTCTTCATTTGGGTCTGCAATCCTTAGTATTGGAGCACTTGTTAATAATTTTTTCAAGTGTTTGAAACTCTTTTCACAATCGAATGTCCACTGAAACTTCACACCCTTTCTTTGCAAGGAAGTGATTGGGTGTGAAATCTTTGAAAATCCTTCAATAAATATCCTATAGTAGCCTACAAGACCCATGAATGATCTCACCTCTGTCACATTCTTTGGTGCTGACCATTCTCTAATGGCTTCTATCTTCTCAGGATCCACTGCTATCCCATCCTTAGAAATGATATGCCCCAAATAATGAATTTTCTTCTGATAAAATGAGCACTTGCTCAATTTTTCATACAACTGATGATCCATTAATACTTGAAACAACATCCTCAAATGATTCTCATGCTCTTCCTATTACTTGGAATATATAAGAATGTCATTCAAAAAGACAATGACAAACTTGTCCAAATATTCTTGAAAAACACCATTCATTAAGCACATGAAAACAACTGGTGCATTTGACAACCCAAATGGCACCACTGTGAACTCATAATGACCATACCTTGTCCCAAAGGAGGTATTTCTGATATATTCCTCTTTAATCCTTACCTGATGGTATCTTGATCTGAGATCTATTTTTCAAAATATCTTTGTATCATTCAATTGATCAAAAAGATCATCAATCCTTGGCAGAGGATACTTGTTCTTAACAGTCACTTTATTCAACTGTCTGAAATCAATGCACAATCTTAATGTTCCATATTTATTATTCATGAACAAGACCAGGGCACCCCAAGGTGACATAGTTGGGCATATATACCCCTTCTTCAAAATCTCTTCAAGTTGCATTTGAAATTCCTTTAGCTCTAGTGTACTCATTTTGTAAGGAGTCTTTGACACTAGAGCTGCTCCAGGAATTAAATTTATAGAGAAATAAATATCTCTCTTTGGAGGTAGTCCTGGTACCTCCTTGAACACATCTTCAAAGTTCTCCAAGACTGCATAATCTTCCAAATTTGGCACCTTATCTTTAGGTGTCTCTTCCATATGTGCTGCAAATATTTGACACCCTTTTCTGTAACATCTCTTCAGCTGCAATGCTGAAATTTATCTGATGGTTACTGCCCTGAGAATTACATGCACTCTTCTTAGGTTCCCTTCCTCATCCAAGCAAGTAAATGCCTTGTTATGACATTCTAGGATAGCATGATGCTGGTCCAACCAATCCATCCCAATTATATAGTCATAGGAACCTAAATGCAAGATGTTCAAATCTTCCCTGGTGTTCAACCCATTCATGTCCATAAGACATGACTTAACCATTTCATTAAATTTTCTCTTGGCTCCCGTAGCTAGATGCACCAACCAAGATTTTCCATGCTTTCTTATTGGAAAATTCACACTTTCCACCATCTTAGGATCTATATAACTATGACTAGCTCCTGAATCAATTAAAATAGCAATTGTTTGGTTGTTGATCATACCTTCCACTTCAATCACATGTGACTGATACTCTGCTTTCTTGTTGTCCACGACTGCATAGATCCTTGGCACATTTCTACCCATGCCCTCTACTATTTCATCTTGTTTTACATTGTGAACAGTTCTCCCTTTTTCACCTCTGTGAGGACAATCTCTGAACATGTGATCTCCTTTACATCCCCAACATTGAATAGGTGGCTGCCTTGGCCTTTGACCCCCCGTTTAAATCGTTCTGGGTTCTCTAGGAGTTTTATGTCCCTATGGATTATTTCTAAAGAATGGCGGCTTAGATCCCTTCTTCCTCTGATCCACCTTGAATTTATTTTTTTCTTCCCAAGCTTTTTGGAAAGTTGGCCTTGATTTTTTCTGATCATAAAGGCATTTAGCTTGCCTTATGGTCTCCTCCAATGTCTTGGGATCATCATACTATATTTTTTCACTGATGAATGATGGAAATCCACTCAAATACCTTTGAATCTTAACTGTCTCATCCTTGATGAAAGAGACACACTTCAATAGTTCTAAAAACCTTCTCTCATATTCATCTATTGTCATACTCCCCAGCTTGAGTTCAAAGAACTCTTTCATTTTCTTGTCATAGTATCTCTTAGTCAAGTATTTCTTCTCAAAATACTTCTTGAATTCCCTCCAAGTAACACTTTTCTCTTTAATGTGCTGCACCTGCACAAGTTGATCCCACCACATGGATTCATTTCCCTTGAGTTGATAAATGGCAATTCTACCTTCTGCACGAGAAGAATAATTATGCAATTGAAAATACTTTCTCATGCCCAACAACCATGTCTCCGCATCTTCATCCTTCTTGTGCTCACCATCAAATGTAGGAGGTTTGATTTTGTTCATTTTTCCTCATATCTCATCCACCCCAGACCATGGTTTCTGACAAGGGATGGACTTGATATGCTATGTGATATCTTATTGGAATGCTTCGGGGAGTGATGGTGATGTCTGCTAACACTTCTGGTTCTTCTTTTCTCATCAGAAGGTCTGTGACTTCTAGATTTGCTTGAGCCACTCTCGTTGTCCAATTTCTTTTCTATTATGTTCAAGCTCTGCAATAAATTCATGTTGAATTCATCCTACTACTCCTTGGATTTCATAAGCCTTTCATTACCAAATTTATGGCTTTGGGCATCCTTCTGCAAATTTTTAATGGTCTCTTCCATACTCAAGTTTTCATTCCTTTCATCTCCATGTCCATTGGAGTTTGTTCCTTCAATGCTCAAATGGACATCCATCCATCTAATATCATCCTATTTACTGTAAGTCCCCTGTGCCTCTTCCATTCCTCTATAATCTATGTTGATCTTGATATGATCTAGTTGTTTTTAACTTTGCATAATGTGTAGCCAACAAAACTTTGTCAGGCTAACTGTTTCAACAATTTCATGAAAATATGAACCATTCTGGTTCAAAATATATATCAGAATTATTTCTTTTGATTTCTTGAAAATTTGAATGCCCAGATCAATTTTTTGGGTCTATATTTAGATTCCACTGTCCAACACCTTTCCAATGCCCACTCCCATGCTCAATTCTAAGTCTCGAGCAAAAAGTTATGTCTATTTAAAAATTGCCCATTAATTTTTCTGTTCGTTTTTCAACTTGGGGCAACTCTACGCTGTAAATATGCATTTTTGCACCTACTCCTTTATAATTTTCATAGGAACTCAATTGGGTTTCTTCATATACATCTTATGGACACTTTGTCTAAGTTTCACCTCTTTTTGGGTTCTTGGCTACTAGTTACAACCTGCTAAAGTTCTAGGCCAAAATACCATATTGTAACTGATATGCTACAGGTACCTTCTTTGCCATATTAAACACTTTTAACATACCCATAAATTTAATTCATCTATTGGAATGTATTCTATGGATCAATATATTTACATTGACTACTCCTGCACCTCAATCTGATTCCGAAGCAGAAAGTTATGGCTCTTTGAAGTTAGATGGGTCTTAAAATTTACCCTCCACTATTTGTGATGTAACTTTATCATAAAAGCTCTGTTTGACGAACATTTTACACCATTAGAAAGATATCTCCAAGCTCTTTCATTTGATCTATAGAGACAAAATGTGCCTTGGCACACTCTTTTCTCATGGTTTTCGAGTGTCTAAAAATGCTCTTAAGGGCCACAAAACCGTGCTGCAGAAAGATGACGTTCAAATGATATAAAACGTCGCAGAAAATCGTTGGTTTTTTGTTGTTGTTCTTTTTCCGAACGAATTCGCACGCATAAATTTCAACCTGTACACCCATATTTACCATGCGCAGCAACATCATAAGGTAAATCATGCTTCGCGCACCTATAACCACTGTGCATCACTTCTCTGTCGTGCCAATAACTGCACACTACTTTTGTGTCGCGTGCCAATATTCAACACGCACAATTTTGGTTCTTGCACTATTACCTGTTGTGCGCAGTTTTTTTTTGTATCGCACACTGATATTCCACATGCATTGTACTCTACGTGATATACCATGCCAGAGTTTAGTACGTCTCCACCACACACCAAAACTTTGCGTGCACTACTTAACTAAACTGTCGTGTGACAACATATACCCACATTGCGCGCGCACCAACAAAACTCCTCTTCACTCTGCCAACACTACGCACACCATGCACATCATTATTCTGTGTGTACACACCGCGCAATGCTAAATTTATCGCGCGGTCTTGTACACCAACATTTTTCTGCGCGGCGCCGAAATTTAGTGTGCACACCCGCACACTAACATTTTTCCACGTGACACCGAAATTTAGCGTGTACACCTGCACACTAACATTTTTCTGCGTGACACAAAATTTAGCGTGCGCACCAGCACACCAATATCTTGCCGCGTAGTGCTGAATTTTACCTATCAAAAGATTTTCACTGCGCATCATGCATTTTTAGTGCTCCCACCTACGCACATTCATTTTTATGCACATCAATTCCTCGTGAATTCCGCTGCATAAATTGGGGCTTTGGCTTAACTTTTTCCCCAATTTACCATCGACATTCTGCAACCATGAAATTTGTTCAATTTCACCCCAATAACACCAGTTCAATCTCTGCAATAACAAATCGCTATGGGTTGACATTTCTGGAACAAATTTACCCACAATCAAGTCACAAATTGAGAAATTTAACCACTAAACTCGCTCCATCTGTCATGGCTTCACTGTAACTTCAAATTCGACCCATTCTAGATCCGAATTTGCTAGAACATATATTAAAACAATAATATCTCACCACTTGACCAAATTTCTCCATTTTCTCATGAATTTAACAACATAAATTGGGGCTTTTCCCCAATTCTGCCCAGTTGTTGTTACTTTTTACCATGGATTCTCTACAAACTGAAATTTGACCACTTTGAAATAAATCCTCTGTGACATTTCTCTTCAACTCAATTTTCTCAGCCCATCCAGGTTCAATGTTGAAAACTGAAGCTCTAATACCATGTTGTAATGTCCCCGACCATCCATGTCAGACCACACTATGCCATAGAACTCTTAATGTTCTATCTACGGAACATACTGTAACATACCCAACAACCAACTGATCTATGCCACATAAATTTTTCGAACTACATGCAATTAAAAATATATACACACAAAACTCTTGCGAAAGCATTATATATAAATTGTAAACATACAAATACATCTGTAAATACACATATTCACACTGAAATAACAATAAACATATACATGCAACATATACAGGAAATACCCATACAAATAAACACCGTTATAACCACACATATGATAACCCATAAAAATAAGCATGTAAATAACAATGCAACATGTAAATTTATCACACAATTGACACTTATCTTGGTAAGAATGTCACCAATTGCGTATAGACCTTCCATGAACCTCCCAGCCTTAGACCACACTGTTCATCACTCTCAACAGTGAGTCGCCCCTGAGTTGGGACTGAACTCCACCCAGGTAAAGGGATTCCTAACCAGGCTAAAGGCTCATAGACAACAGGAAAGACTCTGTCTCAGGTGCCAACTCAAACTAACAGCCTAAAATCCCTCATTCTCCACATGCATATCCTACCCAAGAAGTGTGCCCCTTCTCTGCTCAACAGTCCTTCGGCTGCCCCACTTCCTTTCTGGGCTTCAGCAACAGGCCGGACAAGAAGTCTCGGAGCACTGTAGCTGCAGTTTAGCACCTTCAGGAAATCAATTCCCAACAATTCTCTCACCCAGAGAATTTCTCACGGGCCTGAAAACCCACCTCTTCAATATCCCATAGGCTTGACAACCCGCTTCTTCATTCCATCTCCCAAGCTAAACAACTACATGAACACAACAAGGCTATGGATACAAGTTTAGGTACAATCATGAAGATACAAAGGATAGCTCAATGGGTGTGTGCATGCTCACGGATGATTGACTGGATGACTAAATGATGGGAGGAATGATGGGAAGAATGATGGGAAGAATAATGAAAAACATGGGAAAATGAAATAAGTTCCCACAATATGTATGCATGTCCCCAACTTGACAATTATCATGTTGGGAGTTACTTTGGCCCACTTGTCCCCAACATTGGAACTTAGGATAAAATAATTATCCATTCTTTATGATTTAAGAAATATTAATATAATATTCCTTTTTGGCTTAAGATATCTAGCTTAGCCCTTTTCTTTAACTTTTAGGCCCTTGCCTTTCCCTAACCAGTGGAGTTTAGTCCCCCATCTCTTTTATCATGGTCAGTCTGCGCACATTGATGTATTTTATATTAATTATGAGACATATAAACAAATAGGCGAACTGGCCTTTAACATCTAGGCTCTCCGGCCTAATCAAAACATAAGAATCCTAGCTTATAATAATTGGCTCAGCAGCCTATAAAACACAACATATACACCAAAGGCTACCTGGCCTCAAAATCTCACACACTTATGTTGCTACGCGAGGTATCTTGGAATGTGCAAACTTCCTCATTTTACTACGCAGTACATGCACGCACTATGCCATGAAATGTGTATACAAAAATGATATCAAACAACTCACCAACTTAAGTACATATTCATTTACATTACAATTGGGTTCGACCTAGGGATATTACACAAGACAAGGATATCACACCTCCTCCAAGGGTAGCACACAAGAGAGATAAAGAGTCTCCACAACCACAAAACAAGAACAATACTCAACTGTAGCATTTTCAGTTGCACTTCTTCCTCAAATTTTTACCTTCAAGAAATCAACCAATATACTCCAAGATGTCATCAAGAATACCACCAAGAGATACTAGAAGGTAGGGCACATATCTTAGGCTAGATAGCGCTAGAGAGAGAGACCAAGAATCACCCCAGAAAAATGCACCTTCATTTCTTTCAACTACAACTCCAGAATTGCGCTATACTTACTGAGAGAGTGAATGATTTGTGTACAAATGAGCTCAAGTGCCTCCTAATTATAGTCCTTCTTGTTACATGTCTAGGAAAAATTCTCTTTCTGGAGGGTAATACTTTAATATTATTTATTTTATTCAGCCGACTAGTATTCTAGGGTTCTCACACATCTGTTTAGGGTTTCGCTTGCTTCCAGAATATTCTATTCTAGTCAAAGGTTACATATGGAGGTTAATACCTCCCGTAGCTACTATAATATCAACAATCCCTCCTATATATGGAGGTATTAAATTTAATGGTATCAAACACATCCTTCCATTTCACATGGTGCAAGAAAGGCTCACATAGTCTTGTAGACCATTCTAAAACTAACATAATCATAGTCACACATGATATCTCATGATCACATAGGTCAAGTCATGAGCATCAACATCACTATCAGTATCATTTGGTATCATCCCGACAACAAAATATATCATCATCTGCATCATATCTCGAGGCCATACTCCATCTGAGTAATTGAGCATGATACTGAATAAGTCATGTGTTGGACTTAATGCACTCAAAAGAGTGTCTTGCATAAGTCACTCACTCAATAGAGTGATATAGGGACCATTATTCCTATCCTGATCACTGCTTGTGACACATGAAGAATGACTGTCCCAACAGATGTTGAAAGCCACACCATGGGTTACAGAGACCATTCCTACAGGAATGTCAATCTCAGAGTATTTTCTAATCGGGTCACCATATGTACCATAGAGATGAATCTCTACCCATATGTGCCTTAGAAAATATTGGTCCCGTATCAACCACCCTAATAGGAACACCATGTCCTTAGGGGGAGAACTATTTAACCTGATCGGGCCATTAACTATGCCTCATGATAAAATTAGTTCTGGACCATTTTCCTAATCGGGCCACAATCTGTGCCTTAGGAAAAATATGAGTCCATGATACATCAACAAACTATTCTTGTTGGACCATTCTCCATGTTATCACTCCAGGAAACTCTCCTAGGTTGTAAGTCGGAGATGCCTGGTAACTAACTCTTTTTGGAAATATTTTCTTAATATTTGATGTGGTTTTGTGGATCAAAATGAATATCTAAGGGCTGGACTGTGTTTTAAAAACTGTCTAGGAATATAAAATCTCACAAGGCCTTCTAGCTATGCAGTCAGACAAGGTTTGACAAAATGGGTAAGAAAATAGCTATTAATCCAGATTATACTTCATACCAACAAGCACAATGGGCTTAATAACCAAAGAAATATCTTATGATCATCAACTTAATAAATCAACATATGAGATGACAGTCATATACAGATTAAATGAGCATTAGCAAAGAACATT
>ML801639.1:67417-81083 GCA_009831015.1 Picea engelmannii
CAGAATAGAAAGTGCTCCCAGCTCCTCCCCTGTTGTTTCAATTCTTGCAGAAGAATCAATTTAATGAGGCCTAGGTGACATAGAGTAGTTTTCACGCTCAAAGGTTGAGCTCTAATTCTCTTGCATACCTTAGTCAAACTGTGGTATAAGAAATAAGGCAAATTGATGGGGGTCTTGCCTGTGAAGTGATCCATGAGTTTAAAGTGGTACATCATCAATTTATCATATCTTCCTTCTGAGGTAATGTATAATTGAATGCCTTTGAATAATTCTTGCCACTCTTCATCTAGATATGAAACGAGCATACCTTTTCTCCACGCTTTGTGCTTGTACCCCTCTTTCAAATAGACCCTGAAATCCAGATTCTTAGGAGCGGTGGTTTTAAACCATTTTTGACCGGTTCTTGGAAATCCTGTAGCTGCGGCAATGACAGCCTCATCCACTTTGATTTCTACAGAGCCGACGCAAGCTTTTTTTCCATCAAAAGTCTTGGCAAAGGCTTCAGCCGTGGCCTGGTGACACCCAATTTGTAACCTTTCTGCAAATTCCATACACCCTGCATTTGAAAAATGTCTCTGGACCCCGGGATGTGATTGCAAAAAGGATAAGTTATCCAATTCTCGCTTGAGTAAAGCGCCACTGCGTTTTCTCACCATTCTGCAGCTCAAAAAACTTGACAAATGTAATCCCTGTAACTGCCTAGTCGAGCCGAGGTTCTGCGCTGTTGAAAGAAGTTCGGGCTTCGGCTCTATTTTGATTCAAATGAAAACTTCAACAATGTTTTGGAAACAATCTGTGATATGAAACCTCTGTTTGATTTGATGGTGTTAGGCCGGCGGTACCTCCTCTGTGCCTGCATCGTCGAACACGAACTTGCCATTCTGGATGTGACGAGCGTTGAGCGTGGGTTCTGGAATGAATTCAAATTACAGTCATATCCTGACATGGATGATTGAGTTTCTATGATTTCCCACTCCTATCAGTGCATGCCTTGGATTTACTTTGTCGTGGGGTGATCACATCATCATTACTGTCATACGTGGATATCACGCACGTGATTCCCGCATTGGGCAGTAACGACCCGTGGAAAACGCCTCTGCCAAATGCTCGCTTGCCACTTTCACTAGCACGTGACCCCTTTGAAATCCCCTGTTAGCTATGGAAAGTATGCACTTTCCACAGCGCACCGCTTTTTAGAAGACACTCCTTAGCCGTGGAAAGTAATTTCTTTCAACAGCGCGCCATATCAATTGGAACCGCTCCTTAGCTGTGGAAAGCATGTACTTTCCACAGCGCGCCACCCACGAACTGATTGTCAAACCTTTTGAGATTGACCACTTTCAACAACGCGCACATTAATGAAAAGTGTCCCTTAGTTGTGGAAATTCGAAACTTTCCTCAGCGCACATCCAACTTTTGAACATAAGTTAGCTGTTGAAAATGAATTATGGAAATTTTGGAAAACAAGACTTCATGGATCACATTATTTTCTAAAACAGAACCAAAAACCTAAGCTTAACAATTGTAGAAACTTCAAAAAATGACTTGAGGTCACAAACTATCACCTAGAATAAAAAATAAATCCACTAGTTTATTAGAGGAGTTAACACTCCACCTGGAGAATGTCTGTCCACCAGCATACCAACTATCCATGATGCCATATATCATCACTCCCTCCCAATTGAGGAATTTATCTCCTCCTTTTCAACCAAAGGAGGGTATCTCCATAAGTCCCAACTTGTCCCTCAAGTATGGAAACTTTATCTTGGACAAAGGTTTTGTCAAAATATACGCTTTCTTCTCATCGATGAATATGTACCGGATAATCACTTCTCCCTTTTGGACTTTATCATAGATAAAATAGTACTTGATCTCAATGTGCTTCGACCTGTCATGGAACACATGGTTCTCTGAAAGCTTCACACAACTCTTATTATCACAATATATCAAAGTCAAATCCAACACCTGATCAAATAGTCCAGAAATCAAGTTACGAAGCCACACTACTTTCGTACAAGAATCACAAGATGCAATATATTATTCTTCTATAGTGCTGAGTGCAACATAGTTCTGTTTCCTTCTAGTCCATGATAGCACAAAAGAGCCCAAACTTAACAATATAAAAAAAGTAATTTTTATATCATCTGCACTCCCTTCCCAATCTAAATCAGTAAAACCATGCAATTGTACATCACTGTTTGAGGAATATCTCAAACCATAATTTAACGTCCCATGAACATATCTTAAAATGTGCTTTGAAACTATCCAATGCTCATGTCTAAGTTCCACCTAGAACTGGATCAATTCGTTCGCAACAAAGAAAATGTATGATCGTGTATTAACCAAATACATCAATGAGACAATCAAATTCTGGTATAGGTATGAGTCTACTAGCCCAGAATCAGAGTCCCTAAACTTCATCAGATCTATCACCATGGGAGTTGCCATGGATTTGCAATCCATCATCCCAAAATTCTGAAGGATTTTTACAACATACTTCCCTTTCTCTAGGAAGATTTCACCATGCTTTTTCCATACTTATAGTCCCAAATAATAATGCATGAGACTAATATCCTTCATATAAAATTCAAAGGCTAACTCCCTATGACACTTAATAATGAGAGGCTCTGCACCTGTTGGAAACAAATCATCGACATATAGTATTCATATCATAGGTGCATCATTCACAACCTTGTAATAATGATATGGATCAACATAGCTCTTGGAAAATCCAAGTCTCATCAAGTAACTTTCAATTTGTGCATACCAAGCTCTTGGAGCTTGCTTGAGTCCATACAAGGACTTCTTTAATATGCATACATGGGTTTCTCTCGTGTGTACCTCAAAATCTTGAGGTTTCTCTATGTATACTTCTTCCTCAATTACTCCAATGAGAAAAGTGGTCTTTACATCCATATGATGTAAACTCCAACCCATGAATGCTACAAAAGATATGATGTCTCTAATAGAGGTGTATCTGGAAAATGGAGAAAATGTCTCATCATAGTCTTCTCCCTCATGATGGGAGAACCCTCTAGCCACAAATATTTCCTTGTATTTTATCGATATTCGCATCTACTGCATGATTTATATTGTAAACCCATTTTAAAGTGACTACAAATTTTCCTTCAGGTCTAGGCACAATTTCCCATACATCATTTTTCATGATGGATTGATATCATAGCTTCCTTCCATTCTTTCTTCTTGACTGCTTCTTCAAAGGTGGAAGGTTCTGGATTGAGATGTTCTGTAGAACATGTAGTTTCTTCCTTGGGACCTTCATGTTCTTCTTAATCATTGGAATCCATGGAATCTTCTATAGATTTTTCTGAAGGAAATATTTTCATCAAAAGTCACATCTTTGCTGATTTCAACCTTCTGTTGACCTGGAACATAGATTTTGTAAGATTTTTATTATTCACTATATCCAACGAATATGCCCTTGTTTATTGAAGATTGCAACTTCTTTTTTTTTTCCTTGGGAACATGAATATAGACAGGAAAACCAAATATCTTCAAGTTTTAAACACCTAACTTGTTTTTGGAGAAAGCTTCTTCTGGATTCATGTTCTTCAATATACGATGAGGAATTCTATTCTAAACATATACAATTTTCATAACTACTTCTTCCCATAGAAACATGGATAGATTCCGGTCATTCATCATTTCATTAACAAATTCTTCAATGGATCAGTTCTTTCTTTCTGCCACACCATTCTGTTGAGGATTATGTGGGACAATTATATTCCTTCTAATCCTGACTTCTTTACAAAAGGAAATGAGGTCCTTGGAGGTGTATTTTCCTCCATTATAATATCTTAGTGTCTTGATCTTCTTGCCTATCAGGTTTTTCCAATTTAGCTTTGAATTCTTGGAATTTTCTAAATACTTCATCCTTTGTATCTGAGTGAATGATGTCCAAAAATCCTTTTTCTTTACACACTTCCTATAGAATTGGTACTTGGTGAGATCGCTTGATCTTTGTTTGCAACTGCTGATGTAGATCCTTCTTAGAGCTATCGCCGATGACCTTCCCGGAACAAGAAAAACAAGAGAAAAAGTATTTCCAATAGCATTTTCATAAGAACATATCTATGGTAACAAGGATGGTAGTCATCATAAAATTATGAAGGTGACTTGCCTAGGAGAAAAACAAGAAATATATCCTAGAGGAGATGTTAGTTCATTTTGAAAACAAATGCAACAAGTAGCTATATCAATAGTACTTACATGCAACCAAGTATACCTAGCGGTAACATGACCTTTCAAAGATTGTTGTCACAACTATAGTGTTTTCTTGTACTGTAGCAACTATCAAACTTGATATGTGAAAATTGAAACTTAACAATTTGATCAATCAAACCTGGAACTTGGAGTCTCAAATGATAGGAAGGGTGCGCTTGTTCCTCTGAATGTACTGAATCCAATATCACTACTTGGACAAGGTCTCTTGTACATCCCCTGCAAACACACTCATGCTTTGCTGGATGATATAACTTGAAAAAGCATATACAAGTGCATACCTTTGAAATTTGTAGCATCGTTCAACTTGTCTTCTAATATGAAACTAGACACTATCTTGACAAGAAGAGGTTATAAACTGAATAAAAAATGTTCAATGATTAGAACAACCTAGAAACACTGAAATTTCAAATTTGACCACAAAAATCAATTTTGACCAAAAGTCAACCTTTGATTTTGAATTTGACCAAGAAATCAAGATTGACATTTTTGCTGGTTGAGGGAACCAGAGGGTGTAATAGGATAAGGTGCAATATAATATCTAAGAATTATTCCAAATGTTTCACTTAAAGTTCCTAAAAAATTAGGTTAGGGTTTTCTACAACTGTAAAATCAGAAACCGTAGTTGCAACTATGACTGGTGCTACAACGAGATTGAAAAAGAACTGTCGATCTACCTTCCAATGGTTAGACTATTCTGAAGGTAGTGTGTGCCAATAAACTATTAAAATATTCAATTTTCTCGTTTTACCATAGACAATATCACTATTTTCACCCAACCATAGGCATGCAACCACCCTCGAGAACCTTAACCTTTTCTAGATAGAATGATTCCAAAAATCCACACTAGAACCAATAGATAAAACCTAATTGCAACAATAGCACGAGATGGAACCATAAAAACACCATCCAATTACAACAACAACAAAACACAAGGAGAGCACACCTCCTCCAAGGGTAGCGTACAAGAGAGAGAGAGTCTCCACAACCACATAACAAGAACAATACTCAACTGCAACCGTTGCAATTGCACTTCTTCCTCAAATTTTCACCTTCAAGAAATCCACCAATATACTCCAAGATGTCACCAATAATACCACCAAGAGATACTAGAAGGTAGGGCACATATATTTGGCTAGATAGCGCTAGAGAGGGAGACCAAGAATCACCCCAAAAAAATGCACCTTCATTTCTTGTAACTACAACTCCAGACTTGTGCTATACTTTACTGAGAGAGTGAGTGAGGTGTGTACAGATGAGCTCAAGCGCCTCCTATTTATATTCCTTGTCACCTGTCTAGGTCGAATTCTCTTTCTGGAGGGTAATACTTTAATATTATTTATTTTATTGAGTTGACTAGTCTTCTAGGGTTCTCACACATCCATTTAGGATTTCTCTTACTTACGAAATATTCTATTCTAGTTAAAGGTTACATATGGAGGTTAATACCTCCTGCATCTATCATAATATCAACATCATGAACATACGTTTTTAATAAATATACATCGAACACATTGTGGGCTCTAATAGTAGGTGGAAAGGCAAGTATATATGCCACTGGTCCTATTCTATTCAAGAATTCAAATGGCCCACAATATTTAGGTGCCAACTTGGCACAAGTTCCCATTCTCAGAGAATTCTTCTTGGGTTTCACTCTGAGATACACATGATCTCCCACCTTAAAATCCCCATGAGTCCTTTTTCTATCTGCATATATTTTCTTCCTATCCTAGGATGCTTTTAAATTCTTTCTTATTATGATAACATCCTATTCCATTTCTATTAACAGTTCTAGTCCAAGTGTGATCCTATCCACTAGAATATCCCAACTAAGTGGGACTCTACATTTTCTTCCACCATGGGTAGGTATTCCTCCCATTTCTTGGGATGATGCATGACATGCATCCTTAACATATCTTTGAACACTCCATTCACCCTTTTAGTCTATCCATATGTTTGAGGATGACAAGAGGTGCTAAATGCTAACTACGTCCCCAAGCTTGCAAACAAGCCTTTCCAAAAATTTGATGTGAATTTCATATCTCTACCCAAAAAAATATTGTTGGGTATTCCATGCAACCTTAAAATTTCTTTCATGAAAAAATCAACAAAATATATATCTTTAAAGGTAGATTTAATTGGAATGAAGTGAGCTATCTTTCTCAACTTACGCACCACTACCATGATTGCATCATGTTTATTAACTGTTTTCGGTAAGCCTATAATAAAATCCATAGAAATAGTTTCCCACTCCCATTCCAGGATTGGAAATAGTTGCAATAGTCCCACAAGGTGCTTATGTTCAACTTTGAATTGTTGACACTCCAATCACTTTGCAATGTTTTCAGTAATGTCCCTCTTCATTACTAGCCAATAATACAATTTCCTTACTGCTGTTATCATTTTCTGATAGCCAAGATGACCCACATAGTATATTCTATGAAACTCATCCATAATGAGGTGTTTCATCTCAATCAATTTAGGTACATACAATCTGTTATTATACATAAACAACCCATCCTCTGTGAGTTGATATCCTTCATACGTTTTCCCTTTGGAATTTTGTTGTAAAATTTCCCTTTTTTTTTTTTTTAAGTAAAAAAGAGTAGAGCCTGTTGTATTAACTTGCCAAAAAAAGGTTACATCAAAAACACCATGTCTGCCAGCTATCCCACCATGTAAGCGGAAACTGAGACAACTGGCTATCTATGTTGTCTGTGAGGAAGGTCGAATGGTTTCCATTTGTCTTGCCTGAAGGAAACCAAGACAAGTGCCTGCCATTGGTTTGAAAAAAATAAGCTTTGAGTCTAAGGGTTACAAAATAAAGGCGCTTAGCCATGAGTAGCTTCCAAATAGAAAAAGGAACGAAAACTATTAACAGTGACAATTTGCCCGGTGGCCTCCCCTTCATCCATGTCATCCTCGCCATCCTTGTCATCTCCCTTGGATGTCATCACAAAGGCCTAAGCACACATCGGGCAACGCTGTACGGGATGGGTATTGGAGTATGCTTCATAGAGAAGGTCTACTCATTGGCTGATTAGGCTGATGCGGTGGATTATGTCCTCCACCCAGCTCCATAGCTCAAAGATTACCTTCAGGTGGTCCGGGTGGAGGAGTGGAAGGTGGTTACTCCCTGCCTCTTGCATGACAGACAAAGGATGTGGCCTAAGAATGGTGCCACCCTCCCCATCCAGACTAGCCTCTGATGCCTCGCCTGCCTTACCAATTGTCACGGCCTTGGCTGCATTGTTTTGTTCCAGGTCTTCCATTGGAGGGGTCTTTTCTACTCCTGTGGTCAGGTCTGCATCCATCACCGCCTGAGTTTCTTCTATAATGTAGCAAGGGGGAAAATCACTCAATTGGGCTGCTCTTGTGGTGGAGCTATGAAATTCCCTGAAGGCCCTCTATCAAGTTTCCCTAGGAAGGCAAGTCGGCGGGTTCTAGTTGTCTGGGATAGTGAAAAGCAAGTGGGATGGGGGGACATGGATGGGTGCCTCTGGGATGAATTCCTCAATAGAGGCCATGGTAGGAAAATCACATTTTCTGTATTTTCAGAAAATCTGCGTCCTGGCCAAAGGCAATGCCCTATCGAAGCTTTGCTATCACCTTTTGCGTGCAACCGAAGCGTACCATTCATCCCCCTTGTGGGGCTTGCCTCATTCCCTTGGCATTTGAAGGTGCCAAGAGTTGGTTCTGGTGGAAATTGGATAAATACAACTGCACCAGAGTGCAAGGATGCTCCAATGCTACGACTTCAGCTCCAAATGAGACTCTTCCTCTCCAAAATCAAGTGAATGCATGAGTATTAAAGTGACCAAACCTGCCAGTAAGGTTCTCTACTGATTTCTCTGTAGTTCCATCCCCATCACGCATGTGAGAAGTCTTGAGTATTAGGCCCGACTCAACTAGCTTGCCCTCATCATTAATGTCGAAGGGATGGGGGGTGATGGCCTTCATTTAAGGCCCAACCAAGCACTATACCATGTGGTCCTTCTAAGCTAGGTGGCACCCCATCCGGGGGTGGGTAATCTTTGTTCGCTAGGTGCTGACAATGGGTTGAGAGTTTTGTAGCTTCCAAGATATGAGGATCTCGGTAGATGCTTTCCCTTTCCCTTGCTACCCCTTCATTTTATAGGCAATCCGCTATACTGTTCGCTTCCCTTTCCACATGGGAGGGAATGATACTGAGATTGGGCCTAAGTAAGGCACCAAATTCCTCTACCAGTCCCGATAGTCTCCTGCTCGGATAGATTTTCCCTAGATGTTCCCCGTGGAGGATTTTCGTAATAAGCCCGATGATGATTTGAGAATCCCCTTCCACAATGATATTGTGGAAGTGGTTGTCAATTGCTGCTTGTGTGCCCTGGAGGAGGTCCATCAGTTCCACAACATTGTTTGTATTTTCTCCAATAAAACCTGTGAAAAGATAGAGGATTTGACCATCTGAGTTCCTAAGGGTGGCCCCAAATCCAGCTGGTCCTAGATTCCCTTTGGATGCCCCATCAAAGTTTACCTTTATAAATCTTGCTAGAGGAGGGGACCAGGTAATTGGACTGCTTTTTTGGGGATAGCTTGGATTTTGCACAAGCTGATTATTAAGGTTGAGCTGCCAGTATTGAAGGATGTGCTACTCTTCTGGGTCACAATATGTATCCTCTTGCTTCCAATTTTTACTTCAGATTGTTTCCCGTATGAGCTTACATATTTATCCCCATACTAGTTCCAGAGTGGATGCCTTGGAGTGGAAGATTCTTTTGTTCCTTTCCTTCCATATTTGCCAGAGAGTGAATCCTGGGAGTAGGAGCCAAATGAGGGCAATACTGGGATTTTTAAAAGATAGCAGGTCCCAGTTCTCTATTGTATCTCTGATACTGGTCCTACTTCAATTCATCCTGTGCATTGCTTGATCCCCTTGGTCCCATATCCCTTGGCTGGAAGGACATCTGTTGAAGATATGTTCCAGAGTTTCCTCTTGTTGTTGACATAAGGGGAAAAATGATGGTCTGATGAAGCCTCTTTTCTTGAGATTATCCCAAGTGAGGATACGGTTGTGTATGGTGAGCCATAGAAAGGCTGACACCTTCGGCCAAAGGAAGGGGCTCCAAACCTTGTTCCAGATATTATCCTTGTCTTGACTCTGGTGATTACCCTGTAGATAGTAGGCTTATTTGACTGAAAAGTTACCTATAGTGGAGTTCCCCCATCTAACAATGTCTGGGCCTTATCGCTTGGGGATTTTCCTATGGCTGGAATAGTGCTGGTAGGCCTGTAGGTCTAATTTTAGTGGGATCTATAGTTCCTGAGTGGAAGTCTTCCATTGCCTCCAAGGTAGAGGTCTGATTCCCGGTCGCCAAAATTCCTTTACATGCTGAGGGGGGTCCATGTGAAATATTTTTCTGATGGGGCTTAGCTCTTCTATCTGATCTAGAGGTTTTTGTTGTTTCCACGAGTCCTTCCAGAAAAGTGCACTTTCTCCATTTTGGAGCTCCCAAAAGACATGTTTTTGAACAAGTTCTCTGTTTTGCCAGGCTGTATTCCAGATGTTGGATCCTAGAATTTGGTCATTGTGACGAATGAGCTTGTCTACACTCATGTTTGGAGCATACTTTTGTTTCCAAAGTTGTGCCCAGAGTGCAGTGGGGGCCTTTAACCATCTCCACCACATTTTAGCTCCTATGACTTGATTGAGTTTCCTTGGGTCTCGCAGTCCCAATCCTCCCCATGCTTTCGGCTTGTAGAGCTTGTCCCAACCTACTGGCACCCACTTCTTGTTCGACTGGTGCCCATTCCATATGAAGTTTCTTTGGAGGTTTCTGATGGCCTTGATGACCTATTTAGGTGCTGCCAAAGCTGTGAAGAGGTAGGTAGGTAGGGCTTGCAGAACTGACTTGAGAAGCACCAACCTTGCTGCAATGTTGAGAGGTAAAATTTCTTTTATTGAGTTGAATTGTTCATCATATTGTAGGGAATCTATGATTCTTTTCTTTATATCAGACTCACATGCGATTACTGCTGCTAAGTGGAAGGTTTCCATGATTTTGTTGAGTGCATATGCCACTCGATTTTATTTTCCTTTGATGTGTTTGATTTCAAAATAAAACACATTGATTATATCCATCCATCTGGATTGTATGGCATTTAAACATGAATTATCAAATATGTACCTCAGTCCACTATGGTCTGTCATTAACATGAATCTTCTTCCAAGTAAATAATATCTCCACATCTTCAAGGCAAGCATAATAGATGCCAGTTCTAATTCATGAGTGACATACCATTGCTCATGCTTGTTTATCTTTCTTGATTTGTATCAAATCACATGTCCTTATTGCATGAGAACCCTGTTGATTCCTTCTTTGCAAGCATCAATGCAAAACAAGAAATCACTTTCAAGGTTTACGATATTCAAAATATGGGCATTGGTCAAGAGATGTTTTAGCTGCTAAAATATGGCTTCACACTTTGCTGACCATACATACTTCATCCCCTTTATTTACAATGATGTAATGGGATGACCAATATTGGTAAATACCTTAATAAACCGCCTATAATGTCCAACTAATCCCATAAATGACCTCATCTCAGATGTATTTTTAGGGGCTATCCAATCCATGATGGGATTAACATTTTCTAGGTCTTTAACATTTTCTAGGTCTACTGCCACTCCATCTCCTAAAATTACATGACCCAAATATTGAATATGTTTTTGGAAGAAATCACACTTGTTGTACTTAGCATACAACTAGTTTTATCTCTTTAACACATGTAGCACACATATGAGGTGTTCCTCATGCTCCTCATGAGTTTTTGAATAAATTAAGATGTCATCAATGAATACCAAGACAAACTTGTCCAATTATTTGCTAAGAATAATATTAATTCGACACATAAAGGTGGTTGGTTCATTCGTGAGTCCAAACTGCACTACCACAAAATCATAGTTCCCATATATTTTCCTGAATCCAGTCTTCTAAATATCTTCATCTTTAATTCCGACTTGATGATACCTAGACCTCAATTCTATTTTAGAGAACACTGCAACTCCTCTAAGTTGATAAAAAATTTCATCGATTCTAGGTAGTGGGTATTTATTCTTGATGTTCATATTATTTAACTATATGTAATCAATACATAGTTTGAGAGTACCATCCTTTTTCTTTACAAATAAAGTTCGTGCTCCCCATGGGGATATAGTATTAGGCCTAGTATACCCTTTGTCTAACATTTCATTTACCTATATTTTTAACTCTACCAACTCGGGCGTGCTCATATTATAAGGTACTTTTGATGTAGGTACTTATTTTGACATCATTTCTATTGAGAAGTCAATGTCCCTCCTAGGAAGCAGTTTTGGTATCTCCTCTAGAAATACATCTCCGAACTCATGTAACACAGGGTGGTCTTCTATTTTCAACTTTCTATTTTCTGTTGAATTTAACACTTGTGTAGCATACAAGGGACACCCTTTTTTTCTATCCATCTTGAGATGTAATGCTAATATTTGTTTTACAGACACATGATTCTGGATACCTCGCAACACCCTCTTGTTTCCATTGTCATCCTCACAATCCAAAGTTTTATTAAAACAATCTAGTTTTACTTTGTGGGTAGCCAACCAATCCATACCTATAAACATGTCATATGACCCTAAAGGAAGTAGGTTAAGGGATTCTTCAGTATGAATTCGTTTCATTTCAAATGGACAAACTTCAATCATTTCTAATACCTTCCTCTTGGTCCTTGTGGCTAGTTGAACTAACCATGATTTTGCATGCTTCCTTTTCGGTTAAGCACACATTTCAACAAATTGGGGAGAGATATAAATAAGGTTAGAACCAAGGTCAATCAAAATATAAATAAGTTTATTTGCAATTGTACCTTCCAATTCCACCATAGAGGCTTGGTGGTCTGATCGCCGATTCTCAACAACTACATAAATACTCGACACACTTCTAGCCACATCATTAACTATATTATCCTCCCAAACATGGTAGACTCTTTTGCTGTCATGTTATCTATGGGGGAAATATCTCAACATATGTGCCTCCCCATAACCTCAACACTATAGAGGTCCTTTCTTATTTTCCTCTACTTTCTCTCTTGCCTGTTCTACTAGCCTATTCACACCATGAGATGGAAAGATCTGTTGATGTACACTTCTACTCGGATGGAAAAATTGAGCACTTCATTTGGGATTCTTATATTGGGATCGTTTGAATCCCTTCTTTTGAAATCCAAGTTTATCCTTTTTATTCCAATACTTAAGAGGATCCTACCTATTCTTGGATTGATCATAGCAACACTTAGCCTTCCTAATGGTATCCTCCAAGGTTTTAGGCTTATCAAATTCAATTATGTCCTGATAGGACTGGGGAATCCACTAAGGAAATAATGTGTCCTCTCTTTTTCATCCTTTAAGTAAGGTACATACCTCAACAAATCCAATAATCTCTTGGCATAAGAATCCATGGTGAGTTTTCCTAACTTATGCTCATGGAATTATTTAATATTGTCATCGAAGTACTTCTGTGATAAGTATGCCTTCCTAAAATATGCTTCAAACTGTTTCTAGTCAGTTTGATTTATTTTAATTCCTTAACCTCTTTGACGTCCTTCCATCATATGGAAGCTCCTCCATTTAGATTGGAACCAACTATTATTTTCTTTGTAATTTTCGAGTAATTATGCACTTGAAAATACTTCTTTAGTCCTAACATCCAAGATTTAACCTCTTCTCATTTCTTGATTTCTCCATCAGAGGTAGGTGGCTTAACCTTTTTGAATTATTCTCTTAGAGAACTATGTGAGTGCCTCTTCTTTTTATTATTGGGAACAATTGAACAAGTGTCATTACTGGACAATTCCTCTGTAGTGGTCTTCCTACTATATGAATTTGTAGAAGTATCTCCACTAATTCTATTCCTCTTAGTATCTTGAGGAGTTTTCTTGGAAGAAATTCTCCTCTCATTACTATGAGTTGGTCTCTACTTCTGGGAATCTGAAGGACTCTTCAATATCTATGATTGTTGTAGTATTGCATTACTATTGGATGGAATCTACTGTAATTTATTTTAAATATGAAACAAACTTGGTATAAATATCACATTTAATTTGGTATGATCTGCATGAGTTCTCATGAATCTTTCATTGTGTACCTTCATAATTCTTACCATGGATACCAAATTTGGAGGGGTTTCTGTTGGATTACTGAGAGGGGGGGGTGAATCAGTAATAAAGCAATTTAGTCCCTTTTAAACATATAATCCAAGTGCTATATCAATGAAGAATTATTATCCAATAACTACAGAGTAAATAAGCAATGAACAAATGAACAATCATACACATACACAGTACACCGGTGTTTTACGTGGAAACCCAAATCGGGAGAAAACCACATAATGCTTTTTCTTATATGTCTTGA
>ML801639.1:96536-114090 GCA_009831015.1 Picea engelmannii
TTATCTGAAAATATATCATAACTCATACCGTTACCCATCAAACAAACTTGGGTCCATTACCCAAACCTGGGGTCTCCAACTTCTCATGGTCATAACTCTCTAACCGTGAGGAATTATGTGACATTCCACATACCACCGGAAATAACATGACAAGAACTATCCATCTAGGATATTTTCCTTGAAAAATTCACTTTCCTTCATCTCATTATTCCACAATTAAGCATGGGTTCTCTTACTCCACAAAGCGTCTTCCCGTGAGGGCTTTCACCATAAGGGGACCACTTTGGAGTTCATCCATATTTACTTCTTATCAACCATGACAAACCAATAATGAGTCATATTTACATAAAACAATATTGGGTCCATTACCCAAACCTTTGTGCTATGGGTCTTTCTTCAAGGGTTGACATCAATGACAACCAACCTTAATCAACAGTTTCTCTGGCCCTCCTACCATCAAACTCTTCATCTCTATAATGAGATGTATCTTCCATACTGACTTACACCATTCGATTTTCATTATCTCCTATGTGCTAAAACATCAAAAAGATATTAGTAAATTACATTTCACTAAAAAATAATTTTGACCAAGAATTTATGGGCCTTTCAAACATAAGTCAACTTTAACAGTCCTGGTCTAGGACTCCATTTCTGTTGTTAATATTTCTCAATTTTTATTTCAGTATTCATCAACACAATTGAATTATTTAATTATTAAAATACAAATGTACATTACATAAAATATTATAGAACTTATTCAAGCTGGGTGAACCATTCAAGCCTAGAGTTTGAAACACTGCTCTAATACCACTTTGTAACACACCCAACCTCCTAACCCTTTCTTAGGCTATTGGGGTGTCAAAATGTTCTTTTTTTCCCCTCAAAACCACCTTTCATAATCACCTCTAAAATTCAATTTGGGTTTCATAATCTAGTTTTTCTTGTTGAGGAATTTCCAACGACTATAACCATGCTCAAAACCAAGCTTTGGATCGAAAGTTATGGCCTTATAAAGCTTCTAGGCCTTCATTTTCCAATACCACCACACTGCCACATGGCTCCAAATCATCTGAAAAATCCTACGAGGCTCCATCTGGTGCTGACATGGCTGTAGATGTGACACTAACCACCAGCCCACCACACTTAACACTACTTACACACTTCCAATATTCAATATTATGGGGATCGACCCACCAGGGCATTGGTCCACTGGGGCATCGAGCCCCTAGGTAAAATCCAACTCAGAAAAGCTCCAAGTTCCCAATTTTGTGGTCTAGTTAGCACCTCAGAAACATGGCCCTATCATAACTTGCCACCTGGCTTGACACGTGGCACCACACGACTTGATACAGAACTCCGCCCCAAGAATCTGAATTAACTTGACACATGGCTCAATATCCACTTGTCACGTGGACCAACCACCGCGTGACATGTCATTACCAGGAATAAGGATCGTTGAGTCACCAAATTTCCATCTTTTTTACCATTATTTCACATCCTTTTCCTTGACTTTTAATCATTTCCCATTTCTCGTAACCTTATATTAAGTCCATTTTCATGCTTTATTTGGGTTTAGGTACAATATGTTTTCCAATGCATTTATTTTAGTATTTTAAGTGAATTTATGATTAAATGTTAGAAAAATAACATGTTCTCACTTAATCTCAAAAGTTGGGTTAGTTTGGTGATGATTACAAGTCAAATTGAAGATTCCAACAATGCCAAATTTTACTATTCAGCCTCAAATTCGAATTTCATCCTTAACCTTTGAAGATTTTAGGAAGATTTGGGATAATCACTCAAAGAATATTTGATGGAGAAGAATCATGGAAGTTTTGATAAGATTTGTTATTAAATATCTTAGAGATTTGTGAGAGGATTTGTAGATATATTATCTTCTAATTATTAGCAAATTGGTTGTAACTACATGAGAAAAGTGGATCTGAATTTATTAGTTGCTTATATTATTATCAAAGCAAATTATGTATAAATAAGAGTTCCTTATCCATTAAAAGAGAGTACTCTTGGAGAAAATGTCCAATTCATGATGGAGTGAATACAACATTTCAAGATCTTCTCTTATATGGATTTCAAGTTTATATTTTCAATGTGTTTTATGATTTGATATAGTTTATGATGTTGTAGAGTGGTTTTCTACCTTGTTCTTGGGAGAATCGAGCTCACTCCAAATGGATCATGGTAGTCTATTCCTTTATGAAAGTATGGCGTGTTTAATTTTTGAATTATACTTCATTTCTCCATTTAATATTCATTCATTGGATTCTCTATATACCAAACGAAGCACTGTCATAGAAAACTTCGATTTGACTACAACTTGCTTTACAACCATAGTGGATATAGAATAAGAAATATTCAATGATGGATGAAGTGTGGTGTGTTTCATTTCTGCATTGGATTTCACTTATCTTCATTAAGCTTGCTTTTGATTTATGTTGTGTGGATCATTGTAAAGGTTAGATATTCCACTGAAGGCCATAATTCATGAGTAAAATTATGCTTTAGAATCCATTGAACACCTGACCAATAGAGTAGGTGAAATATTGTGATTAGTTCCCTTGGAGAATTCTTGCTATTGTTTGGTCCATTTCATAAAGAAACCCCAATGATCATCTCATAGATTTGCTTTCTCTCTTGCATTTACATTTCTTGTTTGGTAGAAGCAAGATCTCTTATTGAAGGGCAGTGATACACATTGTATCTCTTTGAGATTGCATGAATGATTTGTTAAGTCATCGTGAAATATTGTAACCTATAGTGAAGGGGCTCTGTGTTGACAACCCAGTTAGCACATATCTCCTAGATTTAAATTATAAATACTTTTTAGACAGGATAGGATAGGCTATGATCCTGCATAAATTTTTCTTGCATCTCTAAGTTTATGACCTCCTAAATTGATAAATTTAATATCTATAAATTATACATATAATTTTGCTAACAAGAATTCCTTCAGTCAGGTATTGACACCTATCCACTACATATTTTCTTGATTACATCATCCGATGTCAATGACATGTTCTCTCCTCCACTTGAAAATTAACAATGGTGAGGGTTTGAACCCATCCTGAAACTATGCCCCACTGGGCACCATGATATCATGGAAAACACAAGGAAACATAGACTTGGAAAATATTTCTGGGGTCTGGTACTTCGGTACCCTTGGGTGTCGACATCCCTTCTGAGATTTAATAAGGAATTTGATGGCTGAGATCTCCAACACTTAGATACAATGGTAGGGATTTCAAGGGTGCATAAACAATGGTACTCACCAGATAGGGCCCGACACTAGAATTGTTGACCAAACACAAGTTGAAACATATCATCCTTCAACATGTTGAATTCCACATGGGTATAGTGTGTCACGATGACATCATCTCCACTCTCTCGTTTACAAGGAAAAGGTTAGAAAAATGCATGGGAACTTTGACCCCATTGAGTATAAGGTATTGGGGATGCACAAAGGGAAACATGCTTGGGAGTCTTTGATGCTCCAAGGGTCCAGTAACCTAGGGCATTAAAATCCCTCCTCATCTTATCTAAGGGATTGGTGACTAAGATATATCATTACATAGATTCGATGGTCGAGACTTAAAGGAATGAATCCAAGGATTATGCCTGACCCATGGCCCTACACTTTCCCCGCTCCAACCTAACATCTACACTTTTCATTCCTTGTGGCATTTTGACTGCCACCCTTGCATGGAACATCACCATGAAATCAATCACTTGTGACTTAACCTCCTCATATCATAAATTTTACAAAGGAAAGGGAAGGTGGAAACCTTCCTCGGAACCATGACCCACCAGACATCAAGACACCATGCTTCCTTTGAAAGTCCTCACAAGAAAATCCTTGGTAGTCTAGGGTTTCAATAACTCGACTAACCAAGGATTTTACTTAGATTCCCAATCTATTCGAATATGATCAGATGAATTTCATTGAGATTTCCTACCGATCCAATGACCACTATTTATCACCAAATAACATAGTGATTTACAAGGTTTAAAGACTGCCCTTGGAATTATCATTCCTGTAGTCCTTCTCTGGTCCTTTGTGTAGCGATTTTTAACATGGTTTCCATAGGTTTTTAAATCCTATGCTTAAGCAATAATCCTTTTATATAGAACCCCAAATGAAGGTTTCGATATCCTGTAAACTTTCCATTTGAGGTTTGTCCCCATAGATGAAATAACCAATAATTAAAGCATAGAAAATAAACTAAGAATTTACATATCCAAGTAGAACTTCTCATTTATCAATTTTCACAAGAGGTGATAGCCAACAAGGAATAGAAGTAAGAAGAATATGGCATCCATTCATGTCTAAGCCATTACATAAATATGATATAGTCCATAATCATTACCATACATCCAAGAGATATTACAAGTGAAAACACTTTTTTTTACATGTGGTTCATGACATCGAAGGTCGGTAATCACTACGTCCATGAAAAAACCCCCAAAATCTATGAAAGAACATGGGGAGGCTGAGAATTTTTAGAATATTGGGGGCTCAACAACAATAACATGGTATAGACCCATTTAAGGGCATCACATGTCACTTGTAGGGAATTGAATCTGGGTGGGGAGGGTAACAACCATTCCTCCCAACCACCCAAGCTACATCCAATGGACTCAAGCAAAAAAAATTATATATTCAATGATGAAATTAACCAACCAAATGACCATGGGGGAAATCCTTTCCTCCCAACCATAGGATATTTTTCACTTTCTCTTTCTACAACTATCCACCCCTGTTCCAAGCCATGATACCACTAGGAAAATCTCACACTGACTGAACCAATCAAATAATTGATTAGGGAGGTTACTATCCTCCACTCCACTAGAAACAATTTAATCCTCCATCTTCCCATTGAGCTCAAGGCCTCCAAAATTTTATCATGTTCCTTTCCAACTATATTTCCTATGCACAAGGGATCCCCTTCTCTACTACATATTCCCTCGGTTACCACCGCTTACCAGTGATGGTTTCCTTCTAGCCAACACCAAATCACAACCTTATTTTTATCCAGTCTAGATATATGGGGATTCTCTTTTCTAGGGTGACCATTCATGTCTTGGGAATGCTTCCCAGTTCTTCTCTTTCTCAATTCTACATACTAAAAAAATATCTTCTCCTTTTCCTTACTATCTACTATGTTCTCTCTACCTCCGCTCACTATATTCTTGATCTCTTTCTTCCTCTGCATGTATTCCAATTCGATTTACCTCTTCCTCCTTCCTCATGATCCCCATTATATCTTCTGTCAAATGAAATCTCCCCATTCCAAGGGAAATATGTCTACTACGTACTTCTGGTTGACTTGCAAATCCTCCTTTCATTTCTCCATGTACCAAACTTGAAGGTAGTTAGAACTGTTCCAACCACCCAGTCTGCAAGCCATTAAGAATTCCTTGTGGTCAAGGTAAACATGTAATTGTGGACAAGTTATGTATTCAAGTCATGCAAATGTAGGCTGGGGTTTTGAGTAAGTTTACTATTTTTTTCATTAAAACTTTCCATTTCCACCTCACCAGTCCCTCATGTGGTAGCATGGCTAGTACTGCAAGATTCCCTCATTAGTCATTTATCTATTTATTCATTATCATAAACATAGTTACAATCTTCATTATTCATAACACATAACGTATTACACTTAATTACAAACTTGGGGGAAAACAAGGTGTTACAATAAGGATACTCCAAGGTGTTTCCTTTAGAATCTCCCCATTCTTCTTCAATTACATCAAGCTCCTTAGACAAGGTGGATGGATAATCCAGGCTTGGAGAGATTATTTTTCCATCATGTTTCTTTGTCATAATGGAACATAATGAATTTACTCCATTATATGCATTAGCAAGTTCTTGAGCTAGAAAATTAGTGGGATTCTCTTGATAATTTCAAAAAATAACATCAAATTCCTGCTTTCTTTGTATGAAAATCCCAACCAGAAAATTTATATCACAATGTTCTGTCAACCATTCACGAAACTTATTTATATATTCAATGCTTTCCTTGAGTACTTGACAACTTTATTCATCAATGACCTAATGATCACCATCAAAATCATCCTTAACCACTTTTTTCTTAGTTATTTCTTCATCACTTTCAATAGGGTTCAATAAAAATCCCTCTTCTAAAAGGGCTTCCTCAAGATCTTGAGGAGTGTCTTCGAATATTTGAAATATTGACCCCCAATGACTTAGAAATTCTTGAATGAAAATTTCCATAGAGGATATACTGTTTGGACTATAAGCATGCTTCACCTAGTTCTTCTATCTCACATCTAGAGATAATAGAAATA
Organism: Picea engelmannii; assembly: GCA_009831015.1. NCBI lineage: Eukaryota > Viridiplantae > Streptophyta > Pinopsida > Pinales > Pinaceae > Picea > Picea engelmannii. The sequence continues at coordinate 102,861 of ML801639.1, forward strand.
GTCTTATTAGCACATCTTCATGTACTACATTTTCCTTGTATGTGTATTTGGAAAATTTTACAATATGTGCAATGGTTGAAGATGGATCACCATTGAACTTCAGGAAATTTTCCTACGATTCCAGTAGACATTTATTAGGATACCCAGGGATATCCTTGACATCCAAAGCCTTGTATACTTTGTGAAATTCACATAAAACCATTCTTCACCATGTGCAAATGTAACATGAGAGATAAACAAATAAAATTCTCGTACCTTGTTACAATGGATTCACCAAGGTGATCCATAGATTCCTTCATGATCATTCTTGTCTCACCTTACAAGCATAAAGTCTTCAAAATATACGAAGAACAAGTTTTTCATTCTTCCAATGGAGTCACTAGGAAAATATATTCAAAGTTGAAAAACTCCTTCAATGTCTTCTTCCAGGAAATGGAATTTATCCCCAACACCAACGCTAAAATGTTATGACACAAATTAACACTTATAGAGATAAATTATGAAATCTCAAGTGCGATATAATGTAACCAAAAGGGAGGCCACTACCGCCTCACCAACCCTCCTTCACTTCAGGCCAACTCTTCTCTGGATTAAGGGAGTTTCCCTGCATTAATATTGCTAGCTCTTGGGGGAGTGAAGTTCAAAGTGTCGTGAAGAGTGAGTCCAAGAAAAATGATTTTGGTAATATTTTTGGGTAATAAAAGGATGTTCAAAGGCCTAGAGATCAATTTCTTTTAATTTGTCATATGGAGTCAAAATGAGAAGATGGGGGATCACTAAAAGCAAGAGAAAGATTGAAAATGAAAACATATGGTTATCAAATTATAAACCCAAGAAAAACCTTCGCGAAAACAATTCCTAAGGATTATTGACTTATAAACCCTAGGTGTTGTTTTCTTCTTCTCCAACGTCTAGCAACAATATCCAATGGAACTAGGCCAAACCCTAGAGTTTATCGACTTAGAAACCCTAGGTTTCACCTCAAGATAAAGGTTAATGAGATATCAACTTATAATCCTTATCTTGACCTCTTCATGCTTCAAAAAATTTAGATGGAACAAAAAGGGAAAGGGATATCGAATTATAATCTTTCCTTAGGGTTTCTAGCAAAATTTATCCAAGAAGATAAAGGCAATATGCAACTATTACACCTTTAATAGAGAATACACTAAAATATTCCAAGAACCAACACTTAAACTTTAAGAAGAAGTCTGTAATGATCCAAATGCTTACAAATATCATAAAATAATAGAAGTACACACCATGTAAAAAATGTGAGCATGGATCACAAATCCAAGATAGATAAGTTACATAATAACTCCTTAAAGAATAGGCGAACCCCCTCTAATTAACCAAATACCATTCATACTTCACAATTTACATCTGTCCAATAATGAATACATGACCTCTATACATACATATTCCCACTTGCACATGAGGCCCATTTTTCCATTAGGCCGACCTTATTATGTATATTTACACATTAAATGTACATTTAGGCCCATATATTCCCCCCCTTGGGGTCATATCATATACAATTAGCCCCATATGCTCTCCTTGAGTCATAACATAGTACCCTCATTCATAAAGCTTTGTCCTCAAAGCTTTGCAATTAAAGGATTTACATATGATGAGACCATGTAATATGATTTTCTTATGTTCCTTCTTTCTTCATTCCATTGTTGATGATATATCCATCCAAAATCAACTCTTTTCGGTCTTAATCATTGCTGTCTAGTTGTTGAATAATTTTCTTTCCTTTGATTCCATGTATTTTTGTTGTAGCTTCTCCAATTTGTAGTGGTTGTTGGTCTATGATAATATCTTGTGGAATAATGGTTTTGTGATGCCATATTCCATGAATATTGATGAGTATTCCATGTTATTCCTTGATAATGTTGATATCTATCTTCTTGTCTTCCTTGAAATCTTTCTTGATGACGAGGGTGTCGATATGGATTGAAATTTGATGGTTTTTCTTCATTCTACACACCCATTTCATCTATCTACTTTTCAGAGACAATGGAATCCTCGATTATATTTTCTTGGTATTTTATTACTCTAGACTTGGATATAATACCATCATATTTGGCATGTACATCCTCTAGATGGAGTTCAAATTCTTCAAGTATCTTCTGTTGACCTTCTTGAATCTTGTCTTCTTTCTCCTTTTGAAGATGCAATGTGACCCCATCTAAACAATTTTGGCGTCCTTCTTCAATTTTGGATTGTATTTATAATTTTACCTCATCAGTATTTAAGGATTCCTCAACCTCAATGAAAAATTCATCTTCCAGTCTTTTGGTAGATTCTTCATCCAAGATCCTTTCTTTTTCTTGATTTTGATAATGCTTCTTTTCTTCTTTCAATACCTATTCACACTTTCACATGAGGCCGCTCTTACCATTAGGCCGACCTTATTACATGTATATTTATACATTACATGTACATTTAGGCCCATATATTCTCCCCCCTTGGGGTCATATCATATACAATTAGCCCCATATATGCTCTCCTTGGGTCATAACATATATGTAATAAGGTCAGCCTAATGGTAAAAGGGGCCTCGTGTGTAAGTGTGAATAGGTATATATAGAGGTCATGTATTCATTATTGGACAGATGTAAATTCATACTTGTTATAACCCTAAATTTCTCTACACATGCATATCTAGACTTTGGCCCTCTTACTTGCATTTTTTGCCAAGCCACTAATGAGTTGCCCCTCTAAAAAACCATTTTTTGAAGATGTACACACCCTGCACCAATACTCCCCAGGTACATATGCTTGCTGCACCACTACAACCAATGTACATACACATGCTGCACCATTATAGCCGACGTATACTTGCAATAGTTGCAAAAAATAAAAAGTTGCAGGGAATTCGTTGAGCTTACGGGCTATTGGGTAGTTTCCCAACTAATCCAACGCCTATATCCCATCACCCAACCGAATAACCATCCTTTTGTCATATAAAATGAGGTGTTGGGATCTCATTCCGCATCTAGAAATAAGACCAATGAAACTCTTCCCATTTCACATCCCCTCCTTGCCCAAGTAATTGCAGCCCTTTTGTGAGAATTGCCTCAACATTCCCCAATTATCCCTTCTTCCTCCATCATAACCCATTCACTTCCCAAGAAGAGATCAGAAGGTTGAGAGGAGAATCCATACAAAGGTGCACTTGGATCTTGGTGAAGAGGAGACCAGACCAGGTTCATGGAGCAATAACCAACTTTGGTTGTAAAGGTATAATCATTGAGTTATTAATAAAATAAGTACTTTTCCTGTCCCAAATCATGGCGTATTGAATGCTTTTAATGGTTGATGTTTTGACATTATAACATCTAACCCTAATTTATATATGAATAACATGCTTGTAGCTTTCTGTTTGTTTATCTTTGAATGCAGGACAACCTTGGGAGGAGGCATGCAGTCAACGAATCTTTCAAGTGTGAGGGGATCATCATCGGACACGAAGTAGAGGTATAGTTACCCGGTCCCTATCATATTTTCTTTTCTTGTATGAGTTTTGGTATGTTTGGGGTAGTTAGAGAAGTAGTTGAATTTTATACGGTTAATTGATCTGACTATATTCTGAACCCTAGTGTAGTCATAGGGGGGTTTTTCCTACTAGAAGAACTGATGACCAAATTGGGGAAAGTCTCTAGGGTTTTAGGGGATTTTTTGGGTGTTTGATTGGTTTTTCTTCCTTTCGAGTTTTTGTTGAGTCTTCTGAGTCTTTTAAGGGATTTTGGTCACCTTCAGGTGCCATACCAGTTCTTCCTGCTCTATAACTTGGTCTATTTTTTTTTTTTTGAGGAAGTAAAGAGGTGTATGTGCCCTACTTTGGGTCAGCCCGTGTACATACGTGCACTGTGCAGTAAACAACCCACATACATATGTAGGCTGCTGAAGCACCAATAACGTACCTGGTTCAAGATTTTTATTTTGAGAAAAGAGGAAACCAACCTCTTTCCTCATTGAGGTTTATACTTCTCACGGTTTCTTAACAGAGTTTAGAGTCTTTATTTTTAAAGTCATAGCTTGGGTTATATTTCAATTTTCTTGTCTTTTTGAAGTTTCTTGTGTTTACTTCTGAAAGGGTTTTAAGTGAGTCTTTGAATTTTTGATCGGCCTGTTTGGTGTCTTTAGTGATTCCCTGCGATTCGCAGTGGGACAAAGGTATGTTTCAGTCTTGTCTTGTAGTTCTTTTTCCCCCTTTCATTTGCTTTGAAAAAAAATAAAAAATATTTATTTCAAGGTTTTCCTATTTGAAGCATTTTCAAAAAAGAAAAAACAAATTCATTCTTAGTTTGATAAAGTAGTTGGAGTTAGTTATTTTACTTGATACGAAAAATAGTTCATTTTTTAAGTTCTTTACTGATTTCTTGAAACTTAAGTAACTTGTAGTCAGGCGAAATTTCATTTTAGGTCTTCTTTTTAAAGATCTTGAAAAATTTAGTTACAAAAAAAGTTGGTTACAAAGAGTTAGTTGTAAATATTTACTTTTGACTAGAAGTAATTTTGCTTTCAGAGTTTCATCTTTTTCTCCTCTTTTTATCTCTCATAAACATCACTAGTTTCATCGCCATACCCTTTGAGTTAAACAAGCCATTAAAATGAACACTAAATCTAAAATTAATTAGAATTTTATGTTTGTAGGGTCAACCAACTAGTTTAGGGTTAGGGCCTTGAATTAGGTTGGAGAGGAAACTCTTCAAGGACACTAAAAAAACATTGGAGTCAGAGTTAGGGAGTGTTAAAGTCCAATGACGTGAAATTTGTCCAGGACCCCCCTCTAACAGAGGGGCTAAACACGAGGTCACATGAGGAAAGGCAACGGAGATAACCCCTCCAAAGCTGGACTGAACTTAGTGGGGAACACATATTGAGGATATTTCATGGGAATACTATCGCTCACATTTTCCTATGAAGCTTCTTGGACCTCAAATCCATTTGAGATCCTCTTTTGTATTCTAGACCACTTTCTTTTGATACCCTCGGTAGGTTTCAGACTTGTTATCCTGCTCATTGTGGTCCACCCGACTGTCGACTGTACCTACCTGGTGACTATTTGCGAGCTTGCAACTTAGTTTCTTTTATACTAGGGAATTAGACATGTGACTACGGGGGTATACCATAGTACCTAGGGAAGACATCGGGTCACACTTTGCAGAGTATACCCGGAGGGTGCTTCCATGTTCAAGTTGCACTTGTAATAGTAATTTTCTCTAGTGTTGGCTGGCATAACTGTTCTTCCAACTAGATAGTGGTTTTCTTGGTTTATCCTATAGGATTTTTTTTCTAGTGTGTGCTTGGTTTTAAACGTTAGTTAAATCCTTACTGTGTCATTGATATTTTCAAAAAGTGGAAGATCAAGAGCTCCACCGGTTGCAAAGGCTTCAGGGTCTACCGCCATTTGCATTAGAACCACCACCGCCACCGTTACAATGAAGACTTGAACAACAAGGGTCATTTGAAGCGACCAGGCCGCAGGAAAATGTGCCCGAGCCTACTCTGAGAGGAGATTACTTGAATCTGGAGGAACCTACTATTTTTTACCTTAGAGTGGAAGATCTCGGGCTAGCCAACCCTCTGATCACTGACTTGTCGGTGCTAATGTTGATAGAAGTTGTCCCTTCGAGGGTCACATCTTACGAGTGTCAGATAGTCTTACAAGCAACTATGGAAGCAAATGCTGCTACTTCATCAGGGAGTCCTCATACTCTCATTTTGGCTACTACCACAGAGGGTATGCTTCCTCCTAACCCACCTTCACTGGTTCGGACCACAGTGGTATCGAACCCATCTACCTCGGGAAATGGTCTGATACCGTCATCGATGATGACCACTTCTCTATTTACATAGAGTACGATGAGCCCTTTATTTTCACATGGGATACCCGACTTCGATTCAGACTCAGTCCTTACCTACTCCATCCTACAGACCATGGGTCTGGGGGAAGGGAGATCAAATTATCTCGTGCAAGGGTCTGTTGGGGGAACTTCAGTCCCCTTCAATGCTATCCTTTAAGGTGGGGGTCATATACCTCCTCTGCCCCCCTCACTCGGTGGTGCTTTCCAGAAACTCATCGGGCCGAATTCTAACTACAACTTGTTTGGAGTAGGAATTTTAGGACCTTCATCTTACACTATGTCGGTGGGATCCATGTCATTCTCTTTGTTCAATGCGTTTGGTAATAATTCCTTTTCTTCAGCTGCTGTCTCTGCTGGGGCCAACCTTGATTTTGGACAATAGAATCCTGTGCAGGGTACTATTCCTACACAGGGGGAAAGTACATGAGTTTTTTCCTCAGAAGGACTTTGGAATCCTTGGCAGGGATTAGCTCCCTCACAAGGGATGCCAGTCGGGGGAAACCCCTTCCATGGTCAATGGAACCCCAAGCAAGGCTCAATACCTATGCCCATCAGATTGGCTGGGGGCATCCCCTTCCAAAATATTTGGAACACAACACAGGGATAAATCCTTGCCCAAACCATTTCATCCAATTACTGGAATGAACCGATGATATCCCAACAAATGTAGTCTCCGTACGCTGGCCAAGGCTACAGTTTCTACCAAAACCCTGGCCATCAACCCAACTTTTTCTGGCAACCTGGTGCCAGTCAAACTCCAGGTCCCTCTTTTCCTGTACATAGTGCCCAACCCAAACTACTGTTTCTGGAAACACTACATCTTCTAGACTTGTCAATGTTGCTTGATGGTCTGTTTTGTCATGATCCACCTTGGCCCCCCATGCCGACTAAGTTACCCTTGGATATTCCAAAATTTGAAGGAAATCCTGGTGAAGACCCGGGTGATCATGTGAAAACTTTCCACTTGTGGTTCTTGTCAAACTCGCTATGAGACGACTCCATATAATTTCTCTTGTTTCAATGCACTCTTATCGGGGGTGCTGCAAAATGGTACATCGAGCTCGATTTCTCAAGATATTCTTACTTTAGCGACTTGGCAATGGTCTTCCTAAACCATTTCCAACTACCCATGAGATATGATGCCGACACCGAATTGCTGACCAAATTTGAGAAGACTAAGGCCAATCATATCTCAGATCACATTTGAGAATGGTGACATTGGAAGATATTGATTAAGGTACAAGTCCCATCGAATTTCTTGCTGGAGTGGTTCCTGAAGTCTTTGGTTCCATTTTTATCCAAGGATGTTGCAACTTCGGGAGTGTTTTCATAGAAGGAGGATATAATGAGAGCACAACAACTCGAACGGATTTATTTTCAGTTTGGCATACTCTATGAGATCTTTCCATATGTGCCATGATCCATCCTCGACAAGGCCAAGAAAAATTCTGGACCACATGATGATGGTATAGTTGGTTCAACACAAGGAAAATCCATTGATCTGTTGTCAAATCAATTGCAACAATTTTCAATACAATAGACATCGAAAAGACAGACCTCCGGTTCGACTATTCCCCCTACCCAAATGTCATATGTACATAGTGTGTAGTCAACGAACCCGAAGGCCAACCAGGATCATGAAGGAAAGAAAAAAAAATGAAACAAGAAGGGTAAAGGGGATAACAAGGATAATAAAAATGTTGGCGGGGGAAACACAGAGAAGAGAAATTTGAATTATCCATGTAACCTTTGGACGAAGGACCACTGGCTCACCTGTGCCCGTGACTTGCAAAGGCCTAGAAGATATTGGTGCAACAACAACCTTCTATGTTGACAAACCCATTTCCACATGGGAAAAATATGGCTCAAGCCTTAGCATCTTCGAGCGAGGAAGGGGGAAGTCAGGGACACCCCACGTCTACTATTAATACATTGTCCATGAATGTTTATATGGTAAAAGGTAACACTCATATATTGACTAGGACCCAATATTACAGAATGACAGAATCTGTCGAGAAGGGTAAAGAATTCAAGAACCCACCAGTTCCTCTCCAGATCGAGAAGATGATAGGATAAACAATGACACACATCCCGAAAGGGGCGTTCAAGAAATATTCTCATAATTCGAATGTGAGGGATTCCCAAACCTATTCTATGGTGGAAGATTTTGCACAAAACCCTTGTGCGGTGTCTTCTTTGGAGGTCCTCCAGAGATGCCCTTCATAGAGAAAGAATCTGTTATCCTCCTTGGGATCTGCAGAGACTTGTAACCTGGGAGTGGTTGTTATTAATCCAACCGACTTGAAACCTCGTCTCCCTTACCATGTTGTGTTTTAGATAGTAGTGGCTTACACCAAAAAATATTTTACTCGGAATATCTTCCGTACGGTGGTTGACGAGGGCTCCTAGAATTGCATGATGTTGTTGGCATGTTGGAAGGCCATTGGCCAACCCATTTTGTCTCCGACTCCTACATTGCTTACCGCTTTCGACGGTCATTCATTTAGACCACCTGGAATCATTCCTTCTTTCCCCATGTAGTTAGGAGGGAAGACCGTGTGCGTTGAAATTGAAGTGGTCGATGCACCTCTCGACTACAACCTTCTATTAGGAAGGATTTGGACCTATGCAATGCATGTAGTGGTTGCCACAGTTTTTCGGGTCTTGTTGTTTCCACACAAGGGATGAATTGTAACCATTGACCAGTTGTCCTTCTCCCATCTTGACCCTTCATCGGGGACATCCACGATCCTAATGATTGATAACCCTTAGCCTGACACCATCAATGTAGGGGTTGTTTTGTGTCCATCATTGATGGGTAATTTTGATTATGCGCCTCCTTCCGACGATGTCAAGATTATATCGGCTTCCCTCAATCAACCTAGGGCTGAAATATTTCAAATTTCGTCGTTCCAAATGACTTACTTTCACGATCTATGGACTCTTCCTTCCCCATCTTCCTTGATGGAAGGGACAAGGAATTCTTTCATGGCCATGCCCTTTTTCGTGGCAGAAGTTGTGTACAACATTGTCCAACAAGATTTGGCCACCCCCGATCCGACTCCCGCACAGGAGTTAGATCCAGTTCTCGAGCCTATTTGGGCTCAAGGTTCCCTTTCCACTATAGATTATTTAGATCTGGTCTTGCCCTTAGATGAGGCGATTATTGAGGCATTGACTGGTCTAGATAGACCCTAGGATGATCTCCATCATAGATCATACTTCCTCCCAGAGTTAAGAAGAATAGAGGGAAGTGAATTTGCTTTGACTATGACTGGAGATAGGTCTTGTCCTGTTAATCCTCTGGCTACACACGTAGTTTATGTCGAGGCTAATATGGTGAGTATCACTGAAATGATCCCTATAGATATCTTCAGAACCCTTGGCCTCGTGGATAATGTTTTCATCAGAGCAGACTGCTTCCTTGAAGAAATTCAAATTTATACATACTTATTTAAGGAATTTCACGACGTTTTTTCCTGGTCTTATGAGGAAATGCTAGGCATTGATCCAAGAATCGTCGAAAATGAGATAACGACTTATCCTGATGCCAAGCCGGTCCAACAAAATCTTCGTTCGATGAATCCTCAAAAAGCAGCATCGATTAAGGCTAAAGTAGAGAAATTGCTTAAAGTCGGTTTCATCTACCCTGTACAGTTGATGAAATGTGTGTCAAATCCCGTTCCGGTTAACAAAAAATAGGGTACGATTCACGTGTGCATGGAATTTCATGACTTGAACAAGGCTTGTTCGAAAGATAATTTTCCCACCCCATTCATCGATCATATTGCCGATGAATCTGCAGGATATGAGGTATTTTCATTCATGGATGGTTTTTCGAGATATAACCAGATTCAGATCAAACTCGAAGACCAACATAATTTTTTTTTTATCTGTCCTTGGGGCACATTTTCTTATTGTAATATTCCTTTTGGCCTGAAGAATGATGGATCTAGTTTTCAGTGGGCCATGTATTTTGATTTCCACGACCTTAGAAATATAGCCAAGGCTTACCTTGATGATCTAGCATCACACTCTCGCAAGAGATATGATCATCCCACACACCTCTGAATAATATTCGAACAATGTCGCTATTATCAGATTTTCTTGAATCCTAACAAGTCTAGTTTTTGCGTGACGTCTGTTGTAGGAAAATCTCCCTGCGGACAGGTAGATAACCTCTAAGGCTTGACCTTAACCCTAGACAGAAAAATGCTTAACATGGACACTGACTTCCTTTCGAATCTATCTAAACTAATGCATGAGAAGAGAAGATATCAGAAGTACCTTTCAATCGACGTTTGTCCCTGCACGCTCCGAGTTGCGCTCCAATCTTTTGCTCCTCACAGAGCTCTGTGGACAAAACGAGATACGACCACTTTCTACTCTATTGACATTAGATTGAAAATAGATCTATCACTAAGTGATAAGTTCATGTAACATTAGACACAAACTAGAAAGAAACATGCCAAGCGTGTCATATTAATGAGAATAACGACAACAATACTTACAATCGTAGATGCGAATGCGACAGCTTCGTCAAGTCCTCTTCGCCTAACCCTTGCCTGAAAGATCCACAAACTGGATAACAACAACTTCACTAATCACCCTCCTTTGGATGACTGTCAGTTTCCTCTAAGATCATAAGTTTCATATGTTCAATTCTTCCCCCTTTCACCATCATAGAGCCTGTTTATATAGGTTAAGAGGAGCTTAACCTCTTGGGTTATGTTTAGAACCAGTTGGGAACCTTCTCCATAGATCAGGGATCTGTTGATGAAAACAATAATTCGAGCACAACTGCCTCCTAATCTCGAATGTTCCTCCCCTTATTCTTCTCAACGGGCTAACAACTGACCCAGAATAGGGAACACTCCCCCAAAAGGGGCATCAAAGTGTTGTAGCGCTCCTTGTGAGCCTTGGGAAAGCACCAGCGCTCTCAAGATGAGTAGCGCTCCTCTAGAAGGGCCTGAGGGGTGTTATAATGCTCCTTGAAACATGACAGAGGAGCGCCAGCGCTTCTGCAGCTGTAGTAGGGGAGCGTTCCCCCTCCAAACCAGTGTTTCAGGGTCTCTTTTAGGTGTCAAGAGCTATTTGATTCCAGTAGATCAGTTCTCCCCCTTCAAATCAGTTATGTGAGGTGTCATAAGGGCCTCTTTAGTGTCGTTATCATGGTATCATGTCTAAACATCGTTTGCGAAACTAGTTATCAACTTGCGACACTTGCGAAAGTTGTAGGGAAGATGCGACACTTACGACGATTGATAGGGACAATGCGACACTTATCCATCTGAGCAATTTTGACGTGTAACAGAATGCCCCCCAAAGTATGAAGTCAGAAGATGCGAACT
>ML801639.1:126794-140905 GCA_009831015.1 Picea engelmannii
ATTCTACTGTTGGTGGAGGATTCTAGCAAAGAAAAAGTTCTAGATAAATTTTAATTGGCGTTGATTTTTACGGTTGTTCTTTACGCAAAGGGGTGCATGGAAGTGAAACAAATGGAATTATGACTCAGACCCAAAGAATGCATCGATCATGATAAACAGTCATTTCCTTTCGATGAACACCTAGCTAAGGGAGAGAGAGAGTTCTTTCACTAACAAGCACAACTATGGAATGCCCTCAAACAATTCTTTTCTCAATCAAATCCTGATGTGATGCAAAAAACTTTTAAATGCCTTCTAATATGCTCAATCAATCATGCAGATATATTTATTGTTTGCGTATGGATGATGATCAGTACAATACAATGCTTATCTCTGCTAATTATCTTCTTGGTATGAATGAAAACCAAACTAGCACAAGCAAAAGTCACACAAACAATACACCCTTCCTAGCAATCAAACGAAAAGCGAAAGAAAAGAAACAATCAAAGAAAAAAAAAACTTCAAACCCAAAAGCGAGATTTGAAGAACAATGACCTCGACTGAAAACCAGATAGAGAGGTCTGTAGACCTTTGATGACCTTCACTAGGGTTTTTGCTCAATTGAAGAGAAGAGAAAAGAAATGCATAGGTTCCAAGCTTTACCCAACAAAAAATCAATGAAAAAATGGTGAAGAAGGCTATAAGATCCAATCGACAAGGTGTTTATTCTTCAAAAAGACGGATGTCAAGGCTAAAAAGGAAGAAAAATTGACTCACTAGATCACTCAGCAAAAGAGCCACAGAGGAAAACCCTAAAAATGCAATTGTGGAGGGTCTTTGGGCCAAAAGGAGGTTGGCGCTCTGTTGCCAAGGGAAAAGAGCGTTATAGCACTCTGTGTAAAGCTATTAGGAGTGCTGGCACTCTGATAACACTAGGTCAGGGGTGCCAGGGTCTAAAAGCCCAGAAATGTCAAAAAATTTCAAAAATTGAGATCTGAGATTGACATGTATGCTGGATGTGACAAGGTAAGGATCCAATCAGCTCATGAAACTAATCAAAGAGGGGTGGACCAGGTATGAAACAATCAAGGGATAGAACAAGGTCAATGAGGAGAAAAATCCAAACAAAAGGTTTCGATTCGAGGCTATCTCCCCAGTGGAGTCGCCAGTTTCTGTTGTAGGAAAATCTCCCTACGGACATGTAGATCACCTCTAAGGCTTGACCTTAACCCTAGACAGAAAAATGCTTAACGTGGACAGTGACTTCCTTTTGAATCTATCTAAACTAATGCATGAGAAGAGAAGATATCAAAAGTGCCTTTCAATCGACGTTTGTCCCTGCACGCTCCGAGTTGCGCTCCAATCTTTTGCTCCTCGCAGAGCTCTGTGGACAAAATGAGATACGACCACTTTATACTCTATTGACATTAGCTTGAAAACATATCTATCACTAAGTGATAAGTTCATGTAACATCAAACACAAACTAGAAAGAAACAGGCCAAGCGTGTCATATTAATGAGAATAACGACAACAATACTTACAATCGTAGATGCAAATGCGACAGCTTTGTCAAGTCCTCTTCGCCTAACCCTTGCCTGAAATATCCACAACCTGGATAACAACAACTTCACTGATCACCCTCCTTTGGATGACTGTCAGTTTCCTCTAAGATCATAAGTTTCATATGTTCAATTCTTCCCCCTTTCACCATCATAGAGCCTGTTTATATAGGTTAAGAGGAGCTTAACCTCTTGGGTTATGTTTAGAACCAGTTGGGAACCTTCTCCATAGATCAAGCATCTATTGATGAAAACAATAATTCAAGCACAACTGCCTCCTAATCTTGAATGTTCCTCCCCTTATTCTTCTCAACGGGCTAACAACTAACCAAGAATAGGGAGCGCTCCCCCAAAAGGGGCATCCGAGCGTTGTAGCGCTCCTGGTGAGCCTTGGGAAAGCGCCAACGCTCTCAAGATGAGAAACGCTCCTCCAGAAGGGCCTGAGGGGCATTATAACACTCCTTGAAGCATGACAAAGGAGAGCCAGCACTTCTGCAGCTGTAGTAGGGGAGCGTTCCCCCTCCAAACCAGTGTTTCAGGGTCTCTTTCAGGTGTCAAGAGCTATTTGATTCCAATAGATCAGTTCTCCCCCTTCAAATCAGTTATGTGAGGTGTCATAAGAGCCTCTTTAGTGTCGTTATCATGGTATCATGTCTAAACATCGTTTGCAACACTAGTGATCAACTTGCGACACTTGCGAAAGTTGTAGGGAAGATGCGACACTTACGACGATTGATAGGGACAATGCGACACTTATCCATCTGAATAATTTTGACGTGTAACAACGTCGGGTCGTCTCTTAGGTTTCATAATTTCAACAACAGGGATCATGGTCGATCCTCTTAAGGTTGAGGTGATAGTTTAGTTGCCTCCCCCATGCACAATACCCCAGCTTCAAATCTTACATGGGAAAGCAAACTTTCTTCGACTTTTTGTCGTGAACTACATTGATATCACTAAAGGGTTCATGCGTTTATTGAAAAATGGATTCCATTTATTTTGGGATGAAACTTCTCAACGCTCTTTTGAAGCGTTGAAACGTGCCCTCACGTCTGCCCCTCTGCTCCGGCCTCCTGATTATAACAAAGTTTCCTTGTTGTACTTGGCCATTGTAGAGTCGGCCATCGACATGGTCTTGGTTCAAGAGGATGATATGATTGAGAATCATGTTATTTATTACCTGTGTCGAGGCCTGGTTGGGTTGGAACTCAACTATTCCCATGTTGAGAAGATTTCTTTGGCAGCAATGCATGTTGTCCAATGGTTCCATCATTACATTCTTCTTTGCAAGACCACCATCATTGTCATTATGAATCCCTTTCAATATGTTTTGACACAACGGGTCATTGGCAAAAAGATCAGTAGATGGATTGTAATCATCTAGGAATTTGCCTTGTATTTTGTTTCCGTGAAATCCAAAAAGTCGTTGGTATTTGTGGAACTTATTTCGAAACTTCGGGTCAAATCAAGTGTGTTACACTCGAAGAATTGATTATCAAAGGAGATCTTTTTCTGATCGCATCTTCGGACCCCTGGTATGGAGATATACTAGTCTATCTCCTAAATTTGAAGTTCCCTGCTTTTTCTTCTCATGATGAGCATCGACGAATTCAACATCAGGCACAAAACTATCTCATACTCGATGACACTTTGTATCGTCGAGGCATAGATTGCATTCCTCGCCGGTGTCTTATACACGAGGAAGCATAACTCATTCTTAACGACTCCCACACTGGAGCATGTGGTGGTCATTTGTCTGGGTTGGAAACAACCCAAAATATTCTACGAGTCGGTTACTTTTGGCCTACATTAATCAAGGATTTCATTGAGTCGATCAAGAAGTGCCACCAGTGTCAGATATTCTCTCGAAATATGAGGGCACATCCTGCTCCCATGTTTACCTTCATCGTTGTTGGTCCTTTCACTAAGTGGGGGATTGGGGGGATTTATTTTACTACATGTCACCCGACTTCAGCCAGTGGACATCGTTATATCATCGTAGCAGTAGAATACTTAACAAAGTGGGTCGAGGCTATGCCAACATTTAACAATGATGGAAAACAATGACTCTCTCATTTTTAACCAGATAGTAGCAAGGTAAAACATCTCGAAGGATATTGTCACTGACCATGGTAGTCACTTATAGAACAAAATGATGTCTGAGTTAACATCAAATCTTGGGTTGAGGCAAGGAAATTCATCACCCTACTACCCACAAGAAAATGGTTTGGTGGAAGCTGTGAATAAGTCCCTCAAGACTATTCTTCAACGAATGATCAATTCTACTAGGTCAAATTGGCATTTGATGTTGTACTCAACATTATGGGCCTATCGAATGTCTGTAAATACTGCCATCGGTTTCTCACCTTTTCAACTCATATACCAGCTGGAAGCATTCTTTCCTATTGAGTGCCAGATCCCGTCTTTAAAGTTGGCAATAGAGTTACTGCCAGGCACTTCACTTCTTAAGGAACGCCTATTATATCTCGAGCAGCTCGATGAGAAATGCCGTGATGAAGCCTTGGTCAACGAGGCTTACAAGCAACGAGTCAAGTTTCAATATTATCGGTCCATTCATCCTCAGATTTTCTCCGAAGGCGATCTTATCCTAGTATATGACCAACACAAGGATCCCCTGGGGGAAGGCAAGTTCAAACCCATGTGGTTCAGACCTTTCATTGCAAAAGAGGTCTTAAATAAGGGTGCTTATCATTTGGTTGAATTTGAGGGAAATGCCTTGGTGGAGCCTAGAAATGGGCTCTACGTCAAGAAGTATTACTCTTAGGTTGGTCGTCTTGGATACTTCTTGTAAATATTTATAGTTCTTATACAATTTTTTGTCTTTTGTTTTATAAACGTGTCGTTATTTATGTCATCTTTTTCACTGTGGCAGATGTCAAGTGAATCAAAGGTGTTCATTGGGTTTGCAGACAACACTAGCTGACACACGTGGAGGCTTACTTCCACAACTTGGGTGATTTTCACACATGAAGTCCAGTTGCTATCTTCCAGAGGTATCTCTCTAGGTGATGCCACAAACAATGTTGTCGAGTACATGGTAGTGATAGAGTTTCTTCCTGATGCTTTGTCGCATGGAATTTCTCACCTTCGGGTCTACTTATATTCTCAACTGGTTGTGTCCTAGTTAAATGGAGTTTACCACGTTTATGAACCTACTTTACACCAACTTTTCCTTAGGGTACGTCTCTTAGAACACTACTTTGATTACATTACGTATATCCATGTTCCTAGGAGATTAAATCAAATGACAGATACTCTAGCTAATCAAGTATTAGATTGGCATGTTGCACATACATAAAAAGAAGCACAAACATACACATGTACATACATTTGTAAAAAATGTGATCTATAAGATATAAAGATGTATATATATATATATATATATATATATATATATATATATATATATATATATATATGTCAAAAAGTGTTAGAGTACATAGGTGGGCGTGAATGCCTAAAAAATAAGATCCAGTATACATCATGGGGCTTATTCCCTCAAAATATGCAAAACGTGCTCTCTACACATAACAAGTCCAGCCTATCTAAGCTCGGTGCTTATTGGACCTACCATAGTGAACGATGACATTAGCCAAACATCGGAAAAGTTGGACTCAAGTCCGTGGCACCCCAACTACATGATGTTGCATGGATGGTGAGAGATACTCAATCTCGGCCATGGGAACTGTACAAGTGAGAGTGGTGAGGTTCCGCTACACCCACCTCAAAACTCTCTTATCCTCTCCAGATGGAGGTCCCCCTGCGGCTGTTGGTCCACCAGCTACTGCTGGTCTCACCTTTGGTCGAGGCTGTCGCCGAGTCCTCACGAAGTCTATCGGGCGCACTGGTCCCACATATGTACATAATATATATGTAGATGTCAGTACCCCAATGCATATAAAAATGATATATATAAAATAAATTAAAAATTAAACAATTTTAAAAATAGGTACCTATCTCTCCTCGCTCCTCTCCGGGAGGTACGACGATATCTAGATCTTTGGAGAAGTTGATTCCAGCATAGGGGTAGTCCTCTATGGATGGAATCTGTTGTGCCCACTAGTCGAAGAATTTTTCGTTGAAGGCCTCTATGGTCCTTCCTCCCCCCTATTGAGGCAACAATGTTTCCCATCTACATACCGCTCGGAAGGAGGCCACATGCCCATGTACAGTCTTTCTGGGACTCAGATTGGGCACCCTCTCAAAGAAGAATGAGCATAGAATGGTGCCAACCCCGAAGTTCTTGTTGCTATTCTCTCAACACTCTGTCAATTGCCTCTTCATGCAAGTGATCATTCTCATGCTCCATTCATAAATATGTGCCTCAAGGCACTAAATTGCATAATGCATGTGCACCCGAGAAGCCTGGTGTAGGGCCACGGATCTAGTGATCCACCCAATAAGTAATAGGATCACCTTCAGTGACAAGTTGGTGATCTTGTTGATGGGAACTTGAGAACCTACTTTCTTAGTGCCGGACTCGCAATGCATCCTAGTGTAGTCTTAAATGTTGAAAGGCCCAGGGAGAAAGTGTGCAGATTGACTAGTTCCCCTCTCCTTGAGAGGTCGGTTAAGAAGTATATTTCCTCAGTCGTTGGAGTCAACGACTGCCCCTCTATCATAAATGCCTCTACATCTAGATGCCAGTAATCCACCAGGGTGTTCAATAACCTGGGTTGTGCCCTCATAAATGAACACCAAAAGAACTTCCACAACCCACATTGTTTCAATGCGAAAAAGGCAGAAGGGTCCTCATAGACCAAGATATCAATATCCTCATGTTCCCTCTCCCTCCAGTAGAAATACATCCTGTTCCATGACAATTCAAAGGGGAGTTCTCTCTTTCATTTTTTATTTTTTCCATGATTTTGAGGGTGTACGCAAGCTATTTTTGTCACAATCGCGTATGTATGCAGGTAGATTGTTTTCTTCTCGAGTACATATACGGGCTATCCTTGGACAACCCGTGTACACATAGGGATGCCCTTTTTTAGGAGAGTGCATCCCCCCCAAAACAAAAAAGAATACATAAAGGGAGAAAGGAAATGCAGGAGGGATGAGTTTTTACATACATGGTCCAAGCAGAAGTTCGTTTCATCCTTTGAAGCTCCCAGAATCAACCTCCTTAGAAAAGGGGTCTTTTTAACCTTTTGGTTAATTTTCAAATTACAATGGTGAAAATGAGCTATCAACTTCTATTTATAGACTTTTTTGGCCTTTTTTGCCACTTTTTTGACCCCCTTTGTCATTTGTTTTTGCTTGGAAATCATTAAATCCCATTCTTGAGATTCTTATTGGATGTTAAGATACACTTTTCCTTTTGGTTTGGTAACTTTTTGGGAGATGGGTCACTTTAAAAAAATCCTTTGGTAAAAGTCATTTTTTCCAACTTTTTTCATATAAGTTAGTATTTCACCTCCAATTTCTGCATCTCGTTGTCTTTTCCGCTTTGTTGTAGGATCAATCCCATCGACTTGCAACACATAACCATCATTGATTCTTTAGATGTGTCGTGATTACGTGGTAGAGCCTACCTTTACATGGATTCCCTAGATAGATCCTTGTTGCATTTTGGTGTCCATGATGTCTAGAATGACTTTAGGTTCGGGAGTCCTTATTAGTATTGTCATGATTACGAGAATGAGTCTCATTCGTCTGATGCACCATCACTCTTAGCCTCACCCTAGGGACTCCCAAAATGAGCATGCTTTGTTTTCTTTCAAGCTCGCTTTGAAATCCGAAAGCAACATTTGACGAGACTACATTTATGATTTTCAATATTGTCTAGATTAACTAAGAAAAGTAACCTTATGGAGTCTTCTTTAAGCCCTTTTCAGACTCTTTAAACATGAAAATATTGTTGTGCAATATTTTTGTCCTTCACACTTGCTAAACTCAAATTCGAAGGCACGTCTGTCCGATGGTAGTTTACCCCTTTTTCAGTCTAGATGGTCAATTTTACAAACAAAGGTATACTCTAGGAACTTCGGTTCGCTAGAAGAGTATTCTCATGTATACGTTTAACCCTTTTTCAGGCCGAGGGACTAAATTTACGAAAAAGGAACATTCTCCTTGGTTTTGGTTTATCACCTTTTTCGGGCCTTGGAAATTACTTATGAAAAAGGAACCCACAAAGTCCATAGTTAATCTCCTTTCAGACTCCGTAAAATTGAAAAGATCGTCGAGTGACCTTGTTCCTTCACACTCGTTAAATTGGTCCAGAAGAACATCTACTGGCATGAGTTTACCCTTTTTCCAGCCTGTGGATTATGGAGGAAAAAGGTAAGCCTCAGGAGATTCGTCTTGCCAGGAGAGTTCTCCTTAAATTTTATACGTTTTCGGGCTAAGGAGACTAAATCCAGAAAAAGGCTATGAGTCCATAGTTAATCTGTTTTCAGACTCCTCAAAATTAAAAACATTTTCAAGTGATATTGTCCTTGTCACACTTGTTAAAATGGTTTTGAATAGATGTCTTTTTGGTGCTAGTTTACCCATTTTTCAAACTGACTAGACTATATCCAAAAAAGGTACCCCTTGGAGTCTTCTTTTACATCTTTTCAGACTCTCTAAACGTGAAAAAACTACCGAGCTTACCTTCTCTGGGATCATTAAAATTACATTGAAGGGGGTTTCATTGTGTCTTGTTAATCACATTTACATCTCTGCATCTTTGGCCTAATGTCGGCTTCATGTTTCTCTCAACTGAACCTTTGAAGCATGCCTTATACACAAGCCTTGTAGCACTTTTCCTCTATGACCTGCCACCTTGACCCATGGAGGAATTTTCCCCGAGTGTCCTTTTCCTGCACATGTCTCCTTGCTCTGAAAATTAGTGTGTTCCTTGTGCCTAGAACTAATATTCTTGCTTGCGACACTCGTTCCTCCTTTGTAACATACAATTCTTTTATTCTTTTTCAAATCTCTTTAAAAAATTGAAAAAGACAAAAAAATAAAATAAAAAACCAAAAAGAGGGGACGGGAAATAGACATTCTTTTTTGGAAACACAAGGAGTCTCCCTTGGACAAAGCACATCCTTCTATTTGTTCATCAAGAATTTGGGATCTAATATGACCTTAGGAAGATGTTCTCGCTACATAGAGTTGTGTCCTCCTCCGTTTGGTTACTCTTCCAAATACTTGGAGAGTTTGTGTTGCCTCCTGCATCGTGAACTTATGTCAATGTCATGCTGCCTGATTCTAATCATCTTTCATGAATTTTTCCAAGGGAAGTTTCACCCAACCTGAGTCAGGATTTCTACAGTTTGTCTCTTGACCTCATGACCCGACCATCCTGAAAGTCCAATCAAGTCCTTGTTCAAAATCAATGAAGTTCTCTGCCTGATCATCGAGATCCTCTTGTCTTTTCCCGATGAGTCGTCGAAGACCTCTGGTAGTGAATTCATACAATCACATTGTACTCCTACCTAAGTTTTGAATATCTTGAAGTTGTTGCTCGAGCTCTAAATACCTCATCTCCAACCATCAGGCTTTATTGGCTTCTTGAAGATGAATACCATACTTGTATATCTTTGATTTTGAGATGTAGATCCGTTGTGTATTTCTCATGGATACACTTTATATAGTTATATGACATGGATATGCAGTGTATTTGATTGGAATCCATGATTTATTTCATCCCGAGCATGGGTATGCTTGCCTCAGAGAGACAATTGTTATTTTGTAGATGGCACCTCTCGAACTCTCATCCCAGGCTCACTCGTTTCGTACATTGGTGAATATTTTGTAATGTATTTCGGCCATCATATGCTCTTATGAACTCACACATTAGGGGGCATCTGTTATAACCCTAAATTTTTCTACACATGCATACCTGGCCTTTGTCCCTCTTACTTGCATTTTTTTCCAATCCACTACTGAGTTTCTCTTCTAAAAAACCATTTTTTTGAACATGTATGCGCCCTGCACCAATACTGCCCTCCCACGTACATACACTTGTTGCACCACTATAACCCACGTACATACACATGATGCACCATTACAAACCATGTATACTTGCAACAGTTGCAAAAAATAAAAAGTTGTAAGGAATTCATTGAGATTACAGGCTATTGGCTAGTTTCCCAACTAATCCACCGCCTATAGTCCATCACCCAACCGAATAACCATCCTTTTTTCATATAAAAGGAGGTTTTTGGGTCTCATTCCACATATAGACATAAGAATAGTGAAACTTTTCCCGTTTCACATCCCCTCCTTGCCCAAGTAATTGCAACCCTTTTGTGAGAATTGCCTCAACATTCCCCAATTATCCCTTCTTCCTCCATCAGAACCCATTCACTTCCCAAGAAGATATCAAAAGGTTGAGAGGATAAGCCATACAAAGGTGCACTTGGAGCTTGGTGAAGAGGAGCCCAAACCAGGTTCGTGGAGTAATAGTTGGCTTTGGTTGTAAAGGTATAATCATTGAATTATTAATAAAATAAGTACCTCTCCCAAATCATGGCATATTGAATGCTTTTAATGGTTTATGTTTTGGCATTCTAACATCTAACCATAATTTTTATATGAATAGAATGCTTGTATATTTCTGTTTGTCTATCTTTGAACGCAGGCCAACCTTCAGAGGAGGCGTATAGTCAACAAATCTTTCAAGTGCGAGGGGATCATCACCGGACGTAGAGTAGAGGTATAGTTACCCGATCCCTATCATCTTTTATTTTCTTGTATGAGTTTTGTTATGTTTGGGGTAGTTAGAGAAGTTGTTGAATTTTAGACGGTTAATTGATCTACCTACATTCTGAACCCTAGTGTAGTCATAGGGGGGTTTTTCCCACTAGCAATATCATAGGTACTATGATAAGTATTCTAAATATCCTCCAGGTTTCACGTTCTGAAAATGCTCCAAGATATATATATATATATATATATATATATATATATAACTATTCACACTTTCACATGAGGCCCCTTTTACGATTAGTCTGACCTTATTACATATATATTTACACATTACATGTACATTTAGGCCCATATATGCCCCCCTTGGGGTCATATCATATACAATTAGCCCCATATATGCTCTCCTTAGGTCATAAAAAATAATTACTCATCCAAGTTTCTATGCATGAAGAAACCTTATCACCATGAAATATCCACCAAAACAAGAAAAAGCATCCACTAGATCAATCCTCAAAAAGTGCGCATAAGTACAAGGCCAATATGCTCCAATAAATTTCAGAAAATTTCGGACCTCCTAAGGGATTTCTCCCTTGAGTTGTGATGATACAAATGAGAGGAAATGTACCTCTATTTAAAGACATAACAGACTGTTGACCATAAATAAATAACAAAGAGTTGGCCATAAAACAACTACCATAGTGGCATGTAATTATCTTTGAAAATCATCATGCCTTCTATAATTTGGTTTGCTAGGAAACTATGTGCCTTTCATTAGAATGACCTACATCTATGCCCTCATTTTCCATATCAAATTTACATTATTGGATGTCTCAACGAACTAGGATTTCCACAAAAGCATGTATTGATCTTTACTAACAAGACCATACTCACCATCCATTAATATCCTAGTTCTGATTTCATCTTGTAGCTTGACATTGTTTCTGCAATAACTTCCACTTATATAACCTTGACTTCTCTAACAAGTAAATCATAAATTTTCCATGTGCCATATTCCTTATGCATAACACTCTCATTCTATGGATCTAATATAGATATATGTGTCATATTTCCTCAAAACTAGGCATCAAATATCTCTTCTATGATGGGATATTTGCTGACAGACCCGAGAAATTATTTTATGTGTTGATTGGTGATCCCTCAAGCTTGTTGGAAATACCATTGTTTAACTTTTTTTCTAATATGTTGACATGAATCTGATCTAGCATGTAGTCTATCTACAATTTTTTTTGTTTTATTCCCATATGCTTAGAATTTATCCTTACAGTATGGTTCATGGCATACTTCAATTTGCAAAGGAAAATCAACATTTTTTACAATAAGACTAGGCAAATTTTCACAAGAAAATTGTGCATCATGTTTTACTTCATGTCTATCAAAAAACACCCCATAGAAGGCCTTAGTTACTTCTCCAAAGGGATGAAATCAAACTCGTCTACAAAACTTCATCTACATCAATTCATCTTCTAGACCGTGAAAGGCCAAAACTCTCAATTCAAGAAACCACCCAGGATGTGGGCTAGATAACAAAGCACCACTATACCCAATGTAGTGGTTTCATCTCAATGGCTTCTTGCATCTAGAATTATGTTACATAATATCTATATTTCACAAATCCTCTTAGTGGATAAAATTAACCATAGTGCCACCACTCAACCTTGCCAACATAATTTCCACATCTTTGATATTTTTCCCCTTGGGAAAATTATCACAACATACTTGGACAATCTTATGAAACTTCCAATGTTAGTGTATATTCTGAACTACACCTCCAAACACTCAATGCACACCAATAGGTACATAGTTCTTATTTCTAAAACTAATCTTTATTAATGCTTGGAGCTGCTCAAGTGTTAATAATTCTGAATCATGTCAAGGTGGGGGAATCTTTGATAGCTCGTACTTCTTCAATATTTGCAACACTAAATATTTTTTTTTCTTTTCTAGATTATATGACTTGGGATGAATTCTAGTATCATGCTATGGATCCAAGACATGATTACCAGATGCTTCTTGTCCATCCCCTCAATAAATTCACATGGATGCCCCTCCAAGAATATAACCTCATAGACACCATCCTTCGATGTTTACAACATATGTTTGCATCTCTGATCAACAAATACATGATATTGATGATCTATCATAAAATTTTAAGATATTTTATAGAACCTTCAATGGTTACCCAAAATGGTGGAACAAGTCCCATTCAAAATTCAACATACTTAACGTTTTTTAAGATTTCAAGATTGGCAGGATTACAACATTTCCACTATATTCTATCATGTATGAGGATATGGAAATGAGATTTAATAAAGAGAACTAAGCCCTTTATGTACCTTGATGTTTGTGGCATTCATTGTTGAACTCTTATGTCATGACCCTAGTAAAGTTGTACCCTTCACTCAAATAAAATCACTTATTAGGCATGTTAATATTTTTCTATCTTATTTTAATGCTTAGAGGGTGACACTGATGATGATGATCCAAATATAGCTAATTATTTTTATGATATGTATTTATTTATTGTATCATGTTTTTTTTTCTCTAGAGGGAATTTAGAGCCTCTTTGTTGATGTATTTTGGTTTAGAGATGCATTGCACTTAGTGAAATTTTGGTTATTTTCACTCTTACTTGCTATATGGATGAGAAAATTTTCATATTTGTGTATAAATGGTTTGGATTCACATTAATATATATATTTTCAAAATTTGAATATTTTATGTAGTTTTTGGTCAACTATTTTTTTTTCCAAGTTTTATTTTTTTACTGTCAGGTCTGGTTTCACATTTTTGGGGTCGACTGGTCTATTTCTGGTAACATTTTATGGTTGTGTAAATGTTTCTTCTTTGTGTATGTTGGTGTCATTTATTGAAGCTTCTCTATATTGGTTCTTATTTGGTGCATAAATGTCGATGATGAAATGCTCAAGTCTTCTACAAGCTAACGAGATCATTGCATTGAAGGGAATTGTTCTACAATTGGAGGGAAGACATTTTGGGGTAAATCGTGTCCTTATTCCTTCTTTGGTTTGATAATTATTTGGTTACTTTATTTATATATCCATATTGGAACTATAGAAAGAATTATTGAGTATGTTTATCAAAATATGGTTGATTTTGTTGGTGAAGGTTGTTCCCTTGAGGACCCCTCCTTGTAGGGACTTGGTATTCATTTCTAGTCTTGATTAGACAAGAGATTATTCTTCCTCCTTTGTTATAATATATTATTACTAATCCTTGAATTAAATATACCAATTATTAAGAGGGGTTTTATTCTTGAATCATAATCCCTTTGATTCACCTTGACCCAATTTCCCTTATTAGATTTGGCATTAATCTCTACTTCCTTCCATCACCTCTTTTAAAATCCTAAAAAAACCCTAAAACATTGTTTTACTAAATCTACTCTCCCTTCACCTTGTGATCCAGGGGATCAAATTTTGCTCAAAAATTCAAAGTGCTCAGAATCGCTTCAAATCAAATGAGAGCGTAGGCCTTGTCGTTACAAACCCAACGCAACTCGTTTGGGTTCAAACGGACATCGGGAGAGAGAGATATCGCGTTCTGTTCAAAACGACAAATAGGGAAAAAAAGGGGCATGCTGACTGTACAGTCCGTACGGATGCTAACGTGGCAGTCCATACGACATGTGGCAGGGCTGAGTGGAAGACAATTGGTAGTTTAGTGGATGAATGAGCTGCTGACATGTGGCATCGGTGGCTAATTGTATGATGACACGTGGCCCAATAAATGGTCGCCACGTGTCACCTGGTCGGTGGTTTAAAATATTTGCAATCGATAGGACTCGACCCCGCGACCTCCGGGAAAGGGAAGAGACTTGGGAAGGGCTGCCAACTGGTGCGCCACCATTTGGACCTTGTTATATATATCGC
>ML801639.1:140914-170629 GCA_009831015.1 Picea engelmannii
ATATATATATATATATATATATATATATATATATATATATATATATATATATATATATAAGTTTTCATATGTGTATGGTTGGCGCGGGGACCGGGCTGGGGCTTAGCCCCAGCCCCCGGTCGTATATAACTTTAACATATGACCATATGTTACACCGTATGTGCGCACATGTGGATTTGGATTTGTATTGTGGTTCAAACGGTTATATAACCAATGCCTTCCACTTGTCCCTTTTCTATTCACCTTTTGGACGGAGCCCCGTTTGCGTTTGCGCGTGGTCACATGGGCCACATGACCTCGACCTTGGCAGTTATGGTCTAGGTGCGTCCATAACCATCCTACAGTTCACACTGTTTGTGTGATTGCGTCTGGTGCTGAGTTTTAACGCATAAAAGTGCATGGGGGCTAGGTTGAGCCAACAGGGGTGCATTTTGGCGATCCAGAGACAACAAGTTTGAAGGGGAACTTCCAGGAAGCCTATCTTCTTCAATTTTTGGCCAAACGAAGTGTCGAAAAAGCCCAGCTAGGGGTTTTTGGACATTCTGGAGCCATTCGAGCCATCTATTTGGAATTTTGAGAATTTTAAAGAACATTTTTGAGAACTTTGAGAAAATAATACAAACGATCCATTGGAAGTTGGACCAGGAGATGTAGCCCAAGAGAGGGGTGAACTCCTTTATCATTTGCTATATTATGTGTTTTATGTTCACTGTTTATTGCTGCTATTTATATGCATCTTCTATGAGTAATTTCTATAAAAGTTGTGTTTCAAATTTGATCCATTTGCATTTTAACACATGAATTAAATCTTGCAAATAATTTCAAGAATACAAGTCTTCTTCATTTTTAGATCACCTTGTGATCAGTTGATTTTATTTTGTAATCATGCTAAGGATACCCCTATTGAGACGGAGGAGAGTTGGCCTAAAGTGAAGAGGATAGGTTGCTTAGGTGAGATTGGTGATCATTCTAATAGTTCCCCTTTAAGTTGTACCTTTTGGATTAGGGATTTTATCATTAAGTAAAATTTTGGAGGTAACAAAGTCTAAAACATTGTGGTGTGCCTCTTCATTAACAACTTGATGGAAACCACATAATTAGTTGCATTATCTTCTATTATTTTCACAATATTTTGCACAATAATCTCTTAGATAAACCCATCCAATAATTCACACAACAATGCCACATTTTTAACATGCATTGATGGATTTTATAAACATTGTACCCCTAAGACAATGTACATAGAAATTACTAAGGATCCTACCCTTCCCATTTTTCCAACCATCAAACATCACCATGCATCTAATGTTTTCCCATGACTTTAGGTCCTCTGATCTTGTATCATCCCCCCCCTGCAACTCCTCGTAGGTAGGGAACTTATACCATGGGTCGAAAACAATGATATCATCACATATTTATTAGAAACATGTTTTGGCCTTTGTAATGTCCAACTATATTCCAATTCAAAAATGACACCTCCCCACAATCCTATTTGATTTTTTCTTCTCCTTTTTTCAAATCATTGATTGGATGGAAGGTTGTGACCCATCTCTAGTTCTTAGAAAAAATAAAGGTGAGGTACTCATGGAAGGTGAACCCATGGAGTCACTCTCATTACCTTGTGTCCTAGATATGCTTGTGGTTCTTGAGAATCTAGCCACTGCATTGGTAGAAATTTCAGCTTTGAGAGTGTCTCCTCCTTTTTTTTTTTTATGTTTTTCATAAATAGCTTTGTGGGTAGCTCACATAAACTTTGGGGATGACTTACTAGGAACCCCAACCTCACTCGTGATTCTTGCAAGGTGGTATTTCAACGGGCTAACCCCTCCCATCATGAAATGTCCATGTAGTTTACAAGTTAACTTTTTTAGTTTGTCCCATTTTTAGGTTCACCATGCCACCAAAATGGGTCTAAATCCTTTGGAATATTGGAAAGGTAATATTCAATTTCAAAATTCAAATATATGGAGAGAAAAACCAAAAAAATTGAACATCAAACACTTCTGGAAGAAAAATCCCATTGGTACAAAAAAATAAAACTATAAATTGTTCTATGAGAAACATAAAAAATAAGACCTATAAATTGTTCTATGCACTTTGAAAACATTGCATAAATTTGGGAAAAAACTAGTTAAGAGGGTGTAATTTTAAGACATACTTGGGATTTGTGAATATGAAAACTGTATATAAATAGAAATTGATCCCTGCTCCAAGAAAAAAAATCTTGATGGCGATGAGAATGATTGTTTCTCTCTCCTAAGATCAATTGTTTGCAATGGTAAACTTTTTCCTCTCAATCCTTAATTTTTGCAAAGAAAAATGAGGTAGAAAAACCAAAATTGGCATTTTATAAGGGTTAAACCAGACCTTGGTGATTTTTCCATCTTGGCATGATTTTTTCATCACCATGTGATGTCATAAGTTTTTTGGAAGTAACATGCTTTTTTTGTGATGATTTATTGTTTTAGGTTTAAAATTTCTATTTCTCATGATGTGACATATTTTTCAACGATATTTTCATTTCTTAACATTTTTCTTCGTAGAGACTTTTTTGTTTGTTGGTGAGTATCTATTGTATTAAATACAGACAAAATATACATAGAGAGAATAGATGATCCAACCCAAGGAGACCATGATAGTCTCTGGGCAACCAAAAAACTTCCCCCTATGGGGAAACTAGACAATAAGTTTTTCATATGGTTTAAAGACTGAATGATATATGTCTGAACATGTTCATACTTCTTCCTAACAGTGACTAGCTTATAAATATCTAGATAACATAGATAAAAAGGAAAACTAAAATAATAACATCTTCCATCAACCATGATGAGAAACCCGTGGGAGAGTAACAACATAATCATTCCTTTGGGAAACAACATTCAAATATTCTAGACCAGACTAGTTTCATTCTTGGGGTGTGAAGGTCCCACCTAGTCGACTCACCATCCATGAGAGAACCTTCATAATGTAAGCATTTTGAATCTTCAGAGCTTCCATGCACCCATTTAACTACTTGAAATCCCCATCGTTGGTAAACAACCCCAAATCTATCAACATTTTTGTATGACAATAGAGTTCCACATGTGAAAGAAGATGAAATTCCTAATTCTAATACAAAACCAGATTCAAAATCAGGTCCCCAACTTCATCCTCTACCTCTTCTATGTCCTTGAATTTGAAAACATGTTGAACTTCCTCCTCAAGGTCATGCATGTAAGACTTAGCTATTTCATGGATAGTGTCAAAGTAAAACTTTACTTCTCCTTTAGTAGATTTGGTAGCAGAGGATTGATTGAATGCATGATGAATGGGTTTCTTGCCTCAGGGTTCCATAACTCCAAGAGACGATAGAGGGAGAGAGAGACATAGAATTGAATAAGAGGAAAATTGAGAGACAATGCTATCCAAAACTATAGTATATAAAATGAGAGATAATGCTATCCAATTCGACCTTGTAGTCTCCTCTCCGACCGTATACATATTCTTCATCAGAGTCCAATTGATAAGAGTTCATGTTTGCAATGTCCCCTCTAGGCTTGCAATCATAGACCAAACCCAGGTGTCCTTCAACATTCTCCTCACATGTGCCAAGTAGAAGTGTAGGTATAGATCGAATCCTAGTTTCTTCATTAGAATGGAAAAATTTGGATTTGTGACCATCTCCCCTACCTTCCTTATGATCACCCTCTTCATATCTTGATGACCTAGGGTCATTATTTGTTCATTGTGAAATGACAGAGTCCATATGGAGGTGATATTCATTTTCACTGAGAGAATTAAGAGGAGTAATATCCATATCATTACTAAGCACAACATCACATAAGGCTCCTCTCAGGCTTAACTCCCGACGTACCTCCACTTGCAAACACGATGAATGTCTAGAGATTTACGAAGTGATGGGGTTGTTAAACAATGATGTATCCACTTTATCTCTATGACTAGGCATTAGACTACATGCATCCATGATTTCTCTAGAAGGTATAGAGAGCACCCCAGCCACGGGCTTAGAGAGTTTTTTAATATCTACTCAAATTTAGAGTTTTCAATTTGCATATTTTTTTTCTATAATGAACCCACCTCCCGGGTGATTATTATTATTATAATATTGGCATGCCATAGCATTAACTCTAGAAAAATAAGAAAACAATATTATTCAGACATCGTGGAATAGGGTGATCCCCTACATTTCAAATAAATGCATCCTCTTTTGACATTTTTCTCTAGATGTTAGTAATACTTTAATTATTTTTGAGCTATATATAGTTTTAATTTGGTTTATTTGGCTAGTTGGATATATTCTCCATTAGGTTTTTGGATTATAGTTTTTACAACACCAAGATGTTTTGAGTGTGTTAATGCATAATCTGCCCCAATGCATATTTTCTACTAAGGTTCCTATTCAGGTGAAAGATGTTTAGGAGTTCCTTGAAGTGTGTTGATGACCATACAATTATAGTTTCAAGGTTACTATTTCTAGTAAGAATTCCGCTCTTGAATATTGTGATGTCACGATTGAGGGTGATTTCCCCACTTTTGGGATTTTCGTAAATGATTTGTTGCACCTAGCTATTAAGGAAACTCCTTTTTTATTTTCTGACCCATAGACTTTCTACATTTCACCTTTCTCATGACCAACTCTTTTAATACGTATGAGTGGGTTTTGCATCATTATGAATTCATTCACCAAATTGGGGCACAATGATGATCATGAATCATCATTCAAAATGTTCATGGTATGTGTTAGCACTTGGTAAATTTCCTAGAGGTTGAAACAGAAGAAATCTACAAAGGTAACTTTATCCAACCACTTTTAAAGCTGGGATCTAGCCCTTCCAGCTTCAGAGAGGGATCTCTCTATATGATTTAGCTATATTTTCAATCTAGATATTAGGCTAGGTAAAGAAATAGGTAGGTTTTGTTGTCAAAGTGTTTTTGAATTGGTTGAGACAGTCTACACCTCCATTGGGCTATGGGGTTTGTATTTAATTAAATATGAAATACCACCAGAAACGAGAAAAGAAGACTTCCGCAGGGCGAGATAATGTACTCAATGAATCTTTTAGTAGCTTAAATGATGGACAAAAGAAGAGATGAGAAAAATAAATTCAACTAAGAAGCAATTAATAATTTCTTAATTGAAAACATCAGAAGATAAACATTAAAATCTTTAGAGTCGGAAACAGGGTATCCAAGATAAATCCTGCAACATACGTTACTCTTAAAGATTAGTTTTAGAAAACAATATGATCACAAAGCAGTAATAACATTCAACTTAGAGAATAAACATCACCAGTGAATACACGCAAGAATCCTGTAAAAGTGCCTCCTTTTTATTAATGGCAGATCTCATAAAAATGGTACAGTCTGATAGCGTCAGGGTGTGAAGATCAACAACCCGCAATACTTCGAAAGGTGAAGTATTTACAACTCAAATCACAAACGTTCCTGTCATAACTGATCAAGACGTGCTAATTCTATTTTTAGACTAACTAATTTAACTAATCAAACTGCTTGATGACTTGGTGCAATTGCATGCAGAATTTATGGGTAGACCATTGATGAAGCCTTTGCACGACCTCATCTGACTGGACAGGTGACTGGACTTGGACAACTCATCTACTAATCGAGCAGATCGCAGAGTTCTTCCCATCTGAGATGACTAGGCACAGTAACTTTAAGCAGTCTCTGATACACTTCGTCCATTTCCGTATACTTGGCGAATGTGGGCTTAGTGAGGAATATGTATCGAATCTCATGTTGAATACTGATGTCCAACTGAAGAGCGTCCATGAATGCTTTTCCGGTGATGCTCCCTTGTATGCCAACAAACTTTGAACTATCCTTAGACACTTCAGACAATCTCTTTTTGTAATGTGGGAGTGTCATCAGTTTATCATTAATAACCTTTAGACCGGGGATACCTTTCTTTTGGAGAGCCTCGATCTTGCTGAATAATTTTTGTACCCCCAGGTCCATGGTCTGAACCTTTTCTTCTAGTTGAAGCATTAATCCTCTTTTGGTCAAAACTATTTTGACCTCAAGGATGGTCTTTGTTCTGTCCTCGATCTTCAACTCTTCTAGCTCTTCTCTGGTCTTAGAATTGAGGAATTTGATGATATCATTTTCCTGAGTTGGTATCTCCCAATTCTACTCTGATCTTCTCAATGGCCTGTTTGCTTCTCTGGACCAACTCATTCAGTTCAAACATAATTTGGATCATGGGCCATATCTCATTTATGGACTTTGTGATGTCTGTCCATACATTCTCTTTGACCTCAACCAAAGTCTTCCCTGCCACTGTTTGCTTTTGGAGCTGCTGTAGTTCCTTCTTAAGCTGCTCAGTTACCTTATTTTCTTTGGAAAGACTAGTCTGGAAAGAAGTTTTGAGTTCCTGGAGGTTCTCAACTTCCTTCTTAAGCCTGCTGATTTCTGTCTCTTGCAAGTTCATCTTTTCCATGGATTTGGCGAGGTCGGTTGTCCCCTCTTGTGGTGTCACCGGTGTTGCAGATGGGATTGCTGTTACTGCTGCTGTGCTTGCTCCTAAAATTGGAATGGCACACAATGGAATGACTTCCATTGGCTTCATATGCTCCTTTTCTTTTAATAATCTCTCCATCTCATCTTCCATTTCTTTGAGCTGTGCATTCTGCTCCATGAGCAACTTGAGCATTTCGTCCTTCTCGCCTTCTTTCTCTGCTATCTCCTTCACCTGTGAGTCCTCTGTGGGCGGGAGCTTCAGTTGTTTCATCAAGGAGGCGATGTCTGCATTCTTATTCTTTATCATTTCCTCTGCAACTTTGACGTTTGAAGGATCATAGCCGATCTTGAGGACCAACTCCTCCAAAGTCTTGATTCTATTGTCCTTCGCAAAGGACGATATCTTCTCCAGCTTGAGCCGCGTTTGAGCATTGTTGAGCGACACCTGCAATTTGGCTGCAAAAGCAGAAGCATGTGCCAATGTATGGAATACCATCTCCCCTGTCTATTTGTGCAGATCCATCTGATTTGCTGGGTGCACGTCCTTCGTCTGGAATTTGAAGGTGGCCCTCTTGTAATCTGTAATCACCTTGGGGTCTGGTACTTGTGCCTGGAGAAAGGCCATGTGCATCCTGCCCTTTTCTGTGTCAAATGTAGACAACAACCTATGTTGTGTAGTCGACGTCTGCTTTCAAAATTGAGCGTAAGTACTATTGGTAAGAGTTTGATTATTTTTCTTAATTAGTTCATACTTCTCGAAAATGCTCAACTTGGGCCTAGTCTTGCCCGACTGAGTGTCTAGTGGGGAGTCCGAGGATTTCTTTGGCATTTCTAGGGTGATGTCCTTATGTAGGCTTGAGCCGAAAGGTGGGATGAAAGACTTGACCACTGTGGTAGGCGGGATTTCTTTCTCCCCCGTAGTTCCAGGAACTGAAATTGTCTTGGGCCTCTTGGTGTGCAACTGGAACTCTTCTGACGACACCTCCATGATAGGCAGAGATGATTCTTGTCGAGGCCTTTTTTCCTTAGGGACCTATGGCATGGTCGTTGGTGGCACAGTGATCGGGGGAACCTGTTGTTCCACTTCGATCAAGGTGTCAGTCACCCACACTATCTGATTGACGAATTTTTCAATCTCGGGCTTGGACTCATGAACATACGGGATGTTTTTATTTTTCACCCACATTTCTGAAATGATCCCGCATGGATCATAGTGCCATGGGAAACTCATAAAGAACTTCATTTATTTCAACATCCTGTCTGCTTCTTCCCTGGCGCCTTGACTATTTCATATGAAGGAGCCAATCTGCCCCTTGATTCTAAGTTGTTGCTTTTTCTTCAGGGATACGAAATGGATGTCATCTGAATTCATGATTTGTCTTATATACTCTAACGCAAGGATTCTTACTAGCACATACTTTGGCAACTTGTAGGGTGCCAACTCACACCCGAACACTCTGATCTCGGTGTGGTTTTGATACAGGTACCAATCCCCGGTCTTTGTGTTATCCGAGAGATGCAGGATTCTCTGGACTTCGTTGTTTATTCGAGGCTCAGGCTTGCCGCTCAACATGCTTACCATAGGGTGGTAGAGTAGATCGATGAATGCTTTGAAGCTGTATTATGTGGAGTTATCCTTCAACAAAGAGGTCCATGCTGTGACTGGCTGAGGCCTTCCATCTACATCCATTTTCTGCATGGAAAAACTAAATTTATCTGCTTGATAAAAATAAACATGTAGGCCAATATAGACGAGTATTTGAACATGCCTTCCGTGCCAAAATTCATGAACTGTTCGTGAATATTGTTTACCAAGAAGGTGCTGAAATCAAAATGTGTGGTGGGTTTTTCATTAGTGGAGAAAATGGATAGAAAACCCAGAATGGGCTCATCTACCCACTGGTCGAAATAGTACCCTAACAGAGCACAAAGGGAGGAGATGACCTGGTTTCCCTTGGTGGAGAACATGGACGATGGGTAAGGGGGATTTGTGGAAGGGAATTGAGTGGAGGTGGGAAGGAAAAGCTAAAATATTTGAGCTCTTTGGGGAAAAGTCATCTTCTGATACCACTCTGTAAGGATTTCTAGGTTGAAAGGAGACATAGAGTTAGCATGGGGAATTTACATCATTTGGTCTATGTCTTCGGGCGTGATGAAGAACAGGGTGTCTCCGGATGAGGAGACGATGACCCTCTATTCGGGAATATAATGACCTTGGCATTTAAGAGCGAATTTGGGAAAATGGTGGATCTGGGGAAAAAGTTAAAGGGGTAAATTGGACTCCTAGAGTCCAATTTCATCGCTCTGGTCCAGGAAAACCTCCCTGAGCCATGATTGGAGGTCTGAGAAATCGAAATCGCATTGGGTATCTGCGATCAATCGGTCTTTATCGACCAGTGGTATCTTTTCCAGGTCGACAGGAGGCGGGAGAAAAGGATTTTCCTCTCCTTCTGCTTGTCTGGGCTTTGGCGCCATCTCTGCAAAAGTACCTGCAATAAACACAAAATTAGTGGGGTCGAATGACTATGGACGAGGGCGACAGAAATGCAATGGAGGAGTAAGAGGTAAATTTTCTGGTGCGATGGGTGAATAATGAATGTAGGGGGAATAAGAGTAGTTTTATTTAAAACTGGGGTCGGTTGAGCACGGGAGATAGGTCAGCAAGATAACAGGTGTGTTAGCCCATAATAAATGGAAAACGGGCCACTTGGGGGTGAGATGGCAGGTGACGGTGGCTGAAAAATACGAACGGGTGATGTGGCGGCTAGGGATTGGAGGTAAAAGTCGCAATAAGGGGTTGGTCATGAGTGAAAGGGGGTAGGGGATTGACAACAGTTATGATATGGGACATAACTCTGGAACAAGTGGAAGATGACATCCATACGTGACGGTGGATGTTAGATAGCAGATGGTGATGGGACTTCGGGGCAAATAGACTAACGCCACGTATGACAAGGGGCCCGCCAGAGGAGAATAACCATTCCGGACCCCCCCCCCTTCGTTAAAAGCAGATCATCAGGGGGGGTTTGAAATCCAATTAGGGCCGTTGATCTATGCGCCCATTTCCTGGCCGCAGATCTTAGCACGTCGTTTATCATTCATTCCAGACCCCCCCCCTTGGTTAAAGGAAGAACGAACGGGGGGGTCCGGAATCCAATCTGGACCATTGATTTACGTGCTCATTCCTGGACCGTCCAGATGCGCAAGTCTTATCACTGATTCCGGACCCCCCAGTTAAAAGCAGAACGATCAAGGGGGTCCGGAATGCTCTGTGCGCCGTAGATCTGGGCGTCGCGATCAGGAGCGTCGAAATGTGCAAGGAGCATAAACTGGGAGCGAAGAACACATGCGCTGCGAGGAAAACTTAGGATAAATGCATTTTATGGGTTTTTTCCCCAAATTTTCAAAGAGACACCACCATGGAGCTTCGACCAAACTATCCTTTAGGCATTTGAGACATGGTGCAACATTTTACATCAAGCTATTTTTATGGGATTGGAACAATGAAACAACTAACCTACATGCTAACCTATTTTCCTATGACAGTTAACCCAGATTAAACTGTTGGGTTAAGAAATTACTCTACCCTACGGCTATCTGACCAGGATTAGATAGTCTGGACAGATTTATTCACTAATCTAACCTAGACACTTTGGCTAAGATTAAACTGTTTAGCCAAATCATTCACTACCCTATCAACATCAAATTTAAAAAGAACTTGGCCATGCTTGAAAGGTATGGCCAAGTTACTATTATTGCATGGGGATTTTATTTCAATTCTTTTATGCGCTCTTTTATTTTTTTTTTTATTTTTTTTTTATTTCAGATTATTTGCAGAATGAAAAATCATTTGTCAACAAGAATAATAGAGACAGATAATATCCCAGTCACCAGTTGATTCCCATAACTTATGGGGTGATAATAGCGGCTCCACCTGGGGATGGTACTTTCCCTGTGAAGTGACAAGAATCCTGGCTCCTGTCATTCTGAATATTTCTGCCTCGTAGCATTCATTGGTTTTATTCTCAAAAATGGAAAAACAATGATCCACAGCTTAGGGCCTTCTCTTCGGGCTTCAACCAACTGACTAATGTTCCTCACTCAGAAAATACAGGTGAAACATAAAAATAGAGATGGTATATACAATGGAGAATGAAAACACAGATCTCTACTGAGGTGGGACATAATGTTTCAGCATTCTGCCATTCATAGGTGCTCCTGGAAGATCTGACCCATCAGCGTTGTTTAACAAGAAGGAATTGTTTCCCCTGAAAGCTTGGATCATGTATGGACCTGTCCACAGATTGTCAAATTTTCCATTCTTTCCCTTGTCTTCATTTCTGGCGTCCCATTTCAGCACCAAATCTGCTAATTCGAAATCATCTTCCTTGGTTCGTTTGTCAAAGATCTCCTTGATGTTTCCTTGGACTACCTGAGTCTTGTTGAAAACTTCTTCCCTAGTCTGCTGCAAATGGATCATCTGGTTGATCCTTATCTGTGAGTCATTTGGCTTAACTTGTACCTCTTGAAGCAACTTCATGACAGGGACTCCTAAAGAAGTGGGGAAAACTGCCTCTGTATCATAGACCAGCTGGTATGGTGACATACCAATTGACCTTTTGGTGGTCATCCTGTCAACCCATAAAGCAAACACCAACTTATTGTGCCATGATTTCTTGTTTTCCTACAATGTTTTCTTGATGATATTTACCAAAGTTTTGTTTGAAGATTCCTCCAACCCATTCCCCTGAGGGTAGTAGGCTGTGGAATGCCCCAAACCAATATGATACTGGTTGCATAAATCTATGAGTTTCTTCGACCGAAAGGCAGCTGCATTGTCAATTATAATCTTTCTAGGACAACCAAAACGAGACAAAATATTATTTTCAAGGAATTTGATAATAACAGAGTCAGTGGCTTGCCTGCTTGGTATTGCCTCGATCCATTTGGTAAAATAATCGATGGAAGTAAGAATCCACCTGTGTTGGCCTGAAGAAGGTGGGTGTATTTCTCCAATGAAGTCGAGCCCCCATTGCTGGAAAGGGGCCTCGACTGAGATCGGTTTCAGAGGTAGAGGAAGGAGTTTCCTTTTGCCTTCAAACAATTGACACTGGTGACATGCTGTTACCTTCTGATGCACATCGGCGAATAGGGTGGGCCAATAAAATCCAGCTCTGAGTATTTTGTTGGATGTGACCTTCCAGTTCAAATGGCCACCACATTCTCTTGCATGAAACTCTTGCAACACTTTATCAGATTCATCTTTCAATAAAAAATTTAACAGAATGCCTGCAGGGTCTTTCCAATACAAATTGCCTTCTAGAATAAAGAATTTTAAGGCTTTCAACTTTAAAAATCTAGCTTTAGTCTTAGTCAAACAGGGGGGAGCTTGTAGATTTTGCAAAACAAAAATAAGATATGCGTACCATGGAGAGTTGAGAAATACTTCTCTCATGCTTGGAGTCACCATCTCGCCCTGTTCATCTACCACATATAGAAAATTAATGTCAAGAGCATGAAAGTTAGATTCAGCCATTAATTTAGCAAGGCCTTGACCTTTGATTAGTTTTGTGGGCTTAATCTCTATATCGTATTCTAAAATGGCAGCAATCCATTTTCCCCTTTTTCCATCCGGATTGTCCTGTGTCAAGATGTCCTTTATTACCGCGTTCGAAACATAAGCTATGGTGTGGGAATGGAGAATGTAGACCCTAAAGTATTTTATGGCTTTTACCAAAGCAAAAGCTTGTTTCTCCATTATTTTGTACTTCAGAGTAGCGTCCCTTAATGCTTTGCTAAAGAAAGCTATGGGCTGTTCATACCCTTCGCTGTTCTTTTGGAGTAACACCGTTGCTATAGTATGTTCGGAAGCGAAAGAAAAGAGATAGAAATATTTAGTGAAATTGGGACTGATCAAAACTGGGGCTTCTGTGAGTGCTCGTTTGACTTGTTCAAAAGATTGTCTGGACTCAGAGTCCCATTTTATTTTTAAGTCCTTTTTAAGCATGTTTGTAATGTTCCTGAGGAGTTCTGCCAGATTGGGAATGAATCTTCACAGAAAGTTAATTCTTCCGATAAAAGACTGTAGTTCTTTGAGGTTTCTTGGATGTTCTAAATTTTGTATGGCCTCGATCCTGCTAGGGTCTATTTTGATTCCCTCTTTGGAGATGATGTGTCCTAGAAGTTTGCCTTCTTCTAACCCAAAAAGGCACTTCTTAGGATTTAAAGAAATCCCAAACCTCCTACATTTCTCGAAAACTCGTCTGAGGTGCCGCAGGTGTTCATCATCAGATCGGGAAAACACAATCACATCATCTAAATAGATGAAAATAAACTTACCTGACTCTTCCACGAAGGCAATATCCATCGCCCTCTGGAATGTGGCTCCTGCATTCATCAGACCAAAAGGCATTTTCACATACATGAAAGTGCCCCATGGTGTGGTGAAAGCGGTTTTGTCTTGGTCGTCCGGATGAACTAAGACCTGATTGTAACCCGAGAAACCGTCCAGCAGAGAAATTCGACTGGACCCGACCACCCTTTGCAGGATGTGGTCCATTTTCGGCAAGGGGTAATTATCTTTCAGGGAGACTTTATTCAGATTTCGAAAATCTATGCAGATTCTGATTTCCCCGGTATTCTTATGTGTAGGGACCAGATTAGAAACCCACTTGGAAAATCACAATGGAACTATGATCTTGGCATCGTACATTTTCTTGATTTCCTTTTCTATCAGAGGGAGCAACTTGGGATTTATCCTCCTAAGTTTCTGCCTAAACGGTTTTTGGTCTTCTTTTATTGGAATCCTGTGTTGTATGATGCCGGTATCATAGGCTTTCAAATATTTATAGCCCCAGGCAAAGACATCCGAATATTCTTTGAACAGCTCAATGTATTTGAGTTTTTGCTCTTGGGGTAATGATTTAGATAGTTTGACCATCTTAGGTTTCTCTTCAGTTCCTATATTACAGTCTTCTACCTCTTGTCCATGGGCTTCGATTTTTGGTTTTTTGGCTACATCGTTAGAATCGAACAAGTCCTCTAAAGGAACTAGACCTCTGGGTAAAACATTGCTTTTCAACTGTAAAACGTCAACATCCAATTCGTCATCGCCTAATTCTCCTGAATCTACGGTATTTACACTATCGATTTCAAAATCAGAACTATTTACATTTTCATCTTCGTTCTCTAAATCAATATTTGTACATTCAAAATCATTTTTGCATTGTAGAAAGTCTTCAATTTGATCGTCATTACCAAACACTTGCCAGTACCTGATATTGTCAGGAACGGTTGGCCTACATTTCATCTCAACAGTATATGGACGAGTCGGGCGGAAAGGAATCTTACAGGTGGCTACTGAGGTGGCCAATCCATCTGCCAGAATATTCTGTCCCCTCGGCATTACCTGCAAGTCAACTTCAGTAAAACACCTAAAGGAATCAAGAACAACATTCCTATAAGCTCTAAGATGTGGGTGTTTCGCAACATACTCACCTTTAATTTGCTTGATTATGAACTCAGAATCACCTCTTACCATAATCTGTTTAGCACCAACCTTTTTCAAAAGATTCAAACTGAGCATCAAGGCTTCATACTCGGCAATATT
The DNA here is from genome assembly GCA_009831015.1 of Picea engelmannii. Taxonomy (NCBI): domain Eukaryota; kingdom Viridiplantae; phylum Streptophyta; class Pinopsida; order Pinales; family Pinaceae; genus Picea; species Picea engelmannii. Next base: position 155,001 of record ML801639.1, read on the forward strand.
GTTAGTGCACTGGAAATTTAATTTGTAAGAATGATTTTATGAATACCTGTTTCTGTGGTTATGCAGCTAGAATCCTTCTCCAGCTCCTTCTTTTCTCACGGCTCCATCAAAATCCATGCTCCAGAAATTAGCGGGTAACTCTTTAGTTATCACGTTCTTCATCCTTGCTACCTCAATGATTTCTTGGCCTTCGCCCTGGCTAGATGTATCTTCCGCCAGCCGAGTATCTTGCTCTCCCATGTCACCATCGTTGTATAAAATAAAATAATCTAAATCAGAATGCACAGAGTAAAGGGGATAATTGTGCGGTTTTTCTTGGCTACTGACCATGTACTTCATCAGTGTTTCTCTGTATAGCCTCCTTTATTGCCCGAAAACTGGGATAGTGGCATAAGACATATCTAGCTACAAGGTTCCTTTCAGCTTAGCCCCCCAAGACCGGGATAGCAACATTCCATACTTCAGCGGAATGTCTGCTACCACCACATCCATTACCATGCTCTTCACTGGGATCTGAACCAAGGTGATGCATAGGTCCTTAATCAAACCGATGCATTTAACTTTACTGGAGTCGAATGAGTGTAGATCCTTGTAAGGTCTGGTGACCTCCAGTCCTAGTTTCTCCATTACTTCTTTAGGCATCAGATTGTGGGAGGCACCCGAATCCAGCATAGCGTTATGCAAGATCAAGTCGTGTATGTTCAGACTGATGTAAAAAGGAGCGACCTCACCAGTATCATCTCGACCATCTACTTCAGGTCCGAAAAGAAGCTCAGGTTGATCATCAGTAAGGTTCACTGTGTCTGAATGATTTGCTGCTCCAATGGTTAAGGCCTTCGTGCCTATGTCAGGTTAAACGGCCAGTTCTTTAATCACCTGTGAACGATAACCGTCTCTATTCATCAACTCTGTAAGTGGGATGGGAATTTTTATTTTGGCCAATTCCCCCTCAAGGATGAAAGGTGTAGGGGTTCTGCTTTGGCTCATCAATTCTGGTTTGTCCACCATATTCTTCTGCTCAGAAGTACTCGGTAGATTAATAGGTGAAACCTCAGGCTGTGATGGCCTTTTCAGAATGGTGAGGTTTTTCTTCATGGGAGCGTTGGCATTAATCTTCTCAGTAGTCTTCTCAGCAATAGTCTTCTCAGGAGTCTTCTCGGCAGATGGCTCAGGGGTCTTCTTGGTCTCGACTACCTTCTGTGTTTCAGTTGTCTTTTTTGGGGAATTCCCTTCTGTCTTCTTACTCCACAGATTGTACTGATGGTGTACCTCCAAAATATCATTTTCAAAGGCCTATTGTTCTGTATCTTCAACTTCTTCACTTACTTTTGTTTGATTAAGAAGAAATAGTTCTTGCTCTTCTTGGGTAAGGGAGATAGCTTCGTTGTCGTGAATTCCCATGAGGTTGATGTGAGTGTCCTCCAATTATTCAATCACTTCCCCCACTTCATCATCATAGTTTTCTTGCAGGGGAGGTCTAATCTGCTGATCTGGGCCCCTTTGCTCTCTTTGATCCCTAGGATCTCTCTGTCTGATTTGAGGAGGGTTTCTCCTGAAGTTAGGATTCCGAATATGAGGAGCAGGTGTGTTATCTCTTGGAGGATTTCTGTCTGACACAATCAATCTTTCCAGCATTAGTTCCACTGTTCTGGCCAAAGAATCCAATTTGGAATCTGTGTTCAACGTGGAAGGTTCTTCTTTAATTGTGACTCTCCTTTCTGACCTCTGACATGACCTTTTTTCCAATAGATTGGCCTCCACACTTATAGCACTTTTCTGCATGTCCTCTAGGGTGGCATAATTTCTTTCTCTTAGTTGGTATGACATGTTGACATCAAATCCATCAGGGAATTTAATCAATGCCAGACCCTGTGGAGATTTGATTTTAGTTGGGATTGCATTGTACAGGTTGTTGAAACGGGTGCAGTAATCTTGTACCGTCTCACCTTGATTTCTTCTTATATCCTTGTATTATGACAATATCTGGAGAGGGTTTTTCTTTACCTCCCATCTGTCAAGAAAACTCCTTTGAAAAGTGACAAGGTCAGGGATTGAAGCGGCAGGTAAAGCTTTGTACCATTTCTTGACGTCACCTGTCAAAATTTGGGCAAACAATCGCATTTGAACGTCAGCCTCATCAACTTCTTGCAGGTCAAAATAATCATTCATTTTGTCGACATGTTGTTGGACGTTTAAAGTTCCTGTTGCATCGAACTGTGGAAGTCTAGTTTGATAGTCTTGGGGCATTGCATGTAGTGGTGCAACCAACACCAAAGGAGCATATCGAGCTTCCATGATGGGTGAAGGAGGTGGGACGACAACTTGGATGGTCGGTGAGGTAGCGGCTGAAGACGAGGGCGAAGAGGGACTGGATAGTACTGAGAGAGTGATCTGTGGTTTACTCGTGGGAGATAGAACTTCGGGGGTTTGAGGTTGCAACATAGTTGGATCAAAGATGATTCCAGTCACAAAACTGTCGGACCGTGTTCTAACCAGGCTTCGCCTTGGAAAGGTATCGAGGTCAAGGTTTTGAGAGGCAACCGACTTCCCTGAAAAGGAAGGAGACTTATGAAGGGGAATATGACACACTGAACCGACAACTAAGGTCTTTCGCGTGAGCAACTGTTCGGGGTTATCTACCACTAACGCAGGTTCTGGGTTTGGATGAGATCGAGTATGAACTTTCTTGGAAGCCAAAACTCTTTTTGGTTTTTTTATATATATATTTTTTAATTTTGCGAGTCTGAAAATAATATGTATAAAGTTTAATCAACCTCTAAACATTATTTTCTTCTCAAATTTGAACTTTATTTTTAGGGGAAAGAAAACGTGAAATTATCAATTTTTAGTTCGTTCCCCAGTATGGTCGCCATTATGTTAGCACTTAGTAAATTTCCTAGAGGTTGAAACAGAAGAAATCTACAAAGGTAACTTTATCCAACCACTTTTAAAGCTGGGATCTAGCCCTTCCAGCTTCAGAGAGGGATCTCTCTATATGATTTAGCTATGTTTTCAATCTAGATATTAGGCTAGGTAAAGAAATAGGTAGGTTTTGTTGTCAAAGTGTTTTTGAATTGGTTGAGACAGTCTACACCTCCATTGGGCTATGGGGTCTGTATTTAATTAAATATGAAATACCACTAGAAACGAGAAAAGAAGACTTCCGCAGGGCGAGATAATGTACTCACTGGATCTTTTAGTAGCTTAAATGATGGACAGAAGAAGAGATGAGAAAAATAAATTCAACTAAGAAGCAATTAAGAATTTCTTAATTGAAAACATCAAAAGATAAACATTAAAATCTTTAGAGTCGGAAACAGGGTATCCAAGATAAATCCTGCAACATACGTTACTCTTAAAGATTAGTTTCAGAAAAAAATATGATCACAAAGCAAGAATAACAATCAACTTAGAGAATAAACATCACCAGTGAATACACGCAAGAATACTGTAAAAGTGCCTCCTTTTTATTAATGGCAGATCTCATAAAAATGGTACAGTCTGATAGCGTCAGGGTGTGAAGATCAAAAACCCCCAATACTTAGAAAGGTGAATTATTTATAACTCAAATTACAAACGTTCATGTCATAACTGATCAGGACGTGCTAATTCTATTTTTAGCCTAACTAATTTAACTAATCAAACTGCTTGATGACTTGGTGCAATTGCACGCGGAATTTATGGGTAGACCGTTGATGAAGCCTTTGCATGACCTCATCTGAATGGACAGGTGACTGGACCTGGAAAACTCATCTGCTAATCGAGCATATCACAGAGTTCTTACCATCTGAGATGACTAGGCACAATAACTTTGAGCAGTCTCCAATACACTTCGTCTATTTCCGTATACTTGGCGAATGTGGGCTTAGTGAGGAATACGTATCGAATCTCATGTTGGATACTGATGTCCAACTGAAGAGCGTCCATGAATGCTTTTCCCGTGATGCTCCCTTGTATGCCAACAAACTTTGAACTGTCCTTAGACACTTTGACAGTCTCTTTTTGTAATCTGGGAGTGTCATCAATTTATCATTAATAACCTTCAGACCGGGGAGACATTTCTTCTGGAGAGCCTCAATCTTGCTGAAGAATTTCTGTACCCCTAGGTCCATGGTCTGAACCTTTTCTTCTAGTTGAAGAATTAATCCTCTCTTGGTCAAAACTCTTTTGACCTCAAGGATGGTCTCTGTTCTGTCCTCAATCTTCAACTCTTCTAGCTCTTCTCTGGTCTTAGAATTGAGGAATTTGATGATATCATTTGCCTGAGTTGGTCTATCTCCCAATTCTACTCTGATCTTCTCAATGGCCTGTTTGCTCCTCTAGACCAACTCATTCTGTTCAAACATAATTTGGATCATGGGCCATATCTCATTTATGGACTTTGTGATGTCTGACCATACATTCTCTTTGACCTCAGCCAAAGTCTTCCCTGCCACTGTTTGCTTTTGGAGCTGCTGTAGTTCCTTCTTGAGCTACTCAGTTACCTTCTTTTCTTTGGAAAGACTGGTCTGGAAAGAATTTTTGAGTTCCTGAAGGTTCTCAAATTCCTTCTTAAGCCTGCTGATTTCATTCTCTTGCAGGTTCATCTTTTCCATGGATTTGGAGAGGTCGATTGTCCCCTCTTGTGGTGTCACTGGTGTTGCGGATGGGATTGTTGTTATTGCTACTGTGCTTGCTCCTGAAATCGGAATGGCACTCAATGGAATGACTTCCATTGGATTCATCTGATCCTTTTATTTTAATAATATCTCCATCTCAACTTCCATTTATTTGAGCTGTGCATTCTTCTCCATGAGCAGCTTGAGCATTTCGTCCTTCTCACCTTCTTTCTCTGTTATCTCCTTCGCCTGTGAGTCCTCTGTGGGTGGGAGCTTCAGTTGTTTACTCAAGGAGGCGATGTCTGCGTTATTCTTCTTTATCATTTCCTCTCCATCTTTGAAGTTTGAAGGATCATAGACGATATTGAGGACCAACTCCTCCAAAGTCTTGATTCTATTGTCCTTCGCAAAGGATGATATCTTCTCCAGCTTGAGCTGCGTTTGAGCATTGTTGAGCGACACCTGCAATTTGGTTGCAGAAGAAGAAGCATGTGCTAATGTATGGAATACCATCTCCCCTATCTATTTTTGCAGATCCATCTGATCTCCTGGATGCACGTCTTTCGTCTCGAATTCGAAGGTGGCCCTCTTGTAATCTGTAATCACCTTAGGGTATGGTACTTGTGCCTGGAGAAAGGCCATGTGCATCCTACCATTTTCTGTGTCAAATGCAGACAACAGCCTATGCTGTGCAGTCGATGTCTTCTTTCTAAATTGAGCGTAAGTACTACTAGTAAGAGTTTGATTCTTTTTCTTAATTAGTTCATACTTCTCGAAAATGCTCAACTTGGGCCCAGTCTTGCCCGACTGAGTGTCCAGTGGGAAGTCTGAGGATTTATTTGGAAATGCTGGGGTGATGTCCTTATGTAGGCTTGAGCTGAAAGGTGGGATGACATACTTGACCACTATGGTAGTCGGTATTTCTTTCTCCCCCGTAGGGCCAGGAACTGAAATTGTCTTGGGCCTCTTGGTGTGCAACTAGAACTCTTCTGATGACACCTCCGTGACAGGCGGAGATGATTCTTGTCGAGGCATTTTTTCCTTAGGGACCTGTGGTGTGGTCGTTGGTGGCACAGTGATCGGGGGAACCTACTATTCCACTTCGATCAAGGTGTCAGGCACCCACACTGTCTGATTGGCGAATTTTTCAATCTCGGGCTTGGACTCATGAACATACGGGATGTTTTTATTTTTCACCTGCATTTCTGAAATGATCCCGCATGGATCATAGTGCCATGGGAAACTCATAAAGAACTTCATTTCTTTCAACATCCTATCCACTTCTTCCCCGGTGCCTCGACTATTGCAGATGAAGGAGCCAATCTGCCCCTTGATTCTAAGTTGTTGCTTTTTCTTCAGGGATACAAAATGGATGTCATCTGAATTCATGATCTGTCTTATATACTCTAACGCAAAGATTCTTACTGGCACATACTTTGGCATCTTGTAGGGTGCCAACTTTCACCCAAACACTCTGATCTCGGTGTGGTTTTGATACAGGTACCAATCCCCGATCTTTGTGTTATCCGAGAGATGCAAGATTCTCTAGACTTCATCATTTATTCGAGGCTCGGGCCTGCCGCTCAACATGCTTACCACAGGGTGGTAGAACAGATCGATGAATGCTTTGAAGCTGTATTCTATGGAGTTATGCTTCAACAAAGAGGTCCATGCTGTGACTGGCTGATGCCTTCCATCTGCGTCCATTTTCTGCATGGAAAAACTAAATTTATCTACTTGATAAAAAACAAACATGTAGGCCAATATAGACGAGTATCTGAACATGCCTTCCGTGCCAAAATTCACGAACTGTTCGTGAATATTGTCTGCCAAGAAGGTGCTGAAATCAAACTGTGTGGTGGGTTTTTCATCAGTGGAGAAAATGGATAGAAAACCGAGAATGGGCTCATCTACCGACTGGTCGGAATAGTACCCTAACAGAGCACAAAGGGAGGAAATGACCTGGTTTCCCTTGGTGGAGAACATGGATGACGGGTAAGGGGGATTTGTGGAAGGGAATTGAGACGAGGTGGGAAGGAAAAGCTTGAATATTTGAGCTCTCTGGGGAAAAGTCATCTTCTGATACAACTCTGTAAGGATTTCTAGGTTGAAAGGAGACGCAGAGTTAGCACGGGGAATTTGCATCATTTGGTCTATGTCTTCGGGCGTGATGAAGAATAGGGTGTCTCCGAATGAGGAGACGATGACCCTCTGTTCGGGAATATAATGAGCTTGGCATTTAAGGGCGAATTTAGGAAAATGGTGGATCTGGGGAAAACAGTAAAGGGGTAAATTGGACTCCCAGAGTCCAATTTCATTGCTCTGGTCCAGGAAAACCTCCCTGAGCCATGATTGGAGGTTTGATAAATCGAAATCGCATTGGGTATCTGTGATCAATCGGTCTTTGTCGACCAATGGTATCTTGTCCAGGTTGACAGGAGGCGAGAGAAAATGATTTTCCTCTCCTTCTGCTTGTCTGGGCTTTGGCGCCATCTCTGCAACAGTACCTACAATAAACACAAAATTTGTGGGGTCGAATGACTGTGGACGAGGGCGACGGAAATGCAATGGAGGAGTAAGAGGTAAATTTTCTGGTGCGATGGGTGAATAATGAATGTAGGGGGAATAACGGTAGTTTTGTTTAAAACTGGGGTCAGTTGAGTGCGGGAGACAGGTTAGCAGGATAATGGGTGTGTTATCCTGTAATAAATGGACAACGGGCCACTTGGGGGTGAGATGGCAGGTGACGGTGGCTGAAAAATATGAACGGGTGATGTGGTGGCTAGGGATTGGAGGTAAAAGTCGCAATAAGGGGCTGGTCATGAGTGAAAGGGGGTAGGGGACTGACAACAGTTATGAGATCTATGTTCATACAGTTATGAGATCAGGGGGGTCCGAAATCCAATTAGGGTCATTGATCTATGTACCCGTTTCCTGGCCGCAGATCTTAGCACGCCGTTTATCATTCATTTCGGACCCCCCCCCCCCCCCCCGCCCCGGTTAAAAGCAGAACGGTCAGGGGGGTCCGGAATGCTCTGTGCGCCATAGATCTGGGCGCCGCAATCAGGACCGTCGAAATGTGCAGGGAGCATAAACTGGGAGCGGAGAACACATGCGCTGGGAGGAAAACTTAGGATAAATGCATTTTATGGGTTTTTTCCCCAAATTTTCAAAGATACACCACCATGGGGCTTCGACCAAACTATCCTTTAGGCATTTGAGACATGGTGCAACATTTTACATCAAGCTGGTTTTATGGGAGTGGAACAATGAAGCAACTAACCTACATGCTAACCTATCTTCCTATGACAGTTAACCTAGATTAAACTGTTGGGTTAAGAAATTACTCTACCCTAGGGCTATCTGACCAGGATTAGACAGTCTGGCCAGATTTATTCACTAATCTAACCTAGACACTTTGGCTAAGATTAAACTGTTTAGCCAAATCATTCACTACCCTATCAACATAAAATTTAAAAAGAACTTGGCCATGGTTGAAAGGTATGGCCAAGTTACTATTATTGCATGGGGATTTTATTTCAATTCTTTTATGCCCTCTTTTATTTTATTTTTTTTCAAATTATTTGCAGAATGAAAAATCATTTGTCAACAAAAATACTAGAGACAGATAATATCCCAGTCACCAGTTGATTCCCATAACTTATGGGGTGATAACAGTATGAACACTTACACTACATCTCATTTTTCCTTTGATCTTTAATTGGATCCTCTTTTCTCTAGGCTCATAATCAAGCATTAGTACACATAATTCTTCATGCCTATACTCTGTGTATATTGTTGGTCTTGTAAGAGAAAGGTTGGAGTACATAACCATCATCGGAGATCAAAGTCCCATTAATCAACAAACAAACCATTCTTTAGGAAATAATAATTTTTCAAATTAATACTTGAAACTAAATTGGTTTGGAATTAGGTAGGATACTAAAATGAAAATTTGAAAGGAATAATCTCTTATACAGGGATAGAACTCACAAATAATAATTCATTTTATGCAGAAACAAGTGGTTAGCTAGGAAACAACTTATCTAGTGTTGTGTGTCATCAGTTACAAAACATCCAATCCACAAAGTGATGTGCTAATGCAATAATATGAATGGATAATTCTGTATGGAATTGGATCATTTCTATAGTGGGAAAACCCCCTATGGACTACACTAGGGTTCTAAAGTGCAGGCATAGATAACCGTCTAAAGTATACTACTTTTAATAACTATCCTGACAGTACCCCACAATCATACATAAGATGCAAAGTATAGGGATCTAGTAGCCTTACCTTAAACCCCACGTTTGGTGTCGATCCCTTTGTGCTCCGTTGTTTACCAACTGTAGATCTCCTCCCAAGGGCAACCTACATTCAAAAAAAGAAAAACAAGAAAATATGAGCATGCATTCTATATATTGATTAGTGGGTTAGATATCATAACAAAATATAAGTAAACCATAAATATTGAAGATATCATTTGGCGGGATGGAAAAAGTACTTCTTTATATTAATCTCATAGAGTCACTTACAATATGAGACTGACAACTTCTCCTTGAACTCGGTCCTGGTCTCCTCTTCACCAAGATCCAACTGCTTCCATGTATCTTTCTCCTCTTCAATTATCTCTGGGGAAATGGAAAAAGTTTTGCAATGGAGGAAAAATGGCTAGAATAAGGAATTATGGCTCAAACTCACAATGTGGTGGCAAATAATTGGGGCAAGGGGGAATATTGAAATGTGCATATTTTCTTTGATCTCATGCTTCTTTTAGGAATGATACCCCAACACATTCTTTTATATTCCAATATAGTTATTCAGTTGGGTGACCGACTATGGGCGGTCAATTGGTTGGGAAACTACCCAAAAGCCCGTATCCCCTTGCAAATTTTTATTTTTTGCAATTTTTGTGAGTATACTTGGGCTATAATGGTGCAGCTAGAATATGTACACAAGCTCTAAAGGTTCAACAAGCATGTGTATGCGAGAAGTAGTGGTGAAGGGCGCATACATATTCAAAAATATGGTTTTTTAGAAGAGTTATTCAGTGATGGATTTGGAAAAAATAGTAAGTAAGATGGCCTGCTGCCAGGTATGCATGTATGATGAAATTTAGGGTTATAAAATATGCCCCATAATGTGTGAGGTCAAAATATAATCTGATGGCCGAAATGAATTACAAAGCTTCACCAACGTACGAAGTGAGTGAGCCCAGGGACTAGAGTTTGGGAGGTGCCATCTGCAAAATAATAATTTGTCTCACCGAGGTGGGCATACCCATGCTTGGAATGAAATAAAGTCATGGATGTCAATCAAATAAACTACATATCCATGTCATATAACTATATAAAGTGTAACCACGAGCAATATGCAACGGATCTACATCTCAAAATCAAAAGATATACATGTATATTATCCATGTTCAGGAAGCCAATGACGCCTGATGGCTGGAGATGAGGCCTTTAGAGCTTGAACAACAACTTCAAGATATTCAAAACTTGGGTAGGAGTGTAATATGAGTGTACAAATTCACTACCCAGAGGTCTTCAACGAATCGTTGGGAACATACAAGAGGATCTCGTGATCAGGCAAAGAACTTCATTGATTTTGAACAAGGACTTGATTGGACTTTCGGGATGGCTGGGCATGAGGACAAGCGATAAATTGAAGAAGGGACAACTCAAGATGGGTAAAAATTCCCTTGGATAATAACATGACAAATGATTAGACTCAGGCAACATGGCATTGACATAAGTTTACAATGCAGGAGGCAACACAAACTCTCCATATGTTTGGAAGAATAATCAAACAGAGGAGGAAACAACTCTATGTAGTGAGAACAACTTCCTAAGGTCATATTAAATCCCAAAGATTGACAAACAAATGAAAGGATGTGCTTTGTCCAGGGGTGACTCATTGTTCCACCAACAAAAGAAAATACTTTTCCCTTCCTCTTTTTGCGGTATATTTGATTTTTTTGTCTTTATCAATAATTTTGGAAAGCTTGAAAAAGAATAAAAGAATGCTACGTTACAAAGGAGGAAAACGTGTCGCAAACATACTAGTTCCAAGTGAAACGAACACACTGATGCTTAGATCAAGGAGACATATGTAGGGAAAGGACACTTGGGAAAATTCCTCCATGGGTCAAGGTGTAAAGATGCAAAGGCAAAGTGCTACAAGGCTTTCATTATAAGACATGCTTCAGATGGTTCAATTGAGAGTAACATGGAGCCGACATTAGGCAAAAAACGTAGGGATGGAAATGCGATTAATAAGACTTAATGATAGCGTCCTTTGATGTAATTTTAACGAGACTAGAGAAGGTAAGCTCGACAGTTTTTCATTTTTAGATAGTCTGAAAAAGCGTAAACGAAGACTCCACTGGGGTAACTTTTCGAAGGTAGTCTAATCGGTTAGAAAAAGGGGTAAAATAACACCAAAAAGACGTCTATTCAAAACCATTTTAACGAGTGTGACAAAGACAAGATCACTCAGCAATATTTTCAATTTTAACAAGTCTGAAAAGAGCTTAACTATGGACTCACTGCCTTTTTCTAGATTTAGTCTCCCTAGCTCAAAAAAGTGAAATTTAATGAGGAGAAATTTCTCGGTGAGACGAATTTCCTAAGGTGTACGTTTTTCCTCCTTAATCTACAGGCCGAAAAAAGGGGTAAACTCATGCCAATATATGTTTTTCTGAACCAATTAACGAGTGTGAAGAAACAAGGTCACTCGACGATCTTTTCACTTTTAAGGAGTCTGAAAAGAGATTAACTATGGACTCCATAAGGGATGTTCTTCTAGACCAATTTAACGAGTGTGAAGAAACAAGGTCACTCGACCATATTTTCAATTTTAGGGAGTCTGAAAAGAGCTTAACTATAGACTCCGTGGGGGTTCCTTTTTCGTAAATTTTATCTCTCAAGCCTGAAAAAGGGTTAAACATATGTTCAACAACATAGGTATTCCAATAGAGGACAAACACCTTCAGTAACCACTCACATAACCAGATCAAAGAACAACACACCGATGTTTTCACGTGGTAAAACCCCTACGGGGAAACATCCACGGCCCCAGCCAACGCGGCCACTTGGAGCAGTTTATTAATGCAAAGAAAAAAATTACAGAGATATTTTACAAGAGAGATTCTCACAGTTGATCATCGACAAATGACCCTCCATGCTCTTTAAATAGAGAGAATCAACCAATCGGCTGTTAAGACATGAATCAATGGTCGTTAAGATCGAGGAGAGTATGAGTCGTTGGATCACTCTATGTCAGGAACATATCGTGACCGTTGGATTTCCTAACTACAAATGCATACTAATGCATACTAAAGAAACACACTAAGAAAAACACTTTTACCTAACGACCTATTAGACCAAGTAGATCCTAACTAACTCCTAAGTGTCTAAATATCCTAACATCCTCCCTTAATAACAACTTGGGATATGATTGAAGGATTTACAATAATGACACAATAGGAGAAGGAAGGAGGCATTAGAGCCTACCCCCCCTTAATGACAACTTCCTGAACTCCTAACATAGATCGAAGTTTGGAAAACTTCGCTTCTGTAAGAGACTTTATGAAAATCTCTGCAACTTGATCTTTTGTAGGGTGAAAGAGCACTTCAATAAGTTGATCATGAATGGGCTTTCTGATGAAGTGCATGTGTAGCTCGATGTGTTTGCTACGCTGATGTTGAAATGGGTCTTTGGCGAGCTTGATGGCACTCTGATTGTCACACCAAAGGCTGGTCAGATACTGGTGTTGGAATCCAAACTCTGAAAGGACCTGTCGAAGCCACAGGGCTTCTTGACTTGCATTTACCGTTGCTCGGTACTCTGCTTTTGCTGAAGAAAGTGCAATAGCCTGTTGTTTCTTACAGGCCCAAGTGACAGGTCTTGAACTAAGGCTGAAAACATAACCTGTAGTAGACTTTCGATCATCGGGGTCACCAGCCCAATCTGAATTAGTGAAACCAACCAATAAGGGAGTCCCCCCTGAACTGTAATGTATCCCAAACTGAACTGTACCACGAACGTAGCGAAGTATCCTTTCAGCTGCTTTCCAATGGCTTTCATGGGGTGTTTTCATATATCGGGCAACAATACCAACAACAAAGGAAAGATCAATACGGGTATGAGTTAAGTATAAGAGGCTACCAACTAACTGACGATACAGGGTGGCATCAACTTCAGGAGAAGTATAGGTAGCATAAATCTTGAATCCAGACTGGAAGGGAGAAGGGGTTGGTTTACAATCGTCCATGTGAAAGCGACAAAGAATGTCACAAGCATACTTAGACTGGGAAAGAAAAATTCCTTCATTGGTTTGCAAAACTTGGAGGCCAAGGAAATAATGCAAAAATCCTAAGTTTGTCATTTCAAAATTCTTCTTAAGGCTGGTTTTCACATGGTTTAAAAGTTTTGAGTCACAACCAGTAAGGATATGGTCATCAACATAAAGGACAAGGATTATGAGATGGCTTCCTACTTTCTTGGTATAGACATTAGGATCAGAATGGCATCTAGAGAATCCAGTGGTAATAAGAAAGCTATCCATTTTGGATACCAAGCTTGGGGAGCTTGCTTGATACCATAAAGAGATTTCTTGAGGCGACAAACAAGGCTAGAGTCATTCTGGACATAGCCATGAGGTTGTTCCATGTAGATTTATTCTTTCAAATCGCCATGCAAGAAGGCATATTTAACATCCATCTGATGGACGTCCCATTTATGTGAGGTGGAAAGGGAAAGAACAAGGTGGATGGAATTAATTTTGGCTATAGAGGCAAAGGTTTCATTATAGTCAATTCCTTCAACTTGGGAAAATCCTTTGGCAACTAATCAAGCCTTATGTCTTTCAACACTTCCATCTGATGCATACTTAGTTTTGTATACCCATTTGCATCTAACAAGTTTTCTTCCTTTTGGAAGAGGTACAAGATCCCAAGTATCGTTTGCCATTAAAGAACGATACTCTTCATTCATTGCTGTATCACAATCTGGATGACCTGAAGCTTTTGCAAATGTCTCTGGATCATGAGTTTCTAAAACTTGAGCCAAAAGAGAAGAGGCTCGCTAGAACTGTGAACGTGTCCGACACTGATCTGAAGGATCACCGACAAGATCACCAGTTGCTTCTCGTGTTGAACGGACCCATCTAAGAAGTGGTGGAACTGGTGCTTGTTCAAGTTCAAAGGACTCATCTGGAGGAATGTCAGTAGGCAGAGGTGGATTTTCATCCTCACTTTCATCATCTGAAGAAGAAACCAAAATAGGAACAGAAAGAAGGCACAAACGTCGAAGATGGCTCGTAGGCCGAAGAAGGAACAATCGCCGAATTAGGCTCACAGGCCAAGAGATTTTCATCAAATTTAACATCTCTTCTAAGAACAATTTCATTACAATGGGGTTGAAGAAGTCTATAACCTTTGACATCTTCAGAATAACCAACAAATATACACTTCTCACTTTTAGGCTGCAATGCTCTCCTTTTCTGATCGAGAATGTGAACCCATGCTATACTGCCAAATACACGGAAGTGACTTACATCTGGTTTAATTTTAGTCCAAGCTTCTTCCGGTGTTATATTTTTAAGAGCCTTTGTGGGAGTGCGATTGACTATGTAATTTGCACAGTTGATTGCTTCTTCCCAATACTGTAGACTTAATCCCTTAGATTGGATCATACAATTAGCCATTTCTTTTAATGTGCGGTTCTTTCTCTTAGCAACACCATTTTGTTGTGGTGTATATGGAACGGTGTGTTGCATTTGGATGCCCTGTGTAGTGCAATAACTTGTAAAATTATTGTTCACATATTCGCCTCCATTATTTATTCTTAACCTTTGAATTTGATGTCTAGATTGCTTTTCTACAAGGGCCTTGTAGGCCAAAAACTTGTCAAAAACTTGACACTTCAGTTTTAATAAGTAAACCCAAGTACATCTAGAAAAGTCATCAATGAAATTTAAGAAATACTTGCACCCAGAAAAAGAAGGAGAAGAAAGTGGACCACACAAATCACTGTGAACAAGATGCAAAGGACCTGAGGCATGCCAAGAGGCATGTTTGTCAAAACTGTCATGATGATGTTTGCCGAGAACACAACCGGCACAAACACCATCTTTGTATGAAACAAGAGGAAGACCAGTCACCATATGTTGATTACATAGTTGCTGCAATGAGCGATAGTTTAGATGACCAAACCGCTCATGCCAAAGTTTGCTCAAGTCATTGCTATGAGCAACAAAAACTGATGAAAAATTTGATGACCCAAAGTTGTCAAACTTGTACAACCTGGTAATATCATCAGCAAGTCCAGTTGCAAGAACATGCTTAGGATCTTTTAGATCCCTGATTACAACTTGGTGAGGTGAAAAGTCGAAGGTTTTACTTTCACTTGAATGAGTGATTTGATATACTGATAGAAGGTTACAAGAAATATTTGGAACACATAATACATCATTGAAATGACCATTTTCTACCTAAATTGTTTCAGATCCTACAACACTAAGAGATCTATCATCACCAACAAATATTTTCTTGGTGTTACATTCGTTTAGAGAAGAAAATATAGCTTTATCCTTAGCCATATGATAAGATTCTCTTGAATCAATAAGCCACTCATCAGAAGAGGAAGTAGTAGTAGAAGTTGTATTGAAGGAAAAACCATAAGCAGAAAGTGCATGTCCATGAGAAGAAGAATAAGAAGAAGAATCAATATTGATGTTGTGCTTCTTCATCGCTGCTTCTAAGGCTTCCATCTTCTTGAAACATTTGGACTCATCATGACCATCTTTATTACAAAAGTTGCAATGCCTGTTAGTATTCTTACTTTTATATTTTGATCCTTTGTCACCATTAGGAGCTGAAGCTGTCTGAGTGGGTTTGGGACCCTTAGGTTGTTTGTTGTTGTAGCGAGGATGTTGCTTCTTGGGATACTTGGGTTTATCTTTTTGCTGGGCAACTAAGGCTTTGTTTGAGGTACCTGCAGTGTTGATCACTCCAAGTTGTACAAGC
>ML801639.1:170679-196107 GCA_009831015.1 Picea engelmannii
AGGTACCTGCAGTGTTGATCACTCCAAGTTGTACAAGCTTATCTTCCTCTCTAATCAAAGAAGCACAAAAGGACTCAAGGGTGGGTTTTACATAAGCTTTCCCTAGAGCCTCTTTCATGGCATAAAAGGTAGATACAAACACATAATATGCACTACCTAGCTTAGAAAGAATAAAATATATGCAACGTTGTTCCTCCATTACTATCTTACATTCTTCACATAAAATTCTGAGTGTTTTAAACTTAGATAGATAGTCTCCAAGGTAAGAAAAATCACTTGGACTCAAGGTCAGTATTTGAGTTTCTAACTGTTGTTCTCGAATAATATTGAGTTTACCAAACATAGATTCAATCATGTTCCAAGCGTCTTCGGGGTCATCAATTCCTTGAAGGTGGTACCTTAAATCAGGAGTGATGGACATTCCAATTAGTCCACATGCTTCACCATTCCTATTATCCCATTTGGATTTCTTATCATCATCAGTGGGGGTTGTTTCCTTTCCTAAGGTAATCGGTACAAACCTTTACTTCTTAATAAATCTTCCATATGGGATCTCCATTGGAAGTAGTTGTTGCTGGTAAGTAAGATATTACTTGTAGAAGCCATATTAAATATGTAGACAATGTGGATTTACAAACTGAAACTAATGATCTGGATGGAAAGATCTCAAAAAGTTATGCGGTTTTAAAAAAAACGACACTGAAAACGGACTTCCGATGTGAGAGTTATGCCCTTTTAAAAAAAGGCATAAACGGTGACCAAATAACCACGTGAAAGTGTAAGCTACTTTATGAAGTGACCCACTTTTATAAAGAGAAGTGGGGATCACTTTTACAATGAGGTTACCTTATAACAGAAAAGTTGCATGCAAAATAAATAACTCTAAAATAAAATATAAAGCTACTTATAGTGATTCACTTTTATACTTGAAGTGAAATGCACTTTACAACTTTTAGCATGAACTTTTTTAAAAAAAGTAACAAAAGAGAGACTTGAACTCAGACCTCTTACTTAATAAGGCAAGTTTTAACCAAATGGTCTAGCAAAACATATTGTAATGTTTAGAAGGAGGATTGTTGTTGTTGTTGTTGTTGAAGACGGCCTTGGAGAGCGTGCT
Organism: Picea engelmannii; assembly: GCA_009831015.1. Taxonomy (NCBI): domain Eukaryota; kingdom Viridiplantae; phylum Streptophyta; class Pinopsida; order Pinales; family Pinaceae; genus Picea; species Picea engelmannii. Next base: position 171,797 of record ML801639.1, read on the forward strand.
AAAAAAACTCTTTTCACACAAGAAAAAAATTTCACTTCTTGATGACAACAAGGGTTTGATCTTAGTTAGCTTACCCAGAAGATGCACCTTTTCCTATCTATTGCATATTTACCATGATCGCACAGGGGGTGGGGCAAAGAACATACACATATCTAAAAGAGTAGCAACCCGGAAATAAAAAAATACAAACTGAAATAAAATCAAAATGAAACTTTGCAGAAATTTAAAAAATGCGTATTTAGGCTTTATACCTCTGGATTTGACTGTAATGGCCGTATCTTGGGAAAATGAAAACCTTTTTGAGTGAAACGAAAAGTGTTCCTAAATGAAATGAGTACTCCAAATGCAATGGAACAGTCCTCTCAGCCCATAAATGTACGAACATGCCAGAAAATGGAGATGAGGCACCTCGGCTTCACGATCTCGATCTACAACAGGAGCGGGTCTTCAAACAGGCTCTGATACCATGTTCGACAACACATGTATTCCAACAGAGGACGAACACCTTCAGTAACCACTCACATAACCATATCAAATATCAACACACCGATGTTTTCACGTGGTAAAACTCCTACAGGGAAACATCCACGGCCCCAGCCAACGCGACCACTTGGAGCAGTTTATTAATGCAAAGAAAAAGAATACAGAGAGATTTTACAAGAGATTTTCTCACAATCGATCATCGAAAAATGACCCTCCATGCTCTTTAAATAGATATCATGGACCAATCGGGTGTTAAGCCACAGATCAATGGCCGTTAAGATCTAGGAGAGTATGAGCCATCATATCACTCTATGTCAGGAACATATCGTGACTGTCGGATTTCCTAACTACAAATGCATACTAATGCATACTAAAGAAACACAGTAAGAAACACAATTTTACCTAACGACATATTAGACCAAGTGGATATTAACTAACTCCTAAGTGTCTAAATATCCTAACATCCCCCCTTAAGAACAACGTGCCTTCAAGTTTTAGTTTGGCGAGCGTGAAGGGAAACAAGATCGCTCGGCAATATTTTCCTATTTAAAGATTCTAAAAAGGGCTTAAAGAAGACTCATCATTGTTTGGGAGTCCCGAGGGTGAGGTCAAGAGTGATGATGAATCATGCAAATGAGGTTCAAACTCATAATGAGGACAAGACTAACAAGGACTCCTAAGCCTAAGGTCATTAACAATGACATGGATGCCAAAAACAATGAGGATCTAACTAGGGCATCCATGTAGAGGCAGGATCTACCACTAAATTATGACACTTCTAAAGAAGTAATGATGGTTTTGTGTCGCAACTCGGTGGGATCGATCCTATGGAAAAGTGAAAAGGACAATGAGATGCAGAAAGTGGAGGTGGAATCCTAACTTAGATGCAAAAAGTTCAAAAAATGAATTTTCACCAAAGGACCTTTAAAAATGACCCAACTCTCAAAAATTTTCCCAAGACCAAAAGTGAAGTGTATCGTAACATCCCGTAAGAAGCTCAAAAACCATGCTAAACAATTTTCAAGCTAGAAAAAATGACAAAAGGATCCAAAAAATGACAAAAAGGGGCCAAAAAGTCTATAAATAGAAGCTGGCAGCTCATTAACACCATTATAAACTGAGAATTGACCAAAAATTCAAAAACACCCCTTTGTTAAAATAGTTGATTCTGGGAGCTTTAGAGGACGAAATGAACTTCCGCTCAGACCAAGTAAGTACAAACTAGCTCCTCTTACATTTCTATACTTTCTTTTTGCTTTTATTTTGTTTTTTGGGAGGGCAAAGACCTCTAAAAAAGGTCGGTCCTACGTGTATGCAGGCTATCATAGGACATGCTGCATATGCCCGCGGGAAGAAAATAGTCTACCTGTGTGCATACGTGATTATGTCCGATACAACCTGCGTACACCCTCAAAGATGTGGAAAATTTAAAAAAAATGCAAGATTTAATCCTCCATGAACTTGTCATTTTGCAGGATGTATGTCCATTGGAGAGAGAGGGATCATGAGGACATGGTATTTTTGTCAATGAGGACCCTACAACAATGGCTGCATTGAGACAATGTGGTTTGTGGAAGTTCTTCCGGTGTCCGTTTATGAGGGCACAACCCAGGCTGCTGAACGCCTTGGTAGATTATTGACATCCTGACATTGAGACATTTATGATCAAGGGGTAGTTGTTGACCCCAATGACTGAAGAAATTTACTTCCTCACTAGTCTCTCGAGGAGAGGTGATCCATTCAACTTACATACTTTTCCCCCCGGGCCTCACAACATTGAGGATTTGATTGGACTCCATTGCAAGGCTTGTACTGAGAAAGTAGGTTCTTAGGTGCCGATAAACAAGATCAACAATCTATCACTGAAAGTGATAGTTCTACTCATTGGGAGGATTACTGGATCCATGGATTTACATCAGGCCTCCCAGGCGCACATGCATTGTGCAGTGCAGTGATTAAATGCACGGATTTTTGATTGGAGTACAACCATTCTAGACTGCATGAAGAGATAGCTCACCGAGTTTCATGGGAGAGAAAAAAAAACTTCGTGTTCGTGACCATTCTGTGCTCTTTATTATTTGAGAGGGTACCCATTATTTTTCCACGAGAGACAATGCGGGGGCATGAGGCCTCCCTCCCAGCATTATGTAGATGGGCGACATTGCTGCCACGACAGGGGGGCAGAAGGACCATAGAGGCCTTCGATGATAAGTTTTTTGACTGGTGGGCATGACAGATTCTGACAATAGAGGACTACCCCTATGCTGGTATTAAATTTCAAGGGATCCAGACATGCCCGTACCTTCTGGAGGTGATTAAGGAGAGATAGGTACATTTGTTTTTTTTAAAGTTATTTAATTTTTATTTATTTTTATATATATCATTTTTATGTGTACTAGAGTATCTCACAACTATGTATATGTTATGTATAGATGTGGGACCAATGCATCCAATAGACTTCTCAAGGACCAGGCATAATCCTTGACCAGAGGCAGGACTAGCTGCAGCTGCCGGACCAACAACAACAGCAGGGGGAACTCCAACTGGAGAGGCTGAGAGAGTATTGATATGGGTGGAGAAGAACCTCACCGCGCTCACTCGTATTGTCCCTATGACAGAGATCGAGGATCTCCCACTGTCGATGCAACCTCACATAGTTGGGGTACCATGGACCTGGGTCCAACTCTTCTGGCGTTTGGAAAACATCATTGTTCACTACGATAGGGCCAACAAGCCTCACCCTTAGCTAGGATAGACTACTTATGTGCCGAGGGAACCTTTTGTATATTTTTGAGGGCATAATCCCCGTGACTCTTACTAGACATATATTTTTGAGGCGCTTGTGCCCACCTATGTACTCTGATATTTTCGATATATATATGCATATTTACATCTTTTTACATCTTATGGATTTTATTTATTTACAAATGTTTTTACATGTGTGTGTGTGATTTTTATTACATGTGTGCAATATGGTAATTTAATACATGATTAGCTAGAGTATCTGTGATTTGATTCAATCTCCTAGGAACATGGATATACGTAAAGTAATCAAAGCTTCGTTCTAAGAGACGTACCCTAAGGAACTGTCGGTGTAGAGTAGGATCGTAAACGCGGTAAACCCCATTTAACTAGGACACAACCAGATGAACGTATAAGTAGACCCCTAGGTGAGAGATACCATGCAACAAAGAGTTAGAGAGCAACTCTAATACTGTGTTGTATTTGACAACATTTTTTGTGGCATCACCTAAACAGATACCTCCTGAAGATAACAACTGGCCCTGAGGTGTGAAAATCACCCAAGTTGTGGAAGCAAGCCTCTGAGTGTGCCGGTTAGTGTCATCCGCAAACCCAATGAACACCTCTAATTCACTTGGCATATGCCACAGTGAAAAATATGACATAAAAAATGACACGTCCATAAAAAAAAAAGACAAAAACTAATTGTATAAAAAATATACATATGTACAAAAAGTCACCCAAGGCGACCCACCTACGAGTAATACTTCTTGAGGTAGAGAACATTTCTAGGCTCCGCCACATCATTTCCCTCAAATTCCACCAGACAATAAGTGCCCTTCTTTAGAACCTCCTTCATGATGAAAGGTCTGAACCATATGGGTTTGAACTTGCCTACCCCTAGGGGATCCTTATCTTGGTAATATACCAAGACAAGGTCGCCTTCGGAGAAAATTCGAGGACAAACGGACCGATCATACTGAAACTTGAATTTTTTTTTGTGAGCCTCATTGGCCAAGGCTGCATCCCGACACTACTCATCGAGATGCTTAAGATATAATAAACTCTCCTCAAGTGGTGAAGTGTCTGACAATAACTGTACTGTCAAATTTAGAGACGTGATATGACACTCTATAGGCAAGACTTCTTCCAGTCCATAAATGAGTTGAAAAGGTGACAAAATGGTTGCAGTATTAACAGATGTTCAATAGGCCCATAATGCTGAGTACAACATCAAATGCCAATTTAACTTGGCTGAATTGATCGCTCGGTAGAGAATAGTCTTAAGAGACTTATTCACAACTTCCACCTAACCATTTTCTTGTGGGTAGTAGGGTGATGAATGTTATTGCCTCAACCCAATATTTGACGTTAACTCAGACATCAATTTATTATGAAAGTGACTGCTATGTCAGTGAAAATCTCTCTCGGGACACCCAACCTTGCTATAATCCGGTTAAACAAAAAGAGAGTTGTTGTCTCTCCATCATCTTTGAATGTTGGCATAGCCTCGACCCAATTTGTGAAGTAGTCTACTGCTACGATGATATAACAGTGCCCCCTTGTTGAAGGGGGTTTGCATGTAGTGTAATCAATCCCCCACTTGATTAAGGGACCAACTGTGATGACGGGAAACATGGGAGGAGGGTGTGCCCTCATCTTTCGAGAGAAGATCTAACACGGGTGGCACTTCCTGAGCTATTCAACACAATCTTTGATTAATGTCTGCCAAAAGTAACTGGCTCATAGAATCTTCTGGGATGTTGCCAACCCAGATAAATGACCTCCACGTTCTCTAGTGTGGCAATCATTAAGCACGATTTCCGCTTCTTCATGAGTGAGACACTGACGAAGGATACAATCTACACCTCGACGATACAAAGTGTCCTAGAGTATGAGATAGTTTTTTGCCTGATGGCGTATACGTCGACGCTCATAATGAGAAGAAGAGGCGAGACACTTCAAGGTCTGGAGATAGACTATTATATCTCCATACTAGGGGTCTGAAGACACGATAAAAAACATGTCTCCTTTAATAGGCAACTCGTCGAGTATAGCATCACCTGACTCGATAGGAAGTTCTAAGATGAGTTCTGCAAAGACCAATGACTTTTTGGATTTTTCCAAAACGAAATCCAAGTCAAATTCCTGGAGGATAACTATCCATCTACTGATATTTCCACCGATTACACGTCGTGTCAACACGTATTGAAACATATTCACAATGGCAATGACCATGGTCTCATGAAACAAGATATAATGATGAAACCATTGGACAACATGAACTACTACCAATGCAAGTTTTTCAACGTGAGAATAATTGAGTTCTAGTCCAACCAGGCCTTAGATCAGGTAATAAATCACGTGTTCTTCTAGAAAATAATCCTCCTGAACCAATACCATACCGATGGTCGACTCCACAACGACCAAGTATAATAAGAAATCTTTATTAAAATTGAGTGGCCGAAGCAGAGGGGCAGACGTGAGGGCGCATTTCAATGCTTCAAAAGAGCGTTGAGCGGCTTCATTCCAATGAAAATGAACGTCCTTCTTTAGTTAACGCAAGAAACCCTTTGTGATCTCGGCATAGTTTGTGATGAAATGTTGTAAAAAGTTCTCTTTTCCCTATAAACTTTGAAGCTAAGGGATTGTGCACGGGGGAGGAAACTGAACTATCACCTCAACCTTTAGAGGATCGACCATGATCCCTATTGTCGAAACTATGAAACCTCGCAGACGACCCGACACCACGCAAAAACTGCATTTTTTTGGATTCAAGAGAATCTGGCAGTAGCGACATCACTCAAAGATAAGTCAGAGGTGTGTGGGATGATCATCTCTCTTACGATATTGTGATGCTAAATCATCAAGATAGGCCTCAACTATGTGTTTGAAATCGTGGAAATCAAAAGACATGGCCTGCTGAAAAGTAGCTCTAGCATTTTTCTAACCAAAAGGCATCTTTCGATAAGAGAATGTACCCCACGAACAAATGAAAGAGGTTTTGTGTTGGTATTCTAGTTTGATCTGTATCTGATTGTATCCTGAAAAACCAACCATGAAAGAAAAGACCTCGCAACTTACGCATTCATCAACGACCTGGTCATTAAATGGAGTGGGGAAATTATCCTTTCGATAGGCCTTGTTCAAATCATGGAAGTCTGTACATACGCGAATCATACCCTATTTTTTGTTGACTGGAATGGGATTTGACACCCATTGAGTCAATTGGATGGGTTAGATGAAACCATCTTTGAGTAGCTTCTCTACTTCAGCCTTAATATTTGCTGCTTTCTTAGGATTAACAGGACGAAGCTTCTACCGGACTGGCTTAGCATCAGGATATGTCATGATTTCGTGTTCGATAATTCTTGGATCAATGCTTGGAATTTCATCATAAGACCAGGCAAAAACGTCGCAGAATTGTTTAAATAAACCCATGTAGATTTGAACCTCCTCGGGGGAGCAATCTGCTCCGACGAAGACATTCTCCATGATGTCAGGGGTTCTGTAGATATTAATAGGTATCATTTTAGCAATGGTTTCCATATTACCTTCAGTGTAAACTGCGTGCGTAGCTAAAGGATTGATAGGGAAAAACCTATCTCCAGTCATAGTCAACATGAGTTCATCTGCTTCAATTCTTCTTAACTCTGGGAGAAAATAGGATCTGTGATGGAGACCATCCCAGGGTCTATTAGGACCAGTCATTGCCTCAATAATCACCTCGTCTGAGGGAAACACTAAGTCTAAAGAATCAATATCAACGAGGGAACCTTGAGCCCAAATAGGCTCGAGAAATGGATCTAACTCTTATGCGGGAGTCAGATCAGGGTTTGTGGAAGCTTGCTGGACTATAGACTATGCAAATTTTTCCACAGACAAGGGCATGGCCATGCCATGGTGCCCTGTCCCTTCCATTGTGGCTGATGGGGAAGGAAGAGTCCATAGATTGTTAAAGTAAGTCATGCGAAATGATGAGAGTTGAAAATTTTTGGCCCTAGGTTGGTCAGGAACAACCGATATGTACTTGACATCACTGGTTGGAGGTGGGTAATCGAAAGTACCCATCAAAGGTGGAAAAAAAAACCCCTACATTGATGATGCTGGGCTGAGGGTTATCAATCATCGGGACCATAGATGCCCCCGATGAAGGGTCATGATGGGAGAACGATAACTGATCAGTGGACACAATCTGGCCCTCGTGTGGAAATAACAAGACCTGGAAAACTGTCGCAACCACTGCATGTCTAGCATAGGTCCAAGTCCTTCCTAACAAGAGATTTTAGTCGAGAGTTGCATTGACCACTTCAACCTCGATGCACATGGTCTTTCCTCCTAGCTTCATAGTGAAAGAAGGAATGATTCCATGTGGTCAGAATGAACGACCGTCGAAAGCAGTAAGAAGAGTAGGTGATGTAGAAAAAACGGGTTGGCCAATGACCTTCCAACATGCAAATGACATCACACATGTCGAGGCACCCTCATCAACCACTGTGCGGAAAATGTTCTGGGTAAAAGTTTTTGTGGTGTAAGCCACTACTATCTGAAATGCCACGTGGTAGGGGAGATGAGGTTTTAAGTCGGTCATATCAAGCATGATCGTTCCTGAATTACAAGTCTCAGAAGATCCTAAGGAAACTAATAGAGCCTTTCTCTGAGAAGGAAAGCTTTGGAGGACCTCCAAAGTGGACATTGCACAAGGGGTTTGTGACAAATCCTCCACCACAGAGTAGTTTTGGGAAACCCTTGCGTTTGGATTGTGGGAAGATTTCTTGAACACACCTTTTGGGATGTGTGTCATTGTTTCTCCCAACGTCTTCTCAATTTGGAGAGGACGTGGCTTTTCAACTTCTTTACCCTTCTCAGAGGTGTTTGGAATTTCGTAGTCGTGTGTCCTAGTTTCTATGTGGGCATCACCTTTCAACATATATACATTTGAAGATGAAGGGGGTCCCTGACTGCCCCCATCCACACTCGAAGAGGCTTGATTTTTCCCATGTGGAAATAGGTTCATTAACATAATAGGTTGTTGCTGTGCCAATAAATTTTGGGCCTCCACAAGTCGAGGGCACAACTGAGTCAGATGGTCTTTCGTGAAAAGGTTACACAAATACTTCAAATTCTTTTTTTCCGTGTTTCCCCCGCCATCATTGTTGGTGGGTTTCTTATCCCCCTTACTCTTCTTTCACTGTTTCTTCTTTCCATCAAGCTGTTGGGTGCCCTTTGGGCTTGTTGATTTTACACTATGTACATCCGACGTTTGGGTAGGGGGAGCAACCGAACTAGTGGTTTGGCTGGCTGTTTTCTGTTGTATTGACAATTGCAACAATTGAATTGACAACTGATCAACGGGATTCGTTTGCACTGAAACAACAATACCATCGGCATGTGGTCCAGATTTCTGTCTAGTCTTGTCAAGTATCGACTGTGGTACGTCTGGAAAAATTTCCTAAAATAAACATGACTGAGAGTAAATCATCTCTAGTTGTTGATCTCTCATTATCGCTTCTTCTGAAAAGGGCCTCGACGTTGCTACGTCTTTGGATAACTGCGGGACCAAAGACTTGAGGAACCACTCTAGCAAAAATCCTGGTGGGACTGGTACTTTTATTAACCTCTTCTAGTGTCTCCATTCTCGGATGTGATCAGAGATATGGTCTGCCTTTGTCTGCTCAAATTTGGCCAAAATTTCTGTGCCGACGTCGTATCTCACAGGTAATTGAAAATGGTTTAAGAAAATCATTGCCAATTCACCAAACGTAGAGTATCTTGAGCGGTCGAGCTCAATGTACTATTTCACAACACTCCCAATAAGAGTGCGTTGAAACAAACACAACTGTATGGAGTCATCTCTCAATGAGTTGGACGAGCACCATAGATGGAAGGTAGTCGCACGATTGCCTGGATCTTCATAAGGCTTAGCTTTGAACTTTGGAATGTCCAAAGGAAGCTTGGTTAGCATAAGAGGCCAACGTGGATCATGATAGATGGGGTCGTTTAGTAATCTTAACAAGTCTAGCAAATGCAAATTTTCCAAAAATGAAAGTTTGGGTTGTTGGTTATAACCAGGGAAAAACAAGCTTGGAGTTTGGTTGGCACTAGGTTGCCAGGAAAAGTTAGGTTGTTGGCCAGGGTTCTGATGAAAACCATGATCATGACCAACATACAGATTATGTGCTTGTTGAGACGTCATCGGCTAACTCCAGTAGTATGATGTCGAGGGTTGGGATTGTGTTGTATTCCAAGGATTCTGGAAAGGGTTGCCCCTTGTCGATCTGACGGGCATAGGTCCTGAGCCTTTTCCATGGTTCCATTGGCTATGGAAGGGGTTGCCCCCGGTCGACATCCCTGATGAGAGAACTAATCCCTGCCATGGATTCTAAGATCCTTGTGAGGAGGGAACTCTTGTGTTTTCCCCCTATGCAGGAATAGTACCCTGCATAGGATTTTGTTGTCCATAACTAGGGTTTCCCCCAGCCGAGACGACACCTGAAGAGAATGCATTATTACCAAACACACCGAACAAAGATAAAAATAGAGAACCCACCTATGTGGCATTGGAATAAGGTCCTTGACTACCTACTCTAGACAGGTTGTAGTTTATGGTCGGCTAGACGGGTTGCTGAGAAACGTCGTCGAGCGAGGGAGACGACGGAGGTATATGACCCCCGTTGTACGGGAAAGAATTATAGGGAGATGAGGTGCCCCCCATAGACCCTTGTAGTGGAGCATTAGAGCTCCCTACCCCCAGGCCCATGGTTTGAAGGGTGGATTAGGAAAGGACCGAGTTCGTACTAAAGCCGGGTATCCCGTATGAAAATGGAGGGCCCATCACACTCTGTGTAAGCGGTGCAGTGATCACTACCATGGATAGAATTAGACCACTGTCTAAGGTAGAGGCGGTTGAGACCACGGTGGCCCGCACCTACAAAGGTGAGTTAGGAGGCAAAATGCCCCCCATTGTGATATCCGTAGAGGGAGTATTAGGACTCCCTGATGAAGTAGCAACATTTGTTTCCATTGCTTCTTGCAGGACTATTTGGTGCTCATGATGCGTTACCCTTGGGGGGGCAAGCTGTATCAAGAGTGGCGCTGACAAGTCAGTGATAGAAGAGTTATATGAACTGAGAGCTTCCACTTCAAGGTCAAAAATAGTTGGTTCCTCCGGATTCACAATTTCTCCTCTCAGGGATGGCTTTGGTACAGTTTCTTGTTTCCCGATCGCCTCAAATGACCCTTACTGGTCAAGTCTTTGCCTTAGCAGTGGTGGTGGTGGATCCACTTCAATCGACGATAGGACCAAAATCCTTCATGACTAGCAGAGCTCTTGATCTTCCACTGTGTGAGAAGATCAATGCCACACTAAGGTTTTTCTAACGTTGAAGATCAAACACACACTAGAAAAATTACCTATGAGATATAACAAGAAAACCACTACAAACTAATTGGAAGAACAATTACACTAGCCAACACTAGAGAAAATTACTGGTGCAAGTGCAACTCAAATACGGAAGCACCCTCTAGGTATACTCTGCAAAGCGTGGCCCATTGTCTGTCCTAGGTACCGCGGTTTACCCCTGCAGTCACCTGTGTAAGTCCTTGATATATAGGCAACTAGGTTTCTAGCTCACAAACAATTACTAGGCGGGTACAATCGACAGTCGGGCGAACCACAATGAGCAGGGTATCAAGCCTGAAACCTACCAAGAGTATCAAAATCAAGTGTTTCAGAAGACTACTGAGGACCTTGAACATATTTGAGACCCACAAATCTCCGTGGAAAATGCGATCAATGGAATCCCAAGATAAGACCTCTATATGTGTTCCTCCACTACGATTGGTCCTACTTTGGAGGGGTTATCTCTGCTACCTTTCCACACACGACCTCATGTTTATCCCCTATGTTAGAGGGGGGTATCAGATAGTTTCCACATCACTGGAATTATACACTCCCTAGCACAGACTCATATGTTTGTTTTATATCCTTGAAGAGTTTCCTCTCCAACCTAAATCAGGGCTCTAACCTAATCTAGTTGATGGACCCTGCAAACGTGAAAGTATGATAAATTTTAATTTATCATTAATTTTAATTGGTTGTTCTTAAATCAAAGGGGACAAAAATGAAACTGATGATGTTTGTTAAAGAGACAAAAGAGAAGAACAAATGCTGGAAACAAAATTACTTCTTTTTTCAATAAATAAAGATTTGCCAATTGAAAATTATTTAACCAAACTTTTTCGTAACTACTTTTCTCAGATCTTTGAAAAGAAAAACCTAAAACAATATTTTTCTTGACTACAAGCTACTTAATGTCTTAAGTATTCAATAAAGAACTTTGTAAAAATTTAATTTTCCTTGATAAATAAAGCAACTAACCTAAACTACTTTTACCAAACAAAAAAATGATTTTTTTTTATTATTATTTTATGCTTCAAAACAAGAAACTTTGAAAATGAATTCTTTTCTTTTCTTCTAAAGAAAAAAAGGGGAAAATGAAGACAAGACAAGGCCAAGAAATCACTTCTGGCCCCACCACAAATCACAGGAAGTCATTGACAATACCAAAAAGGTAGATCAGAACTGACTCACTAACTCGTCCAAAAAACCCTAATAAAGAAAACACAAGAAATCTTTGATAAAGAAAAGCTAAACTGAAGTCAGACCTAAGCTACAGACTGTTATAACAGAGACCAGAACTAGATCAAGAAAACCTCTGAGAAGTATGACTTCTGGCAGGGAAGAGGTTGACTTCCTCTTCTTTAAAAATATTTTCTCAACACAGGCACACTACTGACACTTCAACAACCTGCATATGTACACGGGCTATCCAAAGGTAGGGCATGTATGTACGCATGCAGACCCACTATAGGTCACGTACACCTCTGTAAATTTCTAAAAAAAGAAAACAACTGTCACGCTGACAAGGCAGGGAGTATTGGTATGGAAGACCAGAATCCCTTAAAGACTTAGACACTTACAAAAACTCAAAAAAGGTCGTTAAAACAATTAAAGAACCCAAAAATATCCCCTAAAAACCCTAGAGGCTCCCCAATATGGTCACCAATTATGCTATAGTGGGAAAACCCCCTATGGACTACACTAGGGTTCTAAAGTGTAGGTATAGATAACCATCTAAATTCTCCTACTTTTAACAACTATCTCGACAGTACCCCACAATCATACATAAGATGTAAAGTATAGGGATCCGATAGGCTTACCTTAAACCCCACATCTGATGTTGATCCCTTTGCACTCCATTGTTTTTCGTCTGCAAATCTCCTCCCAAGGCCAACCAACATTCAACAAAAGACAAAGAAGAGACTACGAGCATGCATTCTATATATTGATTAGTGGGTTAGATATCATAACAAAATATAAGTAAATCATAAAGATTGAAGATATCATTTGGTGGGACGGAAAAAGTACTTCTTTATATTAAACTCACTGTAACGTACCTCCCCGACCACCAACAGGTCGGGGAACGTCACTACTCAGATGCTTAACTTAGTTCTGACAACATGGTAACAAACCAATATCCAACTGAGGTATGCCACATATTTTTTCTTTTTAAATACGTATATGCACACACATGCATACATACATACTGAATTGCATGCAATTAAACATATACATAAAACTCTCTAGTGGAATCTTCACATATAAATCATAAAAAAACAGTTGCATTCTATAAATATACGATTTGCAGGCTGTATTAATAGTGATCACAGACATGCAGCGTACACAGGGGCATACCCTTAAACATACAGACATATATGCTCACACATGCCATAAAACCCATAAATTAACCCATAAATGACAATGCAACATATAAATTCATCACATAAATAATACTTATCTTGGTAAGAATGTCACCAACTACGTGTAGACTATCCATGAACCTCCCAGCCTTAGACTACACTGTTCATCACTCTCAACAGTGAGTCACCCCCGAGATGGGACTAGACTCCACCCGGGTAATGGGTTCCTAACCAGGCTAAGGGTTCACGGTCAACAGGAAAAACTCCATCTCAGGTGCTCACTCAACCAACAACCTACAACCTCTCATTCCCCACATGCGTGTCCCACCCAAGGAAGTGTGCCCCTTCTCTGCTCAACAGTCCTTCGACTGCTCCACTTCCCTTCCAGGGCTTCAACAACATGTCGAACTAGAAGTCTTAGAGCACTGTAGCTGTAGTTTAGCAACTTCAGGAAATCGATCCCCAACAATTCTCTCACTCAAAGAATTTCTCACGGGCCTGAAAACCCACCTCTTCAATCCCACTCCCAAGATTATAGGTACACCAACAGGAAAATGGCCACAAAAACAGGTTCATGTACAGTGATAGGAAGGTACAAGGATATCTCCCCGACTGACAGAATGTATCCCCCCCCCCCAATAATGGTTCTCTGGTCCAAGGAAAAATGGTAAGATCCCCCCAAAGGAACGAAGTCTCGACAATAAGTATTCATGTCTCCAACTTGACACTTTTCATGTTGGAAACTGCTTTGATACACTTGTCCCCTTCTTTAGGACTTAGGATAAAATAATTACCCATACTTTATGTTCTAAGAAATATTAATTTAATATTCATTTTTGGCTTAAGCTCTCTCGCTTAGCCTTTTCCTTAGCTTTTGGCCCTCCCTTTCCCTAACTGATGGAATCTAGTCCCCCTTCTCTTTTATCATGGTTGGTCTTCCCGCAATGATTTATTTTATATTAATCATGAGACATATACAAAATAGGTGCGTTAGCCTTTAACATCTAGGCACTCTGGCCTAATTCTAAAACATAAGCATTTCGACTTATAATACTAGCTCACCAGCCTATAATGCATATCATATACATAAAGGTTCACTGACCTTAATATTGCATGCACTTTAGTTACTACGCGCAATATCCTCTGTCCTCAAGGTTGCACACACTTTAGTTATTGCACGCGGTATCCTCTGTTGTCAAGGTTATGTGCACTTTAGTTACTGCGCAGTATATGCGTGCACCATGCCATGAAAGGTGTATTACAAAAATGATGTCTAAACAACTCACTATCTTAAATATTCTTGGATTAGACTTGCATTTGGGTTCGGCCGAGGGATATTACAATCCCCTCTCCTTATTTATGCACTGTCCTCAGTGCATAATGTACCCATATACAACAAAATTTTCAAATTTTTTCAAAAAGATGCAGGCATTCTACTCGCATTGCATCCTCATGTTCCCAAGTAGCGTCTTTAGGTCCGTACCCGGTCCATTGGATCTTTACAAGCCCTATGGCTCGAATCCAAAGTTGTTTGATTTTCCAGTCCAAAATGCGCACCGGATGCAATTGGAAAGAGCCTTCTTGTTCCACCTAAATAACATTCCAATCAACAACATGATTAGCATCATGTATGTATTTCTTTAGAAATGATATATGGAATACATTATGAACAGACATAGATGCAGGCAATGCAATCATATAAGCAACTGGACCAATCCTCTCTAGGATTTCAAATGGTCCACAAAATCTAGCTACCAACTTGGTGTAGCTTCCCAGCTTCAGGGAACTCCTATTAGCTTTCACCTTCAAGAAAACATGATCACCCACTTTGAATTCTTTGTGGATTCTATTTTTATCAGCATAACTTTTCTGTCTGTCTTGGGCAACTTTCAAATTCTGCTTAATTTTTAACATTTGGTCCTCCATCTCCTTGAGCAACTCTGGCCCGACTACTGTTCTATCAACTGGGTTATCCCAACTCACTGGAGTATTGCACCTTCTGCCGTAAAGTGATTCAAATGGGCTCATCTTCAATGATGTCTGATACCCATTGTTGTAAGCGGATTCTATTAAATGTAGGTAGTCTTCACATTTGGATGGTTTATCCATCACATACATTCTCAACATATATTCTATCACTCTATTCACCCTCTCTGTCTGTCCATCACACTCAGGATGGTAAGCTATACTAAAGTTCAGATTCATCCCAAATCCTTTGAACAATCCTTTCCATAAATTTGAGGTGAATTTTGGGTCTCTGTCAGACACAATCATTTTAGGAATTCTTTGCAATTGTGCCACTTCCTTCATGAAAATATAAACGACATATACTGCCTTCTGAGTAGTTTTTAGTGGAATAAAATGGGCAACTTTTGTAATCTTGTCCACCACCACCATAATCGAATCATGTATCTTTCCTTCTCTGGGAAATCCTGTAATAAAATCCATTTTCACCACTTCCCACTTCCATTCAGGAATGGGCAAAGGTTACAACAATCCTGCTGGGTTCCTATGTTCTGCTTTAACTTTCTAGCTTTCCATACATCTTGTGATGTATTCTTCTATCTCTCTCTTCATACCTGTCCAAAATTATTGGCTCTTGATTGTTGTTATGATTTTCTGATATCCAGGGTGCCCTGCATAAGTAACATTGTGCATCTCATGCAAAATTATACGTTTCAAGTCCTGGACATTTGGTACGAAAATTCTGTTCTTGTGCAGTAGTATTCCATCTACTCCCAACTTATAAATATCCATCTTCTGTGGTGTCTTACCTTGCTGTAATTTTGATATCAATTCTTTGTATTGCAGTTCTATATTTGAAGCCTCTAGAATTTTTCTTTTAACATCAGTCTGATACATGCTGATGGCTGTAGCATGTAGTTCATGCACCCTCCTGCTGAGTGCATCAACCACTTTATTTTCTTTCCCCTTGATATTCTTTATATCAAATTTATATTCTCTTAGAAATTATAACCATCTTCTTTGCCTAGAATTTAGATTTGGCTGATCAAATAAATATTTCAAACCATTATGGTCTATTCTTAGCTCAAACCTTTTTCCCATGATGTAGTGTCTCCATTTCCTTAGGGCATTTACTATGGCTGCCAACTCCAAATCATAAGTGGCATAGTTTCTTTCATTCTCTTTCAACTTCCTTGATTCATAGCATATCACGAATCCATTTTGATTAAGGACTCCACCAAGTCCTTCATTACATGCATCTGTGCATACAATGAAATCTTCATTTGGGTTTTCAATCCTTAGTATTGGAGCACTTGTCAATAATTGTTTCAAATGTTGGAAACTCATTTCATAGTTCGACGTCCACTGAAACTTCATACCCTTTCTTTGCAAGGAAGTGATCGGGTGTGCTATCTTTGAGAATCCTCCAATGAATCTCTTGTAGTAACCTGCAAGGCCCATGAATGATCTGACCTCTGTCACATTCGTTGGTGCTGACCATTCTCTAATGGCTTCTATCTTCTCAGGGTCATATCATTCTTGAGATGATATGACCCAAATAATGAATTTGTTTATGATAAAATGAGCACTTGCTCAATTTGGCATACAACTGATGCTCCCTTAATAATTGCAACACCATCTTCAAATGATGTTCATTCTCTTCCTTTGACTTAGAGTATATAAGAATGTCATCCATAAAGACAATGACAAACTTGTCTAAATATTCTCAGAAAACACCATTCATTAAGCACATGAAAACAACTGGTGCATTTGACAACCCAAATGGCACCACTGTGAACTCATCATGACCATACCTTGTCATGAAGGCGGTCTTGTTGATATCTTCTTCTTTAATTCTTGCCTGATGGTATCCCAATCTGAGATTTATCTTTGAAAATATCTTTGCATCCTTCAATTGATCAAAAAGATCATCAATCCTTGGCAGAGGATACTTGTTCTTGACAATCACTTTATTTAACTATCTGAAATCAATGCACAATCTTAACGTTCCATATTTCTTTTTCACAAACAAGACTGGGGCACCCCAAGGTGACACACTTGGACGTATATACCCCTTCTTCAGAAGTTCTTAATTAAAATGGAAATGGTTTGGTCATTAATCATACCTTCCACATAAATCATGTGTCACTAATATTCTGCTTGCTTGTTATCCAGGCCTGCGTATATCCTTGCCACATTTTTTCCCATGTCCTCCACTGTTTCAGTTTGCTGTACATTATAAACCGTCCTTCCTTTTTCACCTCTGTGAGGACAATCTTTGAATCTATGATCTCCTTTACAACACCAACATTGAATAGGTGGTTGCCTTGGCCTTTGGTCTTCTGCCTCTATCATTTTGGGCTCTTTAGGAGTTTGTGGTCCCTGTCGACTATTTTTGAAGAATGGTGGTTTAAATCCTTTCTTCCTCTGATCCACCTTCAACTTCTTTTTGTCTTCCCAAGCTTTTTGGAATGTTGGCCTTGCTTTCTGCTGATCATATAGACATTTAGCTCAC
The DNA here is from genome assembly GCA_009831015.1 of Picea engelmannii. Classification (NCBI taxonomy): domain Eukaryota; kingdom Viridiplantae; phylum Streptophyta; class Pinopsida; order Pinales; family Pinaceae; genus Picea; species Picea engelmannii. Next base: position 189,264 of record ML801639.1, read on the forward strand.
CTTATGGTCTCTTCCAATGTATTGGGATCATCATACTGTATTTTGTCATTGATGAACGTTGACAATCCACTCAAATACCTTTGAATTTTAACTGTCTCATCCTTGATGAAGGAGACGTACTTCAACAGTTCTAGGAATCTTGTTTCATATTTATCTATGGTCATGCTTCCGAGCTTGAGTTCAAAGAACTCTTTCATTTTCTTTTCATAATATCTCTTAGTCAAGTATTTCTTCTCAATATACCTCTTAAATTCCCTCCAAGTAACACTCTTCTCTTTAATGTGTTGTACTTGCACAAGCTGATCCCACCACATGGATGCCTTTCCTTTGAGTTGATAGATGGAAATTCTACCCTTTGCATGAAAATAATAATTGTGTAATTGAAAATACTTTCTCATGCCCAACAACCATGTTTCTGCATCTTCATCCTTCTTGTGCTCACCATCAAATGTAGGAGGTTTGAATTTGTTCATTTCTCCTCGTAGTTCATCCACCCCAGACCTCTTACGCTGTCTGACAGGGGATGTACTTGTGTTTCTACCTGCACTTTTATTGGAATGCTTCGGGGAGTGATGGTGGTGTTTGCTAACATTTCTTGATTTCTTTTTCTCATCCGAAGGCTTGTGACTTCCAGATTTGCTTGAGTCACTTTCTTTTTCCAATTTCTTTTTTATTCTATTCAGACTTTGCAATAACTTCATGTTGAAGTCATCCTGCTGCTCTTTGGCTCTCATAAGCCTTTCATTATCAACTTTATGGATTTGGAAATCATTTTGCAAATTTTTAGTGGTCTCTACCATATTTAGGTTTTCATCCCTTTCCTCTCCATGTCCATTGGAGTTTGTTCCTTCAATGTCCAAATGGACATTCATCCCTCTACTCTCATATTGTTGACTGTAATTTCTCTGTGTCTCTTCAATTCCTGTGGATTCGGTACTGATCTGATCTGATCTAGTTGTTGTTAATTATGCAAAATGTGCAGCCATTAAAACTTATTAGGTTAACTAAATCAACAATCCATGAGAAATATGAACTATTTTGAATCAATAAATATATCAGAATTATCTTCTCTGATTTCTTGGTGTTGCCACCATGACGATTCTTAGACAAGACCCAAGTTTTGAGAACTTAGCAAGAACTACATCATCGCGCAGAGATACATCAGGCGAAAGGCGGTTTTTCGAAACCACTTTTGCATAAGTTTCAATGTCACGTGCTTCAATATGTCAAATCCACCATTCGTGGGACGGGTGATGGCTAGTCAGATCACTCTGTCTCATTCACTCAGTACATCACAACCGTTTGAAGTTAGGTGAATGTCGCCATCTAACAAAATCAAAACGTTTAATCATTTGAAATGGATTAGTCGAGCATGGCACCCATCATACTTGGGCGCAAGTCTTCCAGTGATTCATGATTGAGGCTCTATAATAACCAACTCTCGGGTATGGAAGCATCATCTTATCCATCAACGAGTAGTCTCCAAACTAGTTCAAGCTTCTCATCTCTACAAAATTATTTTGGTGCCCACACAACTAAGGTATATGGACCCAGTTAAATCCAATGAGATTGGTTATTTGGGAAACATGCTAAATTTTCCTACAAGTACGAAGGAAAAGGTTGTTGCGCAAATACTGGCGACTAAATTTCACACAGTACCTGTTACTGATTCTATATTGGAAATCAGGATAAATCCAATCATGAGAGATCTAGTTATCAACAGACCAGCTGCTAAGAATAAACGAAGCAAGTGACAAAAGAAAGAACATGTCGCTGAAGCGACTGAAAGTATTGGAGAGAATCAATCAGTCTAGTTAGATTCTTTTAAGGAGGAGCTAGCTAAGCCGAAATGAGCCCTCAAATACAATTGAGTATATTTCAACGATTTTTGGATAGATGGTAGCAGAGGTAAGGAATCTCCGAAGATGATAGACCTGTTCTTGTACGGTCTCTTTAAATAGGGAAACTGCTATTTTGAATCATCCCCTTTTGTAATTTTGGATTTTAAATGAATATATAAGCGCAGTAGTGGATTTTGTACTTCTTAGGACAAGATTCCAACTGATGGTGATATGGATCTTGTTTCCTTTAATATTATGTGTCTTCTTGTAACTTATATTTCACTTTCAACTATCTGAATAAAACTCTGAATTCATCTCACTCGCTTGACTTATTTTAAATAATACTTCAATGCAATTGTGTATTCCTCTTTCTTTGAATACTATGTAAATTTTCTATTAAACTCAAGTTCATCGTCTTAATTAGCCTTTCAGACGATTTTGCGCGCATAAATTCAACTTGTGTACCTTTATTTATCGTGAAAAGCGACTTTATAAGGTAATTTCATGCTTCTGCGCACCTGTATCTACTATACATTTCCTCTCCATCGCGCCAATAACTTGCGCGTACTACTTCTGCGTTGCACACCAATATCCACTGTGCACTGTTTCTGTATCGCACTCGGATATTCCACATGCATTTCACTCTATGCATTGCACCGTGCTAAAGTTCAATATGCCTTACCACGTGCAATATGCGGTATGCCCCATCGAATACTCTGTCGCTACCATGCACAATCACCTGTGCGCACCCTTTCCTGCACTGTAGCGATACAAGTCATACTCATACTGTGTGTGCACCAATCAAACTTCACTGTGCCTTACAATACTGTGCACACCACGTGCACCCTTACTATGTGTATGCACTACATGCAATGCTAAATTTAGCGCATGCATCCCTACATATTATTCTTCCGTGCGGGGGTTCAATTTTCCATGAATGAAAATATACTGTATACCATACTATAATCGATACCATACTATAATCTTATCTCCATTCGACTTGTTTGGCCCATTCAGGCTCAGTGTCGAAAACTGATGCTCTGATACCATACTGTAACATACCTCCCTGACCACCAACATGCCGGGGAACATCACTACTCAGATGCTTAACCTAGTTTTGACAACATGGTAACAACCCAGTATCCAACTGAGGTATATCACATAATTTTTCTTTTTAAATATGTATATACACACACAGACATACATACATACTAAACTGCATGCAATTAAACATATACATAAAACGCTCTAGCGGAATCTTCACATATAAATCATAAACAAACAATTACATTCTGTAAATATATGATTTTCAGGCTGTATTAACAGTGATCACAGACATGCAGTGTACACAGGGGTATACACTTAAACATACAGACACATATGATCACACATGCCATACAACCCATAAATTAACACATAAATGACAATGCAACATGTAAATTCATCACATAACCGATACTTATCTTGGTAAGAATTTCACCAATTGCATGCAGACCATCCACGAACCTCCCAGCCTTAGACTACATTGTTCATCACTCTCAACAATGAGTCACCCCTAAGCTAGGACTAGACTCCACCCAGGTAAGGGGTTCCTAACTAGCCTAAGGGTTCACGGTCAATAGGAAAGACTCCATCTTAGGTGCTCACTCAACCAATAACCTACAACCTCTCATTCCCCACATGCCTATCCCACCCAAGGAAGTGTGCCCCTTCTTTGCTGAACAGTCCTTCGGCTACTCCACTTCCCTTCCAGGGCTTCAACAATAGGTCAGTCCGGAAGTCTCAGAGCACTGTAGCTGTAGTTTATCACCTTTAGGAAATCAATCCCCAACAATTCTCTCACTCAGATAATTGCTCACGGGCCTGACAACCCGCCTCTTCAATCCTTCTCCCAAGCTGACAGGTACACCAACAGGAAAATGGCCACAAAAATAGGTTCATGTATAGTGATAGGAAGGTACGAGGATAGCTACCCGATTGACATAATGTATTCCCCCCCCCAATTATGGTTCTATGGTCCAAGGAAAAATGGTAAGATCCCCCCAAAGGCACTAAGTCTCGACAATAAGTATGCATGTCTCCAAATTGACACTTGTCATGTTGGAAGCTGCTCTGGTACACTTGTCCCCTTCTTTAGGACTTAGGATAAAATAATTACCCATACTTTATGTTCTAAGAAATATTAATTTAATATTCCTTTTTGACTTAAGCTCTCTCGCTTAGCCCTTTCCTTAGCTTTTGGACCTCCCTTTCCCTAACTGGTGGAATCTAGTCCCCCTTCTCTTTTATCGTGGTCAGTCTGCGTGTAGCGACGTATTTTATATTAATCATGAGACATATACAAAATAGGCGCGTTGGTCTTTAACATCTAGGCGCTCTGGCCTAATTCTAAAACATAAGCATTTCGACTTATAATACTGGCTCACCAGCCTATAATGCATATCATATACATAAAGGTTCGTTGACCCTAATATTGCGCACACTTTAGTTATTGCGCACGGTATCTGTTGTCCTCAAGGTTGCACACACTTTAGTTACTGCGCACGGTATCTAGAAATGTGCACACTACATCACTTTACTACGCAGTATATGCGCGTACCATGCCATGAAAGGTGTATTACAAAAATGATGTCTAAACAACTCACTAGCTTAAATATACTTGGATTACACTTGCATTTGGGTTCGACCGAGGGATATTACACTCAAAGAGTCACTTACAATATGAGACCGACAACTGCTCCTCAAACTCGGTCCTGGGCTCCTCTTCACCAAGATCCAATTGCTTCCACGTATCTTTTTCGTCTTCAATTCTCTCTAGGGAAATGGAAAAAGTTTTTCAATGGAGGAAAAAGGGCTAGAATAAGGAATTCTGGCCCAAACTTACAATGTGGTGGCAAATAATTGGGTCAAGGGGGAATAGTGAAATGGGCAGAGTTTCTTTTCTCCCAGGTTTTTTTTAGGAATGGGACCCCAACACCTTCTTTTATATGCCAAAAATATAGTTATTCGGTTGGGTGATCGACTATGGGCGGTCAATTGGTTGGGAAACTACCCAAAAGCCCGTATCCCCTTGCAACCTTTTATTTTTTGCAATTTTTGTGAGTATACACAGGTTGTAATGGTGCATCTAGCATACGTACATGAGCTGTAGAGGTGCAGCAAGCGTGTGTACACAGGCAGTAGTGGTGCAGGGCACGCACATCTTCAAAAATATGTTTTTTTAGAAGAGTTATTCAGTGATGGCTTTGGAAAAAATAGTAAGTAAGATGGCCTGCTACCAGGTATGCATGTATGGTGCAATTTAGGGTTATAACAATCATCTTTGTAAAAGGGAATGCAAGTAGTTTCCTTAATGAATTCAAAATTGCATGACACATGGCTTGAATTCATGACTTGCAATATGATGAAAAAAAGTTCTCCATTTTTCCCTTGCACTGAAGATTTCCATCCATGAATTTTCACTTCTCTTATAGAGTGAATGGTCTCATTGTTCCCAAGAATGATGTTAATTCAATTGGATTCATGAATGCAAAAAACTATATGCAATCTATTCCAATTTCAAATTCTCGATCTCATACACTCTACCTTATATGATCTCTAATGCATACAAATATTCTCATGCTAGAAGAATATGCAAAGTGTATATGCAATAGCATGACAAATACAGGTCAATCAAATGGAATTTAACCTTAAGTATTTTCCCTCATTCTATTGCATCATTCCTCATGTGTAAGGGTAATTCAATTTGCAAATGAGACAACATGAATTTGAAAATATCTCATCACATTTTAGTTGAGCGTAGCTTTGCAGAATCTGAATCTTGAACAAGAAATGTCATGATCTCCAATTTGGTTTTATGTGGAGTAACAAAAACCCCCTGATACACACAAAAAAACCTATGCTCATAGAATACTTCTATATCCAAGTTAGAATCACCAAAACATAGGCATTTTAATATACCTACTTAGAAGACTATCAATGATTGTACTACAATAAAGATTAAATTTGATAGGCCCAATTGACTAGGTAATCTCTTGTGTATTAGTTCCTAAACATGTCAATAATTTTTGGAAGTTACTTATTAATTGCAAATAGTTTTTTGTCTAATATTTGTTCATGCATCTTGTGAGAATTCAATTTGGAGAGTAATTAATACAACTTAGAGATATTACTTTCTTACCACCGGTTGTGATTTTGAAGGAACCTAGTGTTGGGTGAAGAATCAATCTATTGAATTTCCCAACCAAACAACCCTTATAAAAATACTCTAGGTAGAAATTCAATTCTTCACAATCTTCATAATTTAAATGATAATGAAACAGTGAATCTCATTGAAGAATGGGTTATGTTCCATGCATTAACATATTTAGATATAGAAAATAAAAGATGCAGATTTCAAAATCCTTGTAGCTAATCTATTTGATGAAAGTAAATTCAGAACTAATTACGCCAAGCAAAATAATAAATGTGAAGTGAATGCAGCCTAATTTGTACAAGCCACTGGCCTTAAGGACCACTTAGTTAGGAACTAATTTATTCAAGTTGGATGCAAAGAAAATAAGACAAAGAAAGATCTAAATAATCCACTCCTACATTCACCTACATTAATGCATTCTTCATTATGTGAAATCATAAATCTAGTGTAGCCATTGAAGGATGGAGATACCTATTGAGATATCAGGGTAGAGCATATGTATGTGATGTTAACATGTTGAATAACGCTTGATTGAAAGAATTATGGCTATCAATATTTCATTCATGTTGAACAATTTGAGGTGATTAGAATGATGTGGAAGCTGTGAAAACCATGATGATTCCATCTAGAGCTTCACAAATTCATGAAAGTGATTATTGTAATGCTCAGAATGAGAGATGCAATTTAATGAAAACTAACCTACTTTATCCACTACATTATTTTTCACAACGATGGTTTTGAAATGAATGAATGATTCCTCCATATGCTCTCCTTTATTTTGGTTATGCATAAAAAACTTATGGATTCC
>ML801639.1:207832-230562 GCA_009831015.1 Picea engelmannii
ATTAGTAAGTTATCCATTAACTTTATTATTTAAATAATTTCTTTTGCATCCTCTTTGACTTATAGTACACTCATCACTTCACTTTATTATTTAAATAATTTCTTCTTTGCAAACACTTTGACTACTTTGACCTTTTGGGGCTTTTAGATGACTCATGAGGGTTCTCTAACTTCACATGGCCATAAATATCTAACCGTGAGGAGTTATGTGATGTTACACATACCATCGGAAATGGCATGACATGTACTATCCATATAGAATAGTCTTACATGCAAATACATCAAAACACATACCATTATCCATCAAACAAACTTGGGTCCATTACCCAAACCTTTGTGCTACCAGAATTCGCTACCGGACTTTCTTCAAGGGTTGACATCAATGAAAACCAACCCAATTAATAAACAATACCCCCCTTTGGCATTGATGGAAACACTCTGATGCAATATTGAAGTCATGTCATGCAATACTGAAGTCATATCACTCATGCTCCCCTGGAGCCATGCCTCTTTGATCTGCATTCGATAAATCTCTCCCCCTTTGTCATCAATGGAAAATGTATCTTTCCATTCGGGGTTGCTCCCCCTAACTGAACTGTCCTTGGCGATACTCCCCCTGACTGAAATCTTCTTGAAACCGACCTCCTAACCTGAACCGTCCTCTTTATGGTGCTTCCTTATGTAAATATAAGACATATAAGATAATCATTCAAAAGAATTCATTTTGGAGTAGAAATTAATTCAAGTCTCTGGCGAAGATACTCAAAGGCTTCCCACGGAAGCAGTTTTGTAAAGATGCTTGCCACTTGTTCTTTTGTGCCCACATATTCAACTCAGATTTTCTTATCTGCAACTTGTTCCCGTAGAAAGTGATACTTGATTGAAATGTGCTTCATCTTGGAGTGCATCACCGGGTTCTTTGAGATACTGATGGAACTTGTATTACCACAATAGATTGGAATGGGCTCATCGTACTCAACCTCTATATCTGTCAGAGTTTGTTTCATCCATAGAACCTGTGTACAACATGTTGCTGCTGCAATATACTATGTCTCGACTGTAGATAAGGATACTGATGATTTTTTCTTTTTTATCCATGATACTAGACACTCACCAAAGTAAAATGATGCTCCATTGGTTCTTCGCCGGTCATCAATGTAACTTGCAAAATCTGCATCTATGTAGGCAATAAGTGATAGATCCTTTCCTTTTGGATACCATAATCCAAACTCTTATGTTCCTTTGAGATATCCAAAAATCCTCTTCACTGCTATGACATGTGTTTCCTTTGGTGTTGCTTGAAATTGTGCCACTTGTCCAACTACTTGCATTACATCTGGTCTAGATGTTGTCACATATAGTAAGATTCCAATCATTGACCTATATTGCCTCTAGTCTATAGACTTTGAATCATCATATTTTCTCAACTTGGAACTGGTTTGCATAGGAGTGGTAACCGGTTTGCAATCTTCCATTCCAAACCTCTTTAGCATTTCTCTGATATACTTAGTTTTAGAAATAAAAATTCCTTGGTTTCTTTGACGTATCAGAAGACCCAGAAAGAAGGATAGTTCTATAAGTAATGACATTTCAAATTCATTATGCATAGCCTTTGCAAATTTATGGCTTAACATATCATCATTTCTTCCAAAAATAATATCATCAACATAAAATTCAATTAATAAAATACTATATTGAGTTACCTTAATGTAGAGGTTGTTGTCTTCATTTCCTTTTATGAACCCTGCATGCTGTAGATATTTATCCAGTCTAGAGTACCATGTTGTAGAAGCCTGTTTTAGACCATACAAGGCCTTCTTCAATTTACACACATAATCTGTGTTCTTTGACAACTGGAATCCTTCTAGTTGTTCAATGTAGACTTCTTCTTCAAGTTCCCCATTCAGAAAATCTGATTTTATGTCCATCTGATATACTTTAATATTATTGGAGCAAGCATAAGCTAAAAGAAATCAAATTGCTTCCATTCTGTAAACTTGGGCAAATGTCTCTTCAAATTTGATTCCTTCAACCTATGCGTATCCTTTACATACAAATCTAGCTTTCTTCCTTGTAACATGTACCCACTTTTTTCCAATCACATTCTTATTCTTTGGTCTTGGAACAAATTCCCAAGTGTTATTCTTCTCTATTTGATCCAATTCTTCATCCATGGACTTATTCCAAAATTCATCCTTGCTGGCCTTTTCAAAACTGTTTGGTTCAATCGTAGATGAGAGTGCTAGGTGTGTTTTTTCTGGTGAATAGATTCTTCTTCTAGTCTCAATTCCTGCATCTTTGTTTCCGATAATATGATCTGAAGGATGATTATTCTATACTCATTTGCTAGGTGTCTTTGGAGGTTGTTGGCACAAGGGAAGAACCAGGGTTCAACGCTTCAACAATGCACTAACAAAACCCTAACTACTGACCCTTTCGGAAACACCTGCGAAGCATATGAAGTCTCACCCGAGGTAGAGGCAGGGGGGGTTGTGGGACTCAAGTGTCTACAACCAATATGGGACATATATATGTGATTACAACACTTAGAAGAGCACTTAGACAACAATATGCATTATTTCATGAGTCTCATTCACATCAAAGAATAAATCCTTATTACAGATCAACGCAGTAACAATAAAGATCAAGTACTTCCAATCACTTAGAACATAGCATCAACTTGGGTCTTGCATTCATTTATATTTATTACCATTAAGCACTAATAAACAACATCAGATCCATTCATCATACATTATAACAACAACACTAAGCAGATAAACACATAAACAACATCACCCAAAGCACATCAAGACACAGGATATATGTGGTTCACCCTAGTGTAGCGCTATGCCCATCAACCTCTTCTCTTCTTATTTATTAGTCTTCAATCTTCTTACATTCTGCTGCTCCCATGCACAAAGCCACAGATCCAACTCCACCGAGGACAGGAGATCTGCGCACAGAGCACTAGATCCTCCTTCCCTAAATCAGGTCAAGGCATAGAGCCTTACATACAACTTATGTGCACAAAACAACTTACAAAATACTTGCGCTTAGCTCTGCAAGTCTTAACATAATCTTGCACAAATCCAACTAGTCATGCACTAAGCCAATCAACAACTACTTTTACATCGCTTAGTTACTACTTATTTATACATTTACAAAGAGGCCTAATCATGGGTAAACCCATGGGTTGAATTCCCCTAACCCATGATCTAGGTGGATATTGGTGGCCACCCACCTTTTCCAGTTGGTTCAAAACAACTTTCTAGCAATTTTGATAATTTACTATTTTTAGCAGTTTTTTGGGTCCTGAACTTTCGGAGTTGTTTTGAGGCCCTAAATGACATTTTTTGGGGTATGTTGCGGTTGCCAAATTTCATCATGAAATTTTGTGCAAATTTTGTAGTCTTCGGATAGATCTTTCCAATGGGTTATAATATACCTAAAATGGATATCATAAGCAAACTTTACGACCCCGGGAAGTTGATGTACTGACTTACCCAAACGGGGCCCACATGACTTTTGGCGCTTCATCTCCTAGGGTTAGGTTTTTGGATGTATATCATTTTTTGGCATTCTTGTTTATTGTAAAAAGGCCTTCAGAGCCTCATTCTAATCATCTTCTTATGAATGAGCGCAACCGTCACATCTCTTCTCAGAGATAAGCCACCACCATTCCAACAAGCTTGTTTCCGCTGCATTTTAGAGTTTCCAACTTATTTCTTTATTGAATAGAAAACCAGTTTTGTTGTATCTCTGTTATTTGTGTTAAGAACATGCTAATAATCTGTATTCATTTTGTTTTGCTCATAAAATACGGATCATTGGTATTAGATCGGTCTGCTCCTTGTCGTCTTAATGCTTGTCCCCAACGAGGTCAGAGTACCAAGACTTGGGTCTCGAGCTTGTTTCTCTTGAGGAAAAAAAATATCGCACACCCAAGCGACCTCTCATGGTAGGAGAAAAGAAAGATGACGGGACATGAGATCCTTTCAAACTATTGATTGAGGAAGCACTCACACAACAGAGGAACGAGATGATGGATAGTTTCATGCAAATCCTTTGGCGGCTACCAACATGCGACACATCTTCTTCATACGGAGGCGCCGCCCCCTTCAAGGTACAAATAAACTTCGATATTCCTATATTTGAAGGTCAGATAGACGCAGATTCTGTAGACAAGTGGTTGAATCTACTAGAAGGGTACTGTTCTGTCCATAACTTTTAGAATAGATAAAAGATTACTTTTTCACTCCTCAAAGTTGTTCCCCATGTCAAATATTGGTGGGAAACGTTCTGTGAGTAAAAGGAAACAAAGGAACCCTCATTATTTTCAGTCATGGCCACTTGGGAATCCTTCAGGGATGCTATTAAGGAACAATACTACACTATTGGAAGTTATGAAGACCTGTATACCAAATGGACCACACTGCAGCAAGAAAGAGACCAAGCAGTGCCAGATTTCACAAATATCTTCCATACCTTGCACACCAAGCTAGGTATCAAAGATTCAGAGCGACATCTTATGCTCAAGTATTGCGACGCTCTACATAGATACATAGAGACCGAAATGGAATTTCTGGACATCTCATCCTTGGGTGCGGCCTACAGATATGCCGTCAAAATGAAGAAGAAGCTGAAACAAAAGACATGACTATTTGGGCCTAGGAATCCCTCACAACAAAATCCAGGAAAGGGCGGCCCCAACCCACAGAACAAAGGATAGAGAAAATATGGACAGTATTAAGACAACCAGTCCAAGCTGTAAGAAAATAAGGACACCAGAAAGACAAAGAAAGACACTGGGAAGTGGTGCGACTTCCATAAGATCCCTTGGAATAACACTGTTGATTGTCGCTCAAAGCAGTCGCTGGTGGCTGAAGTGAAAGCTTCTGAATCAAATGCTGATTTTGACTCTGAGTCAGAACCATAAAGGGGAAGATGAATCATTGACGTGGAACCTAGTGCCACCGTTGCTACCACCAAGCTCTAGCTTGGTGAACTAGATGAGCCAGAAGAAGGAGAGCGCCTCTTCCACTCACAGATGTGGGTAAAAGGCACCCCATTGCACTTCATCATTGATAGTGGTAGCCAGAAGAACCTCATCTCAGCAGAGGTCGTCAAGTGGTTGGCCCTGCCAACAATGCCACACCCACAAACCTACACCATTGGATAGCTCTGCCAAGGAAGCGATCTCCATGTCAGCCAACATTGCCGACTGTTGTACGACATCAAGCCCTTCAAAGATGAGGTATTGTGTGATGTTGCTCCTCTTGAAGTTTGTGATGTTCTTTTGGGCCAACCTTATTTATGGAAATGTCATGTTGTATATGAGTCTAGGACTCATAGTGTTATTATTACTTTGAACAGGAAATTGTATAGGATACCCGAGGAAATCCCACCTAGTGTTATTTTCTTGATCTCTACTAAGCAATGCAGGAAGGTCATTTCTCATACAGGGAAGTTTGTCTTCTTCATGATTCGCTCTCAGAATAAGAGAAAGATCACAACCACATATAGGGTCTCTGCGGCCGACCTCTCCACACAGCAGAAGCAAGTAGATAAGGTCATGGAAGAATACTTTGATATCGTGTCCTCACCTACAGGGATATCTCTGCCCTGCCAAGTGAAGAACCGCATCGATCTGAACCCCAGTGCACCACTGTCCAATGGTCCAGTTTATCGTCTCTCTTTGTTAGAGAATGAGGAGATCAAGCGACAGATCCAAGAACTGCTCCACAAGGGGCACATCCGTCCCAACTCATCACCTTGTTGGAGCCCAATCGTGCTGGTATAGAATAAAGATGGAACCTGGTGACTCTGTATTGATTACCAGACTTTGAATAAAATCACAGTCAGAAATTGGTACCTGATTCCCCGAATCGATGACCTCCTTGATCAACTTACGGGGGCCAAATAATTCATTAAGATTGATCTGAAGTCTGGCTACCAGCAGGTCCTGATAGAACATACAGATGTATGGAAGACCACCTTCAATTCAAAGGAAGGCCTTTTTGAATGGTTGGTCATGCCCTTGGGTTTGACAAATTCTCCAGCCACTTTCATGAGGATGATGGATGATATCTTGCGACCATTCACCAATAATTTAGTAGTGGTGTATCTGGATGACATTTTAATTTACAACAAGACTTGGGCCGAACACTTGCATCATATTCAATAGTTTTTTCACACCCTGAAGTAGCACAAGCTATACGCCAACTTGGAAAAATGCTCCTTCGGCATGGACATGGTCCATTACCTGGGCTACATCATCGATCAACATGGCGTACATGTGGATCCAGCCAAGATCCAAGTCATCCATGACTGGCCAACCCCAACCACACTCACTGAGATTCAGAGCTTCTTGGGCCTTGCCAATTGCTACCGCAGATTCGTGCTGGAATTATCCCATATGGCATGGGCCCTCAACCAAATAAACATGGGTGGTGGTAAGGAAAAATTTATGTGGGGCCGGTCCCAACAACAAGAGTTCGATGATTTGAAGCAACGCTTGTGCTCATCCCCAATACTTTCACTACCAGATCTGCATCATCCCTTTGAGATTGAGACAAATGCTTCAGACTATGCCATGGGTGCCGTTCTCACTCAACATGACCACCCCATGGCCTATCATAATGAGACACTGTCAGATACTGTCCGTAAGTACCCTACTTACGACAAAGAAATGTACTCCATTGTGCAAGCCTGTCGCCAATGGAGACATTACATTCTTTTCAAGGAGATAGTCATCCACATTGATCATAAGCCACTGCAGTTCATGCAGACACAAGGAAAATTGCAGAATGACTGCCATCAAAAGTGGTCCACATACTTGCAACAATTCCACCTCAACATCAATTATAAAACAAGAAGCACGAATCATGTCGCTGATTGCCTCACCAGTCATGACACTCACCACAGTGCTAGAATCTTGCATCCATTAAACCTCTCAATGGCCCTAACTCTATGAGACAGACCCTGACTTCGCCACCACCTACCAAATGTTCGATGCAAACGCAGTTGTCAATAATTTCCATCTTCAGGATGGGTTGTTGTGTCGTCTGGGCCATATCTGTGTTCCAGCAAGCGAGCGAGCGAAGATGATCTGGGAATCCCACTACAGTCGGGTGGCAGGACACTTCCATGTCTAATTGACAATGGCGATGCTACAGAAACATTTCTACTGGTAGAAACTTCGACAGGAGGTCAGGAAGTATATCAAGTCCTGCACTGCCTACGCTATTTCCAAACTGACCACTAAGAAACAGGGCCTATACACCCCTCTTCCTACTCCTGACAGGCCATGGAAATCCATCTCAATGGACTACATGTTGGGCCTCCCATCCACAAAGACGAGAAATGACTATGTTTTTGTGGTTGTTGATCACTTTTCTAAGATGGTAATTCTAGTTTCCTGCAAGAAGAGCATCACAGCAGAGGCCACCGCCAAGCTCTTCTTTGAACGACTCTGGGTACATTTTGGAATCCCACAAACCATTGTCTTAGATTGGGACATTCAATCTCTCATCACATTATGGTCAAGCCTCTGGCCATTGTTGGACACATAGCTCACCAAATCCACGACCTTCCACCCCAAGACAGATGGCCAAACCGAGGTTGTAAATCGAATGATTGTGCATATCCTTCGCATGTATAATTCAAAGCACCCCCACACATGGGATGAGAGCCTTCCCTATGTCCAACATAGCTACAACCGAGACCTTCATAGCTCAAATGGCCATAACCCCTTTTAGGTGGGGTTGGGATTCCAACCATTGGGTCCCATAGATGTTGCACTTCCCCTTACGGTCACCTCGACCGACTCACCTCCTGCTCCAACTAAAGATGACAAAGCCACCTGGTTCATTGAGAGGATGCAACACATCCACCAACAGGTTCAGTATATCCTATAGAAGTCCAATGATAAGTACAAACAATGCCATGATCAACATCGGGTGCCACAAAATTTTCAGGTGGGTGACAAAGTTTGGTTGCACTTGCAGAAAGAATGCCTTACAGGACCCCATCAGAAGCTTCACCCACTCCGTTATGGGACGTACACTATCACCAAGGCCATGGGGGATAATGATTTTGAGCTCAACATTCCTCCTTTCCTTGGCCTCCACCCATTGTTCAATGTGGACCTCCTTCAGACTTATTTCCCACCATTATTGGACACCTGAGATGTAGCAGAACAACTGACACCAAAAGAGCTCAACCCCGATTGCATACAACAGGAATCCAGTGATCATATTGTGGACACACATATCAAGGGAACTCGACAACAAGGGTTCCATCTTTATCGAGTCGTCAAAGTAGGGCAACTCCTGCACCAAGGCAAGTGGCTCACCCGGGGCCAAATTCAGCAGAAATTTCCTCATCTGATGGGGGAACTCAACGCAATGGAGAACATTTCTTCCTAAGGAGGGAGGATTTATCTATGTGGTTATCGGTGGCCACTCACCTTTTCTAGCTGTCTCAAAACAACTTTCTAGCAATTTTGATAATTTACTATTTTTAGCAGTTTTTTGGGTCCTGAACTTTGAGAGCCGTTTTGAGGCCCTAAATGATGTTTTTTGGGATATGTTGCGGCCAAAACATTTCACTATGAAATTTTGTGTAAATTTTGTAGTTCTCGGATAGATCTTTCCAATGGGCTATCATACACCTAAAACGAAGTTCGTATGCAAAAGTTACGACCCCGAGAAATTGATGTACTGACTTACCCAAATGGGGCCCACATGACTTTTGGCGCTTCATCTCCCGAGGTTAGGTTTTTGGATGTCTAGGGTTTTTTGGCATTCTTGTTTATTGTAAAAAGGCCTTCAGAGCCTCATTGTAATCATCTTCCTTCGAATGAGTGCATCAGTCACATCTCTTCTCAGAGATAAGCCGCCACCATTCCAGCAAGCTTGTTTTCGCTGCATTTTACAGTTTCCATCTTATTTCTTTATTGAATAGAAAACCAGTTTTACTATATCTCTGTTATTTGTGTTAAGAACCTGTTAATAATCTGTATTCATTTCATTCTTCTCATAAAATCCGGATTAGTGGTATCAAAGCGGTCTCCTCCTTGTCGTCTTAATGCATGTCCCCAACGAGGTCAGAGTACAAAGACTTGGGTCTCGAGCTTGTTTCTCTTGGGGAAAAAAAATCTCGCACGCCCAAGCAACCTTTCATGGTAGGAGAAAATACATATGATGGGATAGGAGATCCTTTCAAACTGTTGATTAAGGAATCCCTCACGCAAGAGAGGAACGATATGATGGATAGTTTCGCGCAAATCCTTCGACGACTACCAACTGGCGACACATCTTCTTCGAACAGAGGTGCTTCCCCCTTCAAGGTACAAATAAACTTCGATATTCCTATATTTGAAGGTCAGATAGACGCAGATGTTGTAGACAAGTGGTTGAATATACTAGAAGGGTATTTTTCTGTCCATAACTTTTCGAATAGAGAAATTATTACTTTTGCACTCCTCAAAGACATTCCCCATGTCAAAGATTGGTGGGAAACGTTCTGTGAGCAAAAGGAAATAGAGGAACCCTCGTTATTTTTAGTCATGACCACCTGGGAATCCTTCAGGGATGTTATTAAGGAACAATACTACCCTGTCAAAAGTTATGACGATCTGTATACCAAATGGACCACACTACAGCAAGAAAGAGACCAAGCAGTGCCAGATTTCACAAATATCTTCCATACCTTTCACACCAATCTAAGTATCAAAGATTCAGAGCGACATCTGGTGCTCAAGTATCGTGACACTCTGCATAGATACATCCAGACCGAAATGGAATTTCTGTACATCTCATCCTTGGGCGCGGCCTATAGATATGCCATCAAAATTGAGCAGAAGCTCAAACAAAAGACATGACTATTTGGGCTTGGGAACCCCTCACAAAAAAAGCCAGGAAAGGGCGGCCCCAACCCACAAAACAAAGGACAGATAAAAGATGGACAATATCAAGACAACTAGTCCAAGCTGCAAGCAAAGAAGGACACCGAAAAGAGAAAGAAAGAGACCGAGAAGTGGTGCGACTTCCATAAGAGCCCTTGGCATAACACTACTGACTACCACTCAAAGAAGTCGCTAGTGGCCAAAGTGAAAGCCTCTGAATCAGATGCATATTCTGACTCTGAGTCAGAACTAGAAATGGGAAGATAGATCATTGACGTGGAACCTAGTGCCACCGTTGCTACCACCAAGCTCCAGCCTGGTGAACCAGATGAGCTAGAAGAAGGAGAGTGACTCTTCCATTCACAGATGTGGGTAAAAGGCACCCCGCTGCACTTCATCGTTAATAGCAGTAGCCAAAAGAACCTCATCTCAACAGAGGTCATCAAGCGGCTGGCCCTGCCAACAACACCACACCCACAACCCTACACCATTGGATGGCTCCGCCAAGGAAGCGATCTCCGCATCAACCAACAATGTCAACTGTTGTACAACATCAAACCCTTCAAAGACGAGGTATTATGTAATGTTTCTCCTCTCAAAGTTTGTGATGTTCTTTTGGGCCAACCTTATTTATGGAAACGTCATGTTGTATATGAGTCTAGGCCTCTTAGTGTTATTATTACTTTGAACAGGAAATTGTACAGGATACCCGAGGTAGTCCCACCTAGTGCTATTTCCTTTATCTCTACTAAGCAATGCAGGAAGGTCATCTCTCAGATGGGGAAGTTTGTCTTCTTCGTGATTCGCTCTCAGAATAAGTGTTAGGTGATTTATATGTACTAAAAAGACACTAAACTACCATCAATTAAATTGTCAACCCGGGGTAAGTAAACTTAGAGTTGTAGAAAAATATATGCCAAAGGTAAAAGGTTGGTAGGAGTATAGTCTAACTAATGAAAGCAGCTATATAAGACTAATCTACTCAAGAAAACCTATCTAATAAGAAAACCCTACTAAGCAAAATGAAACTAGGTAACCTAAGTACTTTTGGGCCAAGGATCGATGGATAGTTCCTAAGAAAGCAATCGAAAACTCTATGTAAAGCAAACAATAAGAAAAAGAAAACTACTAAGAATAATAAACAAATGAGAAAAGAAAACTTCTTTAAGTTGCCAACCTACATTCAATGATAAACTATCCTATGAAATCAAATAAATAAGCAAGTAAGCAAAAAAAACTATCTAACCTATTAAAGAAAATAGACAAGAAAGCAAAGCCACCTAACTAACCTACTAAATCAAAATACAAGTAACCAAAGGAAACTAACTAACCTACGAAGGCAAATAGACAAGTAAGCAAAGACTTCTCATTGAAAAAATACCTAGCCTAAGAGGCAAGTGGACTAAATGCATAATGCAAAACTATTTCTAATGCATGAAAGGAAATTTAAATTCTCAATGCAATGCATGAAAGGAAATCTAGTCTATTAAAAGAAAGAAAGACTAACAACTAATTCTTGAGAAAACAACTATCTAATCTATCAAAGCAAAGTCTATCTATCTTATAGCAACAAATAAGACTATCTCCTAAGCTATGAAAGAAAGAAACTATATCTATGAAACACTCAAATATAATGTTGGTGGTTGTGTGAATTCCTTCGGTGGTGACAGATGATATCTCGATGACACTTGACAACAAAGGACAATTCCAACGGTATAAACTCAACAATAATCTCAATGGCAAAATGAAAGGTATGGATTAAACAATCTAAGGAGAATTTAGCCATGTCAATGATAATGTTAAATACCCTGCATATTCATGTATAAACCATTAACATCATAATGAGATCATCATTATCTAACTAAGGAATTTAATTGCATTTTAATCTATGAAAGGAAATTGCATGAAATAAAACTCTACTATGTCTATTTTAACCATTCAAACTATGATAAGAAAATGACTAAAAACATAGATTAAAAGCATGATATTAAAAAGTAAATTGACAATTACATTAACCAATACTAAGTAATTGAAATCCACGTAAACTAAGATAAGCAAGCTATGATTCAAAAACTGGAAGTAAATCTATCCATCCATCAAAATCCCTGTCAAAGGAAACCCAAATTAAATCCATGTTCTATTCTAATTAAAAATCTGTTCTAAACTTGACTATAAAATTATAAAAGAAAGCACAATTTAACATTTAACTGCATGCAGGGTTAGTATAGTGAGAGAGAGACTTGAAAGCCTTTTCTAATCTAAAAAATCAACACATACTAACACATATCATCATCTAACCTACAAAAGGAAGTAAAACATTAAGCTACATCAAACTAATTAATTAAATAAAAATACACATGCACAGGAAATAAAAAGAGAGCAATTTAAATTAAGAAATGCAAAACAAACATGAAGACAGTTACCAGACTGTTGGTGGGCCCCCCCAGCAAGTCGTGGTCACTCTCTAAAATTACACCATGAGCTTAGTAGGCCAAATTCACCATAAAAATCCAAAAACGCAGTTCTGGCATAATTTGGGAAATGTAAAAACTAAAAACAGAGCAAAATCGTTTTTTTGGAAATTCTAATGCTTATGCTACTTGGTTCTTCTACTTAACAATCATATGACCACCTCAGTGGTATTTATAACATTTACAACCCAAGTGGTCAACCACAGGAGGGTCGAACCACCTCTAAATTTGGTAAAATTCAATAAATGCGGCCATAACCAACAAAACTGAGGAAGCCAATAATCGCCCTCTTTGGACAACTGAAATCGAGTTGTATTGAGCTTAGTAGCTGGAGGGGGCAATGATAAACAAAACCCATTTTCCCGATTTGTCCACCACTGGATGCCAATACCATAACCACCAACTCGCCTTGCGGTTTTGTGCAATACTGGGTGCTGGAACGAGTGTCGGATCGGGTACCAGAACGAGTGTCGGATCAAGTGCTGGAACTAGAAACATGGTGCGTTTTTCCCTGAAACAACAGAAAAACATGAATTAATTCTTGGAAACCATAAAACATGATGAATTAAACTTAATTTAATCATAAAACACGAATTATACGTACCTCATGCCGATTATACCATTTTATCATAAAATTCTTCAAGAAGCTCCTTCAAAACGTGCAAAACATATATGTACATGCGGAAAAAATGTATACTAACCGTCATAAAAATGATCATATCTCGGGCCCAACATTACCCCCACACCTACGACATTGCAGGTCCCATTGCAAACAAAAATAAGTTACCCCTCGGAACTAGGCTTGCTGAGGAGGATCGGCTTTGGAAGCTTGTCCTTCTTGCTGTGTAGGCTTAACCTTGTGCCTCTTGTGTTTCTTTAATTGTGGTCTGAGGCTGCGGTTAGATTGGGTCATCCCATCGACCAACCGTTGAAGGGAGTTAACTTTTGCCTGAAGGATTGCATTGTCATGATGAAGGTGTGCATCTATTGTCTTCCTCTCTTCCAACTGTTGAAGAAGCTGATGGTTTTCTTTTTGTAGCTGCTCTATAGTTGAAATATAATCAGTGATCTCCGAGGAAGGCTTATATACTTTGATGGATGTGGACAATCTATCAATTTTAGGATCTATATTGGGCATATGTGAAGTAGGAGTGATGTGATATCGGAAAGGTGAGGTAGGTTATGATTTTGTTTTCCTTAGTGGCTCTAATCCATCCACAGAGACTTCTCTATGTTTCTTATGAGGGCTCTCAAGGTCGGAGGACACTTGTATAGGATCTGAAGCAGGTGGAGGTTTTCCATAAGGCTTGGTTCTTATGTTCCGGGTACTCTTCCGAAAGGGTCCCTTACCAAATCAGTTGGCTCCCCTCTTGTTTGTAGGAATGACGGGAAAGTCTTGCTGTGTTACTTCTTGGGGATTCTTAGGTGTAGGATCAAGAGAAAATGAAGGCATTGGTGGGTCAACAATAGGCTTCTTTTGGTCTTTGTTCTTGGTCTTTTTCCCCGATGAAGAAGTAGGAATATCAACAAGCTTTTGGTATTGTTCTGGAAAAGAGGGAGTTTGTGCAAGGGAGTTTGGAGTTCTTGGAGAGTGAGGCTTGGATGGAGAGATAGTTTTTAGGCTAGGTGGATTTCTGTCAGTCTTAACTGTCAAGTGGGTGTTTGCAAATTGGTAGATAAAGGCATCCCAACTTTGCCCCTATTTCTCTAGTTCGGTAAGAATGATGAGTTTGATCAAACTGTTGTGGAAGAGACTATTGTGGGGGTTAGTCACATTTTTCCTCACTTGAGAGGACATCTTCTCCAAGATTTTGAGAAAATAAAAGGGAAAGTTCAAGGGTTTGTTGAACATAAAATGAGCCAACAATCTAAAGTGACAAGCTTTGAAGGTGGAGTATCTACTTTCACATGTAATTAACCTTGTGATGATGATGAAGGGATTGACCAATTCTGGATTTATCCACTCCTTAGCATACCCTTTCTCTCCTGAAATGCTCTCGAATTTGGGCTTAAACACCATGTTGTAACTTGAGTGCGACAATTGATGATTCTTGAACCATCTATCTCTGATTCTTGGAAGTTTTGTTGCAGCAACAATTGACTCTTCTATGACTGCAAAGTTGAGATACCCTACATGTTCTATAATGCCATCAAAACCAACTGCAAATTGCATAGAGAGGTCCTCATCATGGCCCTGCAAGCTAGACATAAATGGCCCTCAACTAGCACGCAAAAACACTTCTCTGCACTGTGCGAATTATGGAATGGCAAACAAGTCTGCATAGGAGGAGGGTTCATATCTCCTGGGCATTATGACAGAGTTTGAATTAACCAAGCAAGGGAGAAATCTAGCCGCGCAGAGGCATGGGTTAAGCACAGGCCAAGAGATGGCAAGAATTTGGCACGGTCTGAGTGTGATTTGAACAGAGGGCGAATTTAGCAGAGGTTGGGCGTGATTCCTTAACGCAGAGGAGAGAAATTGGCAAGGGAAAATGAAATAATAGAGTGCCCATCCTGATTTTGGATTCTCTTATGGTGGAGTACATTTCCCACATGTGTGCGCGAGCTGCCATGTGTGGGAGATTAGAATTCGATGGAAATCTTGGGAGAAATGGATTGGTGTGTATTTAGATCAATGTCCAAGTCTTTTGACTTGGGCATTTGGTCATAACCATATGAGGCATATTTTAATCAATGCCTGCAACCAATGTAATTGAATATAATTGAATTTTGGTTACCTAGAATCTAGGATAGTTACTGGTATGCAATTCAATGGCACTTCAAACGAAATCTCATCTGGCACCTGATACGGTACTTCATCTGGTACCCCTGTGTTAAGTGCATTTTCGCCTCTTATAATGGATAGCCTGCAATTTTGAAGTGTTTTTGACAACCATAGTGGCTAATGAGTAGAGGCAGAGTGCTCCATGCTCACTCATTCTTCTTGCATATGACATATAATGTCAAAACCTATAATGAATGGGTTATAGAAAGCATAAAACATGTATTTTCAAACCTACAGTATGTAGCTTGTAATGGAAGATAACCAATAAAGAGTGGCTTGTTAAATAACCAATAAAGAGTGGTCTGTTAAGCACGAGTTCAGTAATGTATAGCACACAAGAGTTAAGCATTTAAAAATAACATGACTATCAATGTAATAACCTGTATCATGGTAATAATACAAAAATTCTTGCAAAGACTCTTTTCTCTAGGCAATGATCATTTGTCAGCTCATGAACCCCTCCCCCACACCTAAGTATTGTGACACCTCACAATCAAAAGTATAGAAAACTAGTCAGTATCCCCCAATAGCCGAAGATTTACAGTATGTCAAGTGTAAAGATGAAATTTCACAGATTGGTCTAACGAGACAGTTAGGAGATGGCCCCACCTATAGGATAAGAGATCCTATATATAGATAAGAAGAGGTAGGCAAGAGATTTTCAATATAGTCTTAAAGTTATTTCCCAATGGTAGGGATGATTTTAAGGATGGAAATTTATTTTAAAATGTAGAAACCTTAACGAATCTTACTAATCCTTCATATGGAAAATATAAATGATTGGCGATATTTTGGTAAAAATATTCAAATTTCTAAGGATTTTATATATTTTTTATAAAATTTTGGCGATTTTTAAGGTAAAATAATTTTATCTTATAGAATTTAGGCGAATCATTTTTAAAATAACGAATCTCGTTTTTGGAAAAACCATGGAAAATTAGCCCATGAGCGAAATTTAGCCCCTAAAATCATCCCGGGCCAATGGCAAGTGTATGGAGTTCATTAACCTTAGCTTAACCACACATAATTTATGTTAGCTTTGTCTGCAAGTAATGCCGTACATTAGGATAAGTTTACATTTATTATCTATTTTTGTCAGATTACCATCCTTGCTAAGTAGAATGCCCCGCTGCAAGCAAGCCTGTTCAGTACTCCGATGGGTTTACCTAGTCATACCACAGGTCGATACCCGCTTCTAGTAGACCTGTTCAGTATCCCGACGGGTTAGCCTCTTAAACCCTCAGAGCCTGGTCCTCAATATTTTAAGATTTTAATATAAGATTGTTTATGCAAGAATATGGGGGGACAGCTCTGAAAACAACTTTTCTTTCTTTTTTTCTTTTCTTTTCAATTGGGATGGTATTTATGTTAGAGAATGACTCTCCATTATATTATTAGTGGTTTTCCTGATGTAAGGGGTACTCAAGAGGACGTGGCCTATCTAAATATATGATATAATCAAGCTATTTAGTGTGTAGTGGATGGTACCATCGAGAAAGAACAAAAATGTATCTCTAGGCTCAACTCACTTTCTTCTTTTGTAATTATTATGATGTTTCCATGACTAATTGCCAATGAGACCTCCCTGTTACTCTTTGATAAAGACACTTGACTTACTTACTCAGGTTTCTTGGAAAAACTATACGAGAGATGTCTAGGCTTGATAGTTATGGTATCACTTCCTTATACAGTGGTGAAGAGTTTCAAGAGAAAATGCTTTAGAATGCCTAAAAAATGATAATTTTGAAAAAACATGGCTAATTACAGTAAGTCACTATTCATTTGATGCTTTAGTAGACACAAAATTCAAGTATAACAATGTTGTGAAGAAAGATCTTGAAACTATGTACTCTTGGTGAAATAAATACTTGCAAAAACCTCTGAGAATTGCCTTATTAACAAAAACTATTTACATATATACAGTAGGAAATCTTTAAAAAAAAATTCAAGAACAAGGGGGGGCTTCCCCATCTACTAAGGCCAATGCCTTTTTGGCTGTCATGACCTATAGAAAATCTTCTCTGGAAATGGGCTTATGATAAAATTGAAGTCGGTGTCCATTTACCACAAAGGAGACTTGTCCATCATCAATTGTTTTAATTTTTACAGCTCCATTGTCATATACAGTGTCTACCTCATAAGGGCCCAACCAATGGGTGGTAAGTTTGCCTTTGAAGGTTTTGAATCAGGAATCAAACAACAGGGCCCAATCACCAGGCTGGAAGTGTTTCTTTTTAATAAACTTGTAATGCCACTTGCTCCTATGGTTTTGGCCTAATATCGTCCGTTGGATGGCATATTGCCTGATTTCATCCAACTCATTTAGTTGTAGGGCTTGTTGCTTTTGAGCCTCATCTAGGTTCAATCCTAACTCTATGGTAATACGGAAGGTCCTTACTTAGAATTCTATTGGAAAAAGTACTTGTTTCCCGTACACTAGATCATAAGGGGTATGCCCAGTGGTATTTATCCAGGTAGTTCAGTATGTCCACAAAGCCTCTGGGAGCCTATCAGCCCAATCTCGGTGATGTAACTGAACAGTCTTGGTCAAGATGGCTTCTAGAATTTTGTTTGTGGATTCTACCTGACCATTGGCTTGCAGGTAGTATTGAGAAGATTTACGGTGTTTAGTCCCATATTTCTCTGTTAGTTGTTTCATCATATTGGAAGTAAATTGAGTGCCTTGGTCGATAAAAATTTCACGAGGGACACTGAAGCAGGTAAGGATGTCTTCATAGATGAATTCGACAATGGACTTCTCTGTGGCCCTAAATAGGGTTTTTGCCTCTTTCCATTTGGTGACATAGTCCGTACAAACCAAAATATAGTTCTTCCTCCAGGACATGGGTGAAATTGGTCCTACAAAGTTGAGGGCCCATTTTTCAAAGGGTTCTATAATATCTTGGGCCTGCAAAGGCATTTCATCAGATGATGTAGGTCTTCCTAACCTTTGGCAAATATCAAAACTTCTCACATACTTGACAACATCTTTGAAAATGCTAGGCCAATAATAACCTGAATGTAACAACTGATATGATGTATGTTTGTCAGAGAAATGTCCACCACATGGTCCATCATAACAACTTCGTAGTATATCAGGTACCTTGTCCGCTAGGACACATCTACGAATAATCAAATCAGGACCTGTGCAAAAAATATCATGACCAACCCAAGAGTAATTAGCACTTTGTGTAATAATTTTCCACTTTTCATGCGGTGACAAATGAGACGGTAACTTCCTAGTGGCCAAATAGTTTTCCATATCCGCAAACCATGGGGTTTTGACAAAGAGGGAAAAGAGGTGATCGTCTAGGAAACTATCATCTATAGGGATATCATTATCCTTGTTGTTTATTCGGGAAATAAAGTCAACTACTACATTATCCTTTCCAGGTCGGTCAAGCATAGTGATATTAAATTCTTGCAATAACAAGAGCCACCTAGTTACTTGGCCATTAGTTATAGGTTTATTCATGAGGAATCTAATGGCAGAATGGTCGGTGTGTACAAATACTTCATAACCTATAATATATTGATGAAATTTTTTAATAGCATGAACAACTGCCAAGAATTCCTTCTCGGTGACTGTGTAGTTCAACTCTGAAGGGGACAAGTTCTTGCTTATAAAATAAATGGCATAGGATTGTTGGTATTATTTCTGCCCTAATACCCCTCCTATTGCAGTGTTAGAGGCATCAATGGATATATGAAATGGGAGAGTCCAATTAGGCCCTCTAAGAATTGGTGCCACAGACAACTTAACTTTTAGGGTTTCGAAGGAAGTTTGACACTTCTCAGTCCAAACAAAATCAACATCTTTTATCAATAATCCAAACATAGGTGCAACAATCTTTGTAAAATTTTCAATAAACCACTGGTAATATCCGGCATGTCCAAGAAATCTTCTCACCTCTTTCTGAGTCTTGGGGGGTGGAAGTCTAATAATGACCTCAATCTTTATAGGATCAACTTTTATTCCTTCAGATGAAACATGATGTCCTAGAACCACTCCTTCAATTAACAACATTTTGCATTTTTCATGACTTAGGGATAGGTTCATTTCTTGACATCTGATGAGGAATTTTTCTAGGTTGTCTAAGGCTTCCTAGTAATTTTTTCCATAAACTGTGAAGTAATCCATGTAGACCTTTACAGAATCATGAATAAGATCGACAAATATCCCTAATACTGCTCGTTGAAATGTGGCAGGAGCATTACACAATCCAAATGGTAAGACCCTATAGGCATAGGTGCCCCAAGGATAGGGAAAGGTAGTCTTGTCCTGGTCCTCGGGTGCTATAAGAATTTGGTTGTACCCACTGTACCCATCTAGAAAGGAGAAATACTTCTTTCCAGACAAGGTATCTAGAACTTGGTCAATGAAAGGAAGAGGAAAGTAGTCTTTCAGAGTAGCCTTATTGAGTTCTTGGAAATCAACACAAATTCTCCATTTCCTGGTCACTTTATTTGGAACCACTACAAGCGGGGATACCCACTTACTATCGGAGATGGGATAGATAAATCTGACATTTAACAACTTTTGGATTTCCTCCTTGACTATGTCTTTGAATGTTGGGTTCATCCTTCTCTGGGGTTTCCTAACAAGTGTTACTTCCCCCTGGGTGTATATATGATGGATGCATGTGTCAGGGTGTATACCCTTCAGGTCAGTGTATTCTCAAGAAAATGCTCTTGATCGTTCTTTAAGGATATCTACTAACTGTTTTTGTTGGTCTGTATCTATCCCAGAGTTTATATGTAAGAATTTCCCTGGACTAATCTCATAGGGCATGGTATAAGACATGGTAGACTCATCGATTTCAAAAATAAAAGACGTCGAAGACAAAATGGATGGATCTAATTGTTCTTGAAATTCTTCCCCAAACATGTACACAAATTGGGGAAACGACTGTGGAAAATCCACACATGTAATAGCAGAAATGAATTGGTTTAGCACATTTTTTGGTGTATGCTCCTGAAGTGGCCTTGCATGGTCACTAGGCAATACGGGTTCTTCCTAGTCTTCATTCTCGTATGGACATTCAAGTCACCATAGATTCTCCATAATAGGTTGAGTTGGAGGGTAAATGGTGAGCTTCGGGATAGAGAGACCATTTGAGATGGTCATTTCGCCTTCTCTACAACCAATAAATGCATTGGCTGTGGCTAGCCAAGGTCTTCCCAAAATAACAAGATGGCCTCGAGCATGATCCTTTAGATGAATGACAAGAAAATCTACAGGGTACTCCTATGATGCTAAAGTAACCATGACATCATCTAAAATCCCTTCAGGTATAACCCTAGTCTTATCTGCTAATTCCAAAATGGTTGGGGTAGGACGAAGAAAAGGTTGTAACTGTAATTGTTCCAAGGTAGTAGCAGTCATAACATTGATGGCTGACCCTAGGTCTATGAGAGTGTTTCCGATGGAGACCTCCTTAATGGTTATGCTCACTATAGGGTTTCTTGGATTCCCATACTTTGCTAGCTTTGGATGCTCTGATATGTACTCAAAGAGTCCTCCTACCAAATGTACTGTAGGGGGGTCCTTTTTCTTCCTACCTGGCTTCTTAATACATAATTCTTTGACTACCTTACTATAGATTGGAATGTCTTTAATGGATTGAAGTAGAGGAATCTTGACACAAATATTTTTCAATTCATTCAAAATGTCAAATTCTGGTCGGGTGGTAGGTTTCTCGATTACCAACTAGTCTAGATAAGGAGGGACCTTCATAATTTGTGAAGGTTCATTTTGGGGAAGCTTGGGTTCTTGATTCTTCGGGATAATAACATCTTCCCACCTAGTGTCATTCATGGGTTGTTGGGTGGTTTCTTCTTCTTCTTCTTCCTGGATGACTACTGAAGGTCTCTGCCTATCTATAAATTTTCCCGATCTTAGTTGAATTTTCTGTAATGGAACATGATTAATGACATATGTCGGGAAGGCCTGCATCTCAACATTGTTAATAGGTTGAGGGGGATTATTATTGGGATTCGACATTGGCTATGCCGGTAATAGTGTCGGTTTCAGGGAGCTTGCATTTTGATATTGTAGGGGTTGTTGTTATGGAATAGGAGGTAAAGGTGGTGGAACGAATCCTGACAGAAGCTATGGAATGTTCGATGGGAACCGAGGATAAGGATGGCTGGACATAGGAATATGTGGAGCTTGAGGGTTTCCTAGATTGTGTCCTCCCTTCCATCCTTGAATCCAAGGATATTGGTACTGAGTAGACCATTTTTTCCAACCTAGTGAGTTCCACTATTGTTGTTGATAATAGGGTGGAACTTGAGACTGTAGATCCGGGTATGTGGGTTAATTCCTAGGTTGCCATGGCCTCCTAGGTACATAAGAAAACTCCCCAGGATATCCACTCCTATAGATGGCTAATAAACTAGGCAAGGATGGACATTTCTCAGTTGAATGGTATTCTGTACAGAAGCCACAAATTTAAATGTTATCTAATGGGCATTCCCTTGAGGAATGATTCCTTCTACATCTTGGGCAATATATGCTCATTGCTACATTCTCCTCCTCCTGTTTCTTTTTGAGTTTAAGGGTGTCCAACTGGGAACCTATTGTTCTTAGGATGTCTATCTTGAATTTTTCTAGAAGGTTCCCTATCTCTGCTCTTGTAATACCACCTGAACTAACTGGTTTTAATATTCTATTGTTATTTCCTGTTTTGGCTCTACTCCTTGAGTAGTTTTTACACATTTCACATATTTCAACAAATGGTTTATGAGAAATATCACTTGATTCCATCAGGTTAAGCATCTCTAAATATTCTTCTGAAATTACTTTAAGGAAAAGAGCCCTAACCGCATCCTCTGGGAGGTCATGGTATTTTGACTTCAGGGAGATATAACCAAATCTTTACATATAGTCTTCAAGGGTCTCGTCTTCTAACTGTTGGACTTTAAAGATGTCATTACGAGACTCTTTGGTCTTGCAGTAGTCTTGGTACTTCTTAAGAAATATGTCTTTCATGGATTCCCAAGACCTAATACTGGATTCTCCCAACCCCATGAACCATCTTAGTGTAGAGTCTTTGAGGGTGGAAGGAAAGAGTTTTAATTTCTGGGCATCTTGCACATAGTTGTAGCTCCTGCACAAGATGCCAAATTCAAATAGGAAGGTGTATGGATCTTCACTGTTTTTTCCATAAAAGGTAGGCAGTGATGAGAGAGGAATATTCTTCATATTGACATTTGGAGTGGTGTCTAAAATCGGAAACCCGAAGGTAGTTTCGGTTCAGTTTCCAGTTTCTTCTTCCTCTCCGTGTCTTACATTGTTATGGTCCTCCTGATCATCCATATTGTCTTGGTTTCCAAAAAGAGAGTACCTAAGTGGTTTTATCTTTGAAGAGAACAAGGTTTCTGTGAGGAACCAAATATCAATATAGCATAGAAAAACCTCATAAAAAGTACTCAACGCCTTGAAAAAGAGATAATTTCAGATAATAAGCCTCTTCGAGGGGGCAACCTCCTTTTACCCCATTTAAATGTTCAAGTACAAGATGATTCCAAATGAAAATGTCTCCTTGGTATATATAGGAGACTAG
>ML801639.1:232904-250230 GCA_009831015.1 Picea engelmannii
CAAGGTTGACACCTCAACAATTGGAGGAAAGAAAAGCAAAAGGTTTATGCTTTAATTGTGACAGCAAGTACAGTAAGGGACATAAGTGTGGTGAGAAGAAATTATTCTACATAGATTGTGAAGAGGAAGAAGAACAAGAATAATAACCATCTCAAGATGAAAACGTAGAAGCAATCTCATCTGAAGAGTTGACTCTCGCGATATCGTTTAATGCATTGGATGGAATTAGCACTCCTCAAACCCTCAAGATCGAAGGATACATCAAAAAGAAAAAGGTAATAGTCCTAATTGATTCTGGCAGTACTTATAATTTCATTCACCATAAATTAGCCAAAGATCTCAATTGCTTTGTATATCCAGCACCAGAGCTTCAAGTATGACACCATATGTTAGGAACCAAATATCAATATAGCATATAAAAACCTCATAAAAAGTACTCAACTCCTTGAAAAAGAGATAGTTTCAGATAATAAGCCTCTTCGAGGGGGAAACCTCCTTTTACCCCACTTAAATGTTCAAGTACAAGACGATTCCAAATGAAAATATCTCCTTGGTATATATAGGAGACTAGGAGGTATAATTACAACTAATGGCCTAAAGCCGACATAAATAAAATAACATTACTAATCTAATATGCCCCAATTAAGGGGTAATGAGCCAATATTAGGGCTTAACAATTTCCCTTTGATGAAAAGGTCTTCCTACTGATTGGATGTCTGGGACTCTACTCGAGCCTGTTGATATTATCGGTGCCAAAGTTTCTATGTCAATTTGAGAGATAATTACATTGGACGAGCTACCAAACAAAAGATTCACATGTTCAGGGTCTATGATATCTTCAAAATTAGGATTTCCTGATGGTGGTGTAAAAGAAAAAGATGTATTGTTTGGTTCTGCGAAAGGCTCGAGTGGTCTTGCCTCCTTTCCCAATATGTTTGATGCTTCAATTCTTGTTCTATAGTGCTCCCTATGTTAGTCTTATCAGAGAATATTTTAGCTCTTTGGGTTGAGCTAAATCCTGTTTTTCGGTATCGGTCTATGGATTTTATAAGCGGAACGTTCCTTCCCCTAAAGAGATCGGAAGGAACCTTGGTTGAAAGGTCTAATTTTGATTTAATG
Organism: Picea engelmannii; assembly: GCA_009831015.1. Classification (NCBI taxonomy): domain Eukaryota; kingdom Viridiplantae; phylum Streptophyta; class Pinopsida; order Pinales; family Pinaceae; genus Picea; species Picea engelmannii. The sequence goes on from ML801639.1 coordinate 234,024, forward strand.
TATCTACCTTGTGGGTCTCTAGGCCTATTCATGAAAGAAAGCAAAAACAAAAAGAAAAAGCTACCATTTGATTCCTAGGTCTATTCATGAAAAATACAAATAAAAAGAAAAACTACCATTGGGTTTGGGGGAACCTTCTTTAGCAGATGCTCAGGTTCTTACCTTTCGTCTTAAAGTTCCCCCACCACCAAACTAATGCTAAGGTCTAGAAATGGTCTAATTCCTAATTACTTCTTACCTTGAGACAACTCCCCAACAGCGGCACCAAAATGTTAGGTGATTTATATGTACTAAACAAGACACTAAACTACCTTCAATTAAAATTTCAATTCGGGTAAGTAAACATAGATTTGTAGCAAAACATATTCCAAAGGTAAAAGGTTGGTAGGAGTATAGTCTCACTAATGAAAGCAGCTATCTAAGGCTAATCTACTCAAGCAAACCTATCTAGTAAGAAAACCCTACTAAGCAAAATGAAACTAGGTAACCTAAGTACTTTTGGGCCAAGGATCAATGGATATTTCCTAAGAAAGCAAATGAAAACTCTATGTAAAGAAAACAATAAGAAAAATAAAACTACTAAGCATAATAAACAAATGACAAAAGCAAACTTCTTTAACTTGCCAACCTACATTCAATGAGAAACTATCCTATGAAAGAAAATAAATAAGCAAGTAAGCAAAAACACTTATCTAACCTATTAAAGCAAATATACAAGCAAACAAAGGCACCTAACTAACCTACTAAAGAAAAAGACAAGTAAGCAAAGGCAACTAACTAACCTATGAAGGCAAACAAACAAGTAAACAAAAACTTCTCATTGAACAACTACCTAGCCTAAGAGGCAAGTGGACTAAATGCCTAATGCAAAACTATTTCTAATGCATGAAAGGAAATTTAAATGCTCAATGCAATGCATGAAAGGAAATCTATTCTATTGAAAGCAAGAAAGACTAACAACTAATTCTTGAGCAAACTGCTATCTAATCTATCAAAGCAAAGTCTATCTATCCTATAGCAGCAAATAAGACTATCTCCTAAGCTATGAAAGAAAGAAACTATATCTATGAAACACTCAAATATAATGTTGGTGGTTGTGTGAATTCCTTCAGTGGTGACAGATGATATCTCGATGACACTTGACAACAAAGGACAATTTCAACGGTATAAACTCAACACTAATCTCAATGGCAAAATGAAAGGTATGGATTAAACAATCTAAGGAGAATTTAGCCATGTCAAAGATAAAGTTAAATACCTTGCATATTCATGTATAAACCATTAACATCATAATGAGATCATCATTATCTAACTAAGGAATTTAATTGCATTTTAATCTATAAAAGGAAATTGTGTGAAATAAAACTATACTATGTTTATTTTAACCATTCAAACTATGATAAGAAAATGACTAAAAACATAGATTAAAAGCATGATATTAAAAAGTAAATTGACAATTACATTAACCAATACTAAGTAAATGAAATCCACGTAAACTAAGATAAGCAAGCTATGATTAAAAAACTGGAAGCAAATCTATCCATCCATCAAAATCCCTGTCAAAGGAAACCCAAATTAAAACTATGTTATGTTCTAATTAAAAATCTGTTCTAAAATTGACTGTGAAATTATAAAAGAAAGCAAAATTTAACATCTAATTGCATGCAGGGTTAGTATAGTGAGAGAGAGAGACTTGCAAGCCTTTTCTAATCTATGAAATCAACACATACTAACTGTTATCATTGCAATTTCATCCGCAAATGGATACATGAACCCAACATCTTCAAACAACTAGTAGTTCACCCATGGACCAAAAATGACCAAAAAACATTTCCAAACGGTCCAAAACTATACAACCAATTATAAAATCAAGATGCACTATGACTATACAGGGAGCGTGCACACATGCGCCATCAAGAAACGTAGGAAAAGAGCACATGCACCTGAAAACGACACATTTATGATGTTGGTCTTCCTCCCACCCACTTCTGGTTCAGCTTCCAAGTAGATTTGACATCCAAATCTCGGCTGAATCCAGCTGGGTGGTTGGTCAAAGACCTAAAGGTGCCCTAAACAACCCCTTGTTCACACTAAAAGCTGGTTGCATAATACTTCAAAGTTGTGCTATAGAAAGAGGCCATGGGTGCACTACATCTTCAAGGAATTCATTTGTAAGGTTATGCTGCTACTATTCTCTTGGGGAATCCCCTTTTCTCATCAAGAGCATACTAGCACCATTCCATTTGAGCTATTCACATCACCCTTTGAGTGAATTAGCTTGACATTCTTTCACCATTTCTTTCAAGTTTTTAAGTTGTAAGAAGAGCTAAATCTTGGGGGTCCAAGAGCCCTCCCTTGGAGGAAGAAGGGACCCAAAGTCTCCCTTTCTCCTTGGTGTTTTATTTTCACTAATATAATCCTTTCCATTGGTGACACAAGTCTTGTTTGTTTCTTGTTCTTATGTCCTTATTCACTATAATTTAATTGTTTTGACCATTCCTAGTTTAATTCTTAGCTTAGTCTTTTATGCTTTATTCTTCTAACCCTTTCCTTTATTGTTGTCTTGCTTAGCTAACCCAACTAAGATTGTAAGAACCTCTGTTTTGCTCATTTAGGTGACAAAAGAGACACAACACTAACACATATCATCATCTAACCTGCAAAAAGAAGTAAAACAGTAAGCTACACCAAACTAATTAATTAGATAAAAATACACATGTACAGGAAATAAAAAGAGAGCAGTTTAAATTAAGAAATGCAAAATAAACATGAATACAGTTACCCAACTGCTGGTGCCCCCCCTAGAAATTCGTGGTCACTCTCTAAAAGTACACCATGAGCTTAGCAGGCCAAATTCACCATAAAAATCCAAAAACGCAGTTCTGGCATAATTCTGGCAATGTAAAAACTAAAAACAAAGCAAAATCATTTTTATGGAAATTCTAATGCTTATGCTACTTGGTTCTTCTACTTAACAATAATATAACCACCTCAGTGGTATTTATAACATTTGCAACCCAATTGGTCGACCACAAGAGGGTCGAATCACCTCTAAATTTGGCAAAATACAATAAATGCGGCCATAACTAACAAAACAGAGGAAGCCAATAATCGCCCTCTTTGGACAACTGAAATCGAGTTGTCTTGAGCTTAGTAGATGGAGGGGGCGATGATAAACAAAACCCATGTGCCCTATTTTTCCACCAATGGCCGCCAATACCATAACCACCAACTCGCCTTGCGTTTTTGTGCAACATTGGGTGCTGGAACGAGTGTCAGATCGGGTACCGGAACGGGTGATAGAACAAGTGCTGGATCAAATGTCAAAACTGGAAACATGGTGTATTTTTCCCTATAACAACAGAAAAACATGAATTAAGTCTTGGAAACCATAAAACATGATGAATTAAACTTTATTTAATCATAAAACATGACTTATACGTACCTCATGCCGATTATACCATTTTATCATAAAATTCTTCAAAAATCTCCTTCAAAACGTGCAAAACATATATGTACATGCGGAAAAAATGTATAATAACCGTCATAAAAATGATCATATCTCGGGCCCAACAATAAGCGAAAGATCACAGCCACATCTAGGGTCTCTATGACTGACCTCTCCACATAGAAGAAGCAAGTAGATAAGGTCGTCGAAGAATACTTGGATATCTTCTCCTCGCCTACAGGGGTACCTCTGCACTACCAGGTCAAGCACCCCATCAATCTAACCCCCGACGCACCGCTGCCCAATGGGCCAGCCTATCATCGCTCTTTGTTAGAGAATGAGGAGATCAAGTGATAGATCCAATAACTGATCCACAAGGGGCACATCTGTCCCAACTCATCACCTTGCGGGAGCCCAATCGTGCTGGTACAAAAGAAAGATGGAACTTAGTGACTCTGTATTGATTACTGGGCTTTGAATAAAATCACAGTCAGAAATCGGTACCCAATTCCCCGAATCGATGACCTCCTTGATCAACTTACGGGGGCCAAATAATTCGGTAAGATTGATCTGAAGTCTGGATACCACCAGGTCTCGATAGAATGGACAGATGTATGGAAGACCACCTTCAAGTCAAAGGAAGGCCTTTTTGAATGGTTGGTCATTCCCTTTGGTTTGACAAATGCTCCATCCATTTTCATGAGGATGATGGACGATATCCTACCTCCATTCACCAATACTTTTGTAGTGGTGTATCTGGATGACATTCTAATTTACAACAAGACTTGGGCCGAACACTTGCAACATATTCAACATGTTCTGCACACCCTACGACAACACAAGCTATACACCAACTTTGAAAAATTCTCCTTGGGCATGGACAGGGTCCATTACCTGGGCTACATCATTGATCAACATGGCATACATGTGGATCCAGCCAAGATCCAAGTCATCTGTGACTGACCAACCCCAACCAAACTTAGTGAGCTTCAGATCTTCTTGGGCCTTTCCAATTTCTACCGCAGGTTCATGCTGGGATTCTCCCATATTGCATGGGCCCTCAGCCAAATAAACAAGGGTGATGGTAAGGCGAAATTTACGTGGGGCCGGTCCCAACAACAAGTGTTCGATGATTTGAAGTAGCGCTTGTGCTCAACCCCAGTACTTTCACTACCATACCTGCAACATCCCTTTGAGATCGAGACAGATGCTTCATACTATGTTGTGGGTGTCATTCTCACTCAACACGGCCACCCTGTGGCCTATCATAGTGAGACACTGTCAGATACTGTCTGTAAGTACCCTACTTATGACAAAGAAATGTACTCCATTGTGCAAGCCTGTCTCTAATGGAGACATTACATTCTTGGGAAGGAGACAGTCATCCACACTGATCATAAGCCACTGTAGTTCATGTAGACACAAGAAAAATTGCAGAATGACCGCCATCAAAAGTGGTCCACATACGTGCAACAATTCCACCTCAATATAAAATATAAAACAAGAAGTACCAATCGCATCACTGATCACCTCAGCTGACCACCAGTCGCGACACTCACCACGGTGCTAGACTCTTGCGGTGATGAGACCTTGGGATGGACCCAACTATATGAGACAGACCCTGACTTTGCCACCACCTACCAATTGTTGGGTGCAAACACAGTTGTCGATAATTTCCATATTCAGGATGAGTTGCTGTGTCGTCTGGGCCATATTTGTGTTCCAACAAGCGAGCAAGAGAAGTTGATCTGGGAAGCCCACTACAGTCGGGTGGCAGGACACTTCGGTGTCGAAAAGACAGTGGCGATGCTACAGAAAAAATTCTACTGGCCTAAACTTTGACAGGAGGTCGGCAAGTATATCAGGTTCTGCACTGCCTGTGCTATTGCCAAACCGACCACTAAGAAACAGGGCCTATACACCCCTCTTCCTACTCCTGACATGCCATGGGAATCCATCTCAATGGACTACATGTCGGGCCTCCCATCCACAAAGTGGGGAAATGAATGTGTTTTTGTGGTTGTTGATCACTTTTCTAAGATGGCGATTCTAGTTGCCTGCAATAAGAGCATCACAACAGAGGCCACCGCCAAGCTCTTCTTTGAATGAGTCTAGGTATATTTTGGAATCCCACAAACCATTGTCTCAGATCGGGATAGTCGATTTCTCAGCACATTCTGGTCGAGCCTCTCGTCATTGCTGGACACCAAGCTCACCAAATCCAAGACCTTCCACCCCCAGACAGATGGCCAAACCGTGGTTGTAAATCGAATGATTGTGCATATCCTTCGCATGTATAAATCAAATCACCCCGCTCCTGCACCAAGGCAAGTGGCTCTCTTGGGGCCAAATTTAGCAGAAATTTCCTTATCTGATGGGGGAACTCAACGCAATGGATACCATTTATTCCCAAGGAGGGAGGATTGATCCAGGTGGATATCAGTGGCCACCCACCTTTTCCAGTTGGCTCAAAACAACTTTCTAGCAATTTTGATAATTTATATTTTTAGCAGTTTTTTGGGTCCTGAAATTCCAGAGTCGTTTTGAGGCCCTAAACGACGTTTTTCAGGGTATGTTGCGACTATAAAATTTCTTCATGAAAATTTGTGCAAATGTTTTATTCCTCGAATAGATCTCTCCAATGGGCTATCATACGCTTAAAACGAATATCGTATGCAAAAGTTACAACCCCAGGAAGTTGATGTACTGACTTACCCAAACGGGGCCCACATGACTTTTGGTGCTTCATCTCCTAGGGTTAGGTTTTTGGATGTCTAGGGTTTTTTGGCATTCTTGTTTATTGTAAAAAGGCCTTCATAGCCTCATTGTAATCATCTTCTTACGAATGAGCACAACCATCACAACTCTTCTCAGAGATAAGCCACCACCATTCCAGCAAGCTTGTTTCCGCTGCATTTTACAGTTTCCAGCCTATTTCTTTATTGAATAGAAAACTAGTTTTACTATATCTCTGTTATTTGTGTTAAGAACCTGTTAATAATCCTTATTCATTTTGTTCTACTCATAAAATCTAGATCTGTGGTATCAAAGCGATATTCTCCTTGTCGTCTTAATGCATGTCCCCAATGAGGTTAGAGTACAAAGACTTGGGTCTCGAGCTTGTTTCTCTTGAGGACAAAAACTCTCGCACGCCCAAGCGACCTCTCATGGAAGGAGAAAAGAAAGATGACAAGAAAGGAGATCCTTTCAAACTATTGATTGAGGAATCCCTCATGCAAAAAAGGAACGAGATGATGGATAGTTTCACGCAAAGCCTTCTGCGACTACCAACAGGCGACACATCTTCTTCGAACGGAGGGGACGCCCCCTTCAAGGTACAAATAAACTTTGATATTCCTATATTTGAAGGTTAGATAGAAGCATCTGTTGTAGACAAGTTGTTGAATCTACTAGAAGGGTATTTTTCTATCCATATCATTTCAAGTAGAGAAAATATTACTTTTTCACTTCTCAAAGTCGTTCCCCATGTCAAAGATTGGTGGGAAACGTTCTGTGAGCAAAAGGAAACAGAGGAAACCTCATTATTTTCAGTCAAAACCACTTGGGAATCCTTGAACGATGCTATTAAGGAACAATACTACCCTGTCGGAAGTTATGACGACCTGTATACCAAATGGACCACACTGCAGCAAGAAAGAGACCAAGTAGTGCCAAATTTCACAAATATTTTCCATACTTTTGCACCAAGCTGGGTATCAAAGATTCAGAGAGAAATTTGGTGCTCAAGTATCGTGACACTCGACATAGATACATTTAGACTAAAATGGAATTTCTGGACATCTCATCCTTAGGCATGACCTATAGATATGCCATCAAAATTGAGCAAAAGCTCAAACAAAAGACACGATTATTTGGGCCTGGGAACCCCTTACAACAATATACAGGAAAGGGAATCCCCAACCCATAGAACAAAGGACAGAGAAAAGATGGACAGTATCAAGACAACCAATCCAAGATGCAAGAAAAGAAGGACATTGGAAAGACAAAGAAAGACACCGGGAAGTGGTGTGACTTCCATAAGAGCCCTTGGCATAACACTCCTGACTTCCGCTCAAAGCAGTCGCTGGTGGCCGAAGTGAAATCCTTTGAATCAGATGTAGATTCTGACTCTAAGTCAGAACCAGAAAGGGGAAGACAGATCATTGATGCGGAACCTAGTGCCACCGTTGCTACCACCAAGCTCCAGCCTGGTGAACCAGACGAGCCAGAAGAAGGAGAGCACCTCTTCCATTCATAGATGTGGGTAAAAGGCACCCAGTTGCACTTCATCAATGATAGAGGTAGCTAGAAGAACCTCATCTCAACATAGGTCATCAAGCGGCTGGCACTTCCAACAACGCTGCACCCACAACCCTACACCATTGGATGTCTCCACCATGGAAGCTATCTCCGCGTCAGCCAATAGTGCTGACTGTTGTATGGAATCAAGCCCTTCAAAGACGAGGTATTGTGTGATGTTGTGCCTCTTGAAGTTTGTGATGTTCTTTTGGGACAAACTTATTTATGGAAACGTCATGTTGTATATGAGTTTAGGCCTCGTAGTGTTATTATTACTTTGAATAGGAAATTATACAAGATACTCGAGGCAGTCCCACCTAGTGCTATTTTCTTGATCTTTGCTAAGCAATGCAGGAAGGTCATCTCTTAGACAGGGAAGTTTGTCTTCTTCATGATTCGATCTCAGAATAAGAGAAAGATCACAACCACATCTAGGGTCTCTACAGCCGACCTCTCCACACAGTAGAAGCAAGTAGATAAGGTCATGGAAGAATACTTGGATATCTTCTCCTCACCTATAGGGGTACCTCTGCACTGCCACGTCAAGCACCCCATCGATCTGACCCCCGACACACCACTTCCCAATGGGCCAGTCTATCGTCGCTCTTTGTTAGAGAATGAGGAGATGAAGTGATAGATCCAAGAAATTCTCCAAAAGGGGCACATCTGTCCCAACTCATCACCTTGCAGGAGACCAATCGTGTTGGTACAGAAGAAAGATGGAACCTGGCGACTCTGTATTGATTACCGAGCTCTGAATAAAATCACATTCAGAAATCTGTACCCGATTCCCTGAATCAACAACCTCCTTGATCAATTTACGAGGGCCAAATAATTCAAGAAGATTGATCTGAAGTCTGGCTACCACCAGGTCCTGATAGAACAGACAAATGTATGGAAGACCGACTTCAAGTCAAAGGAAGGCCTTTTTGAATGGTTGGTCATTCCCTTTGGTTTGAAAAATGCTCCAGCCATTTTCATGAGGATGATGGAAGATATCCTGCAACCATTCACCGATACTTTTGTAGTGGTGTATCTGGATGACATTCTAATTTATAGCAAGACTTGGGCCGAACACTTGCAACATATTCAACAGGTTCTGCACACCCAGCGGAAGCACACACTATAAGCCAACTTGGAAAAATGCTCCTTTGGCATGGACATGGTCCATTACCTGGGCTACATCATTGATCAACATGGCATACATGTGGATCCTGCCAAGATCCAAGTCATCCGTGACTGGCCAGCCCCAACCACACTCACTGAGCTTCGAAGCTTCTTGGGCCTTACTAATTTCTACCGCAGGTTCATGCTGGGATTCTCCCATATTGCATGGGCCCTCAGCCAAATAAATAGGGGTGGTGGTAAGGAAAAATCTGCGTGGGGTCGGTCCCAACAACAAGCGTTCGATGATTTGAAGCAACGCTTGTGCTCAGCCCCAATACTTTCACTACCAGAACTGCAACATCCCTTTGAGATCAAGACAAATGCTTCAAACTATGATGTGGGTGTCTTTCTCACTCAAAACGGCCACCCCGTGGCCTATCATAGTGAGACACTGTAAGATACTGTCCATAAGTACCCTACTTATGACAAAGAAATGTACTCCATTGTGCAAGCCTCTCGCTAATGGAGACACTACATTCTTGGGAAGGAGACGATCATCCACATTGATCATAACCCACTGCAGTTCATGTAGACATAAGGAAAATTGCAGAATGACCGCCATCAAAAGTGGTCCACATATTTGCAACAATTCCACCTCAACATCAAGTATAAAACAAGAAGCACCAATCATGTCGTTGATTTCCTCAACAGACCACCAGTTGCAACACTCACCACAGTGCTAGACTCTTGCGCCCATGAGACCTCTGGATGGCCCCAACTCTATGAGACAGACCCTGACTTTACCACCACCTACCGAATGTTGGGTGCAAACACAGTTGTCGATAATTTCCATCTTCAGGATGGGTTGTTGTGTCATCTTGGCCATATCTATGTTCTAGAAAATGAGCGAGCGAAGATGATCTGGGAAGCCCACTACAGTCAGGTGGCAGGACACTTCGGTGTTGAAAAGACAGTGGTGATGCTACAAAAACATTTCTACTGGCCAAAACTTCGACAGGAGGTCAACAAGTATATCAGGTCCTGCACTGCCCATGCTATTTCCAGACCGACCACTAAGAAATAGGGCCTGTACACCCCTCTTCCTACTCCTGACAGGCCATGGGAATCCATCTCAATGGACTACATGTCGGGCCTCCCGTCCAAAAAGCGGGGAAATGACTTTGTTTTTGTGGTTGTTGATCGTTTTTCTAAGATGGCGATTCTGGTTGCCTACAAGAAGAGCATCATAGCAGAGGCCACTGCCAAGCTCTTCTTTGAACGAGTCTGGGTACATTTTGGAATCCCACAAACCATTGTCTCAGATTGGGATAGTCGATTTCTCAACACATTTTGGTTGAGCCTCTAGTCATTGTTGGACACCAAGCTCACCAAATCCATGACCTTCCACCCCTAGACAGATGGCCAAACTGAGGTTGTAAATCGAATGATTATGCGTATCCTTCGCATGTATAATTCAAATCACCCCTGCACATGGGATGGGAGCCTTCCCTATGTCCAACATAGATACAACCGAGCCTTGCATAGCTCAACCGACCACAACCCCGTTTAGGTGGGGTTGGGATTCCATCCATTGGGTCCCATAGATGTTTCACTTCCCCTTGTGGTCACCTCGACTGACTCACCTCCTGCTCTAACTGAAGCTGACAAAGCCACTCGGTTCATTGAGAGGATCCAACACATCTTCTAATAGGTTCAGGATATCCTACAAAATTCCAATGTCAAGTACAAACAATGCCATGATCAATATCGAGTGCCACATAAGTTTCAGGTGGGCGACAAAGTTTGGTTGCACTTGCAGAAAGAACGCCTTACAAGACCCCATCGGAAGCTTCGGCCACTCCGTTATGGGCTGTACACTATCACCAAGGCCGTGGGGGATAACGCTTTTGAGCTCAACATTCCTCCTTTCCTTGGCCTCTACCCAGTGTTCAACGTGGACCTCCTTCGGCCTTATTTCCCACCATTATTGGACACCTCAGACGTAGCAGAACAACTGAAACCAACAAATCTCAACCCCGACTGCATACAACAGACATCTAGTGATTATATTATGGATACACAGATCAAGGAAACTCGAAAACAAAGGATCCATCTTTATCGAGTCGTCAAAGCAGGGTAGCTCCTGCACCAAGGCAAGTGGCTCACCAGGGGTCAAATTTAGCAGAAATTTCCTCATCTGATGGGGGAACTCAACACAATGGATACCATTGCTTCCTAAGGAGGGAGGATTGATCTATGTGGATACCAGTGGCCACCCACCTTTTCCAGCTAGCTCAAAACAACTTTCTAGCAATTTTGATAATTTACAATTTTTAGCAGTTTTTCGGGTCCTGAACTTCCGGAGCCGTTTTGAGGCCCTAAACGATGTTTTTTGGGGTATGTTGCATTCGATGAGATTTTGTGTAACTGTTGTAGTCCTTAGATAGATCTTTCCAATGGGCTATCATACGCCTAAAATGAAGATCGTATGCAAAAGTTACGACCCCGGGAAGTTGATGTACTGACTTACCCAAACGGGGCCCGCATGACTTTTGGCGCTTCATCTCCTAGGGTTAGGTTTTTGGATGTCTAGGGTTTTTTGAAATTCTTGTTTATTGTAAAAGGGCCTTCATATCCTCATTTTAATCATCTTATTGCGAATGATCACAACTGTCACATCTCTTCTCAGAGATAAGCCGCCACCATTCCAGCAAGCTTGTTTCCGTTGCATTTTACAGTTTCCATCTTATTTCTTTATTAAATAGAAAACCAGTTTTACTTTATCTCTGTTATTTCTGTTAAGAACCTATTAATAATTTGTATTCATTTCATTCTGCTCATAAAATCCAGATCAACCCATTACATAAACCCTAATAAACCCTTTACTTGGTCCACAAGCCCGCAAAACAAGCGAGATTTCATGATCCTAGTTCCCCCTGGGCGTTCCATCTTCGACTAGCCTGTCAAAGTCCCAAAAATGGTCAAACACGACCAATGTTTCCTCAAAACTTGGTCTAGGGCCAACAGGCCCCCAACACTCACCTGTGACTCATCCCAAGTCACTAAGATCTGGGCAACACTCCTTCGAAGGCTTTGAGCTTAGCTCGAGCTGCCTTGACTTGCTGCTTCGCCAGAGCCTCCTGCTTGGCAAACTCCTGAATTATTTTCTCTGTAATAGGCCCTTCTAGGCACTTTTCCACTGTCACAACCACTTGGTCTAGCTGTGAGCCTTGTCCTTCAATCTCTTCAAAAATTGTGCAAGCTTCATCCTGCACCGATTGTAGTCTCTATGTAAATTCCATGACTTTGCTCTGTATGGAAATAATCTGCTGTTGGATTGCGCGTTGATCCTTTGATCTCTTCATTTTTTGAATTGCAGTGAGTGACTTCATCTATTCCTGGACAGTGAAGGCCTTCTGCTGCGCCTCATGTAGTTGTCTTCCAGTTTGCTCAGCTTCGGATCTTCTGCATGGCATTCGTAGGTCTGCGCACTATGATCACTCAATTTCTTACATTCTGAGGCAAGTGCCCTAATCCTTCCAACTACGTTTGTAGCAGCTTCATCCATCTGATCGTGCACTTCTTGCAGAGTGCTCGACACTGCTTGGATCTCTAAATCTGCTATCCATTCTTGAAACTATTGAATGGCCTCAATGGGCTTCCCCACTTGAATCTTGAATGACCCGTGTTTTTCATATGCCAAGCTTGACACAGAGAGAAGTGTTGTAGTCATCACTTCTTTGAACACACTCTGCTCAGTAAGCAACTGGTATTTTTCTTTCTGCATCATTTCTTTGTCCTCCTTGAACATCGCCCAAGTTTCATATTTCTCCTTCTCGTAGTAGGTGGTTACACAATACTGCGCAACTCGTAGTTTCTCTAAGACCTCCTCCTTTTATTTATTCAAGGCTTATGTAGCCTTCTCCTTCTCTTCTTGGACTGGCTAAAATCTAGCCTCTGTTGCATCTGCTAGTCTTTGTAATTGGGCAGGCAAAACCCCCAATTCTGCAATCTTCGATGGAGAAGGCGCAGTGGATATTGCACAGATCGAATGGATAGCTTGCTTTATCTCTTTCAAGTCCTTCTCGATTATTTCATACAACATTTCCTTCTTTGCTCCATGTCTCTGCAAGATATCCTCTGAAGCATCCTCCATGGATGCCATGATTAGACCAACATCGTCCTCTGTGAGTACATTCTATGACTAGGGTTTATTGGCATGGATCTTCTTTCTTGCCGAAGGTTTCTCTGGAGAAGTCTTCCTTTTCTACGAAGCCTCTGTTCCAATAAGGGGATCTTGAGGCTATGTAGCTCCGCCTTCTTCTTGCGTTTCTGCATCATCTCCTCCTCCTCCTCCTCCTGACGAGACAATTCCATCTTCCTCAGAGGCACTGTCCTCTTCATCGATCTCTATGCTCTGGACTTCTATATTTTTCTTCTTTTTCTTCGCGCTGCTCTATCCAACATGCTCGACATGAGTGACTAAGGGGCTTCCTATGATGTCTTCATCAGAGATATCTTCATCTTCAACTGGTATAAGGAATTCCATCGGCCATTCTTTAGTAATTTATTCCATGTCTTCGTCGGTCATCTTATAGTAGGGTTGTAACTCCTCCTTACTCTCATCCCTTCACGCATTGATATAGATAAAGTGTCGATCTTCACAGAACTTTGCTAGTGGTCTGTACTGGTGTAGTGTGTTTGGTGACAAGCATGGAAATGCCTCAATAATTCTCTTCAAATATTGGTAGTAGGCATGGAACACATCGTTCGACTGCCACTACTTTGAAATATAATTTGTATACCACAAGGTAGATAACTTCGCGGCCAACGACTACCATGGATCAACTTCTGGAAATGTTGCTCCTTTCGACATCTGCCAAGTGACAAATGCAATTAATACAAGTAACCAGCTAAAATGGAATTCATACCCCAGATCCTATTCTTCGCGATAGTTTTTCTCGAGCTTGTTGATGAGGTAAATTTCCCAGTTCATTTTCATTCCTTCTACACACTTCCATGCAAGGTCTACTATGAACCCAGTGACCTGCGTCAGACGATTCATTCTGACGATATTGTTGGCATGTTTTATAGACAGTGTATGCTTGTCATTGATGACAAGTATAGCAGCAAAGATGGAAACAAACGTGCAAAGGATTGTAGCTAGTTCATTGATGACAAGATCAGAGTAAGCATCGATGAAAAACAGGAACAAAGTAAGCTCATGAGTAATTATCATAGAGTCAATCGTAGTGCCTAAGCTCGGGAGGAGAAGTGTCAGTGATCGTTGGATCCCATTTAAATTCCTGAAAGAAGGAGGACCGTCAGATCTGATTGTAGACAAGAAGAATGTGTAGAAGAGGAGGACAAATCTCAGGTGTCATATCTGAGCATAAGTTCCAACCATCATTGGATCAGGGAGAACCTGAACGTTCATTAAAGTGCAAGGAGAAGCAAGTATACAAAATCCCAAAAAGAAGGAGGACCGTCCATCTACGGGCAGGACACATGGACACAGATCAAAATTTCGTTGACTAGAAAGTCAAAGGTATGCAATTCTCCAGCCTTTCACCTCTCGAACTCGTGATATGCGAAATCGTGAAATAATCTCAACCATTAGATCGAGGCCAAATATGGACCGTTGATCAGGCACAACGAAGGCTCGTGGAGTTGTGAAGTCTCGATAAAATCTTGACCGTTGATCCAAGAGGGACGCGTGGCAGAAGATCAGAGCATGTCAAAGACTCCATTTCGGGGTTTCACAAATCACGATTTGGAGTGACAAGAACCTCCATCACAGAAATCGCGATATGCGAAATCGTGATACGATCTGAGCCGTGAATCAAGATCAGATATGGATCGTTGAATCATAGGACACGTGGTGAAAGATTGTCATGTCGCTGACTGGAAAGTCAAAGGAACGGGGTTCCCTAACCTCTCGAATTTGCGATATGTGAAATTGTGAAACTATCTTAGCCATCAAATCGAGGTTTGTTCTGGACCGTTGATCCAGCTCCATCTCAGAGTCTTGCCTATCATGACTTGGAGTGACTAGAACCTCCATCTAAGGAACAACCAGATGCGATATCGCGAAAAGATCAGGACCGTCAGATCACCAAGAACGTAGACCGTTGATCTGAGCTCCATCTCGGAGCTTCGCCTATCGCGAGTTGGAGTGACGAGAACCTCCATCACAGGAATCACGAGATGCAAACTCACAATAAGATCTGGACTGTCAATACACCAAGATTCTAGACCGTTGATTTGACTCCATTTTGGAGTTTCTCTAATCGCCACTTGGAGAGGCAAGAAACATAACCACAGGAGTGCCGAAGTGTCGAAACATGAAATTACCAAATGCAGTTGTTGAATAAAGGATGTGGTCATAGACCCTGGTCACATCGGTGAGAGATGGAGGAAAGAGCTAGAGCAACCAAGATCCTTTTCGGGGATTGCGACTGGGAGTGTCGAGACACTTGGTCACCTGAATGTCGAATTGCCGAATGCCGAAATGCTGAAATGAATGCAAGATTGCATGGAGCCAATCCAACAATGCAGGTGAATTTGAGCATAATTGGAGGGATAATATTTCTCCTTGCAGTGTAACTACTAGAAACCATTGATGGTCTCTGCCAGAGAATTCGAAGAGACCTCTGTGTGATCTCCAGAGGGGATGAAGAGTCTCCAAGCTTCGTCCAGTGAAGGAAGATGATTCTTAGAAGGATTGACAGGTGGATGAGAATTGAAGTATGTAACTGAAAAATAAAGGATCATCTCGACTGTGCCAGAGAAGACGAAGAGTCTCAACTGCTAGAGAGGCTGAGGAATCTTAGCAGAACACCCAGTGATGCTAGATGCGTGGTGGGAACCACCAGAAAAGATGAAGAGTTGTGATTATGATCAGGTAGAGCACTTGAGATGTGGAGGAAATTGGAGTGGTGTGAGCATGTAGAGGAATGGCGAATATTGCATGCACAAGGTGCACAAAAGCTATATATACACGGTATAGAGAAGAGATGTGGTTGTTTTGTTGTTGGAGTTGTTGTGGATGTTGTTGTTGAAGGTGATTCATGCGTGAAGAAGGAGCAGAGTGCAACAACTGAAAAGAACAGAAGAAAAACTATGCAGTGAATGGATATGGCGCACAGAGCATAAAAAGCAGAAGAACAGAATGGGCAGAGGATGCATGCTGGAAGACAGTGAGGAAGTCTGAGTAGAAAAATCTTGCAGAATAGTGATGAGACTGGTAAGATGTTATTGAACACTATATCACTGTAATAGGTTTCAGTATTTCATATTCATAATCCAGGGTGGTTGGGAGGTGCTAGGGAGGACTGGTGTCCTCAGAGGTTC
>ML801639.1:255613-273856 GCA_009831015.1 Picea engelmannii
GAAAAATATCTAAGAGAAATGTTGAAAAGGTTTCAAATGGAAGATTCTAAACCTGTGGGTACACCTATGGTAACTGGATGTAAATTAAGCAAGGATGATGATTCACCTGATGTTGATCAAAGGTCATATCGATCAATGATAGGTAGCCTATTGTACATCACAACATCTTGCCCAGACATAATGCATGTTGTAGGAATGGTAGGAAGATATCAGGATGCACCTAAACAGAGTCATTTGCAAGCTGTCAAAAGGATATTCAAGTATTTGAAAGAAACAATGACTTATGGTCTGTGGTATCCCATAAATCAAAATCTTCAGTTGGCTTCTTATTCAGATGCAGATTGGGAAAACTGTGTTGATGAGAGAAAAAGCACCAGTGGAGGAGCATTCTTCCTGGGTGACTCCTTAGTAGCCTGGCTTAGTAAAAAGCAAGGTTCCATTTATTTATCAACCACAGAGGTAGATTACATTTCTGCTACTACTTTTTGTACTCAGGTATTATGGATGATTCAGACACTTGCAGACTTGGAGGTAAAATACAGTGCACCGATGCCAATTCATTGTGATAACACTAGTGCCACCAGTGTGTCTAAAAATCCTGTCTTCCACTCCAAGCCCAAGCATATTCCCATAAAATATCATTTTCTGAGAGAGCAGGTCACCAATCAGATTGTTTAGGTCCATTACATTCCCACTACAGAACAAATTGCAGACATCTTTACTAAACCCCTAGCCAAGACACCATTTGAATATCTCAGACAAAATCTGGGTGTCATCCCATCTCACATCTAAGAGAGTCCATCCTGTTATGGGGAGTCCTGTATTGGTTGCATATATGATACCTTCTAAAATTAATGCAACAGCTCAGAGGGAGCGTGTTTTCTTTAACATTGATGTCAAAGGGGGAAAAAAGAACATGGGTGCCTTTTTTGCCATCAATGCAAAAGGGGGAGATTGTTGGCATGTTTTATAGACAGTGTATGCTTGTCATTGATGGAAAGTATAGCAACAAAGATGGAAACAAACGTGCAAAGGATTGTAGGTAGGTCATTGATGATAAGATCAGAGTAAGCATCGATGAAAAACAGGAACAAAGTAAGCTCAGGAGTAATTAGCGTAGAGTCGATCGCAGTACCTAAGCTCGGGAGGAGAAGCGTCAGTGATCATTGGATCCAATTTAAATTCTCGAAAGAAGGAGGACCGTCAGATCTGATTGTAGACAAAAAGAATGCACAGAAGAGGAGGAAATATCTCAGGCATCATATCTGAGCATAAGTTTTGACCATCGTTGGATCAGGGAGAACCTGCATGTTCATTAAAGTGCAAGGAGAAGCAGGTATTCAAAATCCTGAAAATAAGGAGGACCGTCCATCTATGGGCAGGACACGTGAACACAGATCAAAATTTCACTGACTGGAAAGTCAAAGGTATGAAATGCTCCAGACTTTCACCTCTCGAACTCACGATATGCGAAATCGTTAAATAATCTCAACCATTAGATCGAGGCCAAATATGGACCGTTGATCAGGAACAACAAAGGCTCGTGGAGTTGCGAAGTCTCGATAAAATATTGACCATTGATCGAAGAGGGACGTGTGGCAGAAGATCAGAGCATGTCAAAGACTCCATTTCAGGGTTTCGCGAATCACGACTTGGAGTGACAAGAACCTCCATCATAGAAATCACGATATGCGAAATTGCGATATGATCTGAGCCGCTGAATCAAGATCAGATCTGGACCGTCGAATCATAGGACATGTGGCGAAAGATCACCATGTCGCTGACTGGAAATTCAAAGGAACAGGGTTCCCTAACCTCTTGAATTCGCGATATGCGAAATCGTGAAACTATCTTAGCCATCAGATCGAGGTTTGTTCTGGACCGTTGATCCAGATCCATCTCGGAGTCTCGCCTATCGCGACTTGGAGTGATGAGAACCTCCATCTAAGGAACAACGAGATGCGATATCGCGAAAATATCAGGACCATCGGATCACCAAGAACGTGGATAGTTGATCTGAGCTCCATCTTGAAGCTTCGCCTATCGCGAGTTGGAGTGACGAGAACCTCCATCACAAGAATCGCGAGATGCAAACTCACAATAAGATCTGGACAGTCAATACACCAAGATTCTGGACTGTTGATCTGACTCCATTTCGGAGTTTTGCGAATCGCGACTTGGAGAGGCAAGAAACATAACCACAGGAGTGCCGAAGTGCTAAAACGCGAAATTACCAAATGCAGTTGTTGAATAAAGGCTATGGTCACAGCCCTTGGTCACATCGGTGAGAGATGGAGGAAAGAGCTAGAGAAACCAAGCTCCTTTTTGGGGATCATGACTGGGAGTGTCGAGACACTTGGTCACCTAAATGTTGAATTGTCGAATGCCGAAATGCCGAAATGAATGCAAGATCGCATGGAGCCAATCCAACGATGCAGGTGAGTTTGAGCATAATCGGAGGGATAATATTGCTCCTTGTAGTGTAATTTCTAGAAACCATCGATGGTCTCTACCAAAGAATTCGAAGAGACCTCTGTGTGATCGCCAGAGGAGATGAAGAGTCTCCAAGCTTCATCCAGTGAAGGAAGACGATTCTTAGAAGGATTGACAGGTGGATAAGCATTGATGTTTGTAACTGAAAAATAAAGGATAACGTCGATTGTGCCAGAGAAGACGAAGAGTCTCAATTGCTAGAGAGGCTGAGTAATGTTAGCAGAACACCCAGTGATGCTGGACGCATGGTGGGAACCACCAAAAAAGCTGAAGTGTTGCGATGATGATCAGGTAGAGCACTTGAGATGTGGAGGAAATTGGTGCAGTGTGAGCATGCAGAGGAATGGCGAATATTGCATGTACAAGGTGCATAGAAGCTATATATACACGGTACAAAGAAGAGATGTGGTTGTTGTTGATGTTGGAGTTGTTGTGGATGTTGTTGTTGAAGGTGATTCATGTGTGAAGAAGGAGCAGAGTGAAAAAGCTGAAAAGAACAAAAGAAGAACTGTGCAGTGAATGGACATGGTGCACAGAGCATAAAAAGCAGAAGAATAGACTAGGCAACTGATGCATGCTGGAAGACAGTGAGGAAGTCTGAGTAGCAAAATATTATAGAACAGTGATGAGACTGGTAAGTTGTTATTGAACACTATATCACTGTAATAGGTTTCAGTATTTCATATTCATAATCCAGGGTGGTTGGGAGGTTCTAGGGAGGACTGGTGTCCTCAGAGGTTCAAGTGGGGGCTTGAACATAGGGAGTTGGTGCTTCCTTCTAGTTGGTGCTAGAGAAACCATGGAGTTGGTGCTTCCTTCTAGTTGGTGCTAGAGAAACCAGAGAGTTGATGCTTCCTTCTAGTGGGTGCTAGAGAAAAACAGAGAGTTGGTGCTCTCAGCAAGTTGCATCTTGCAAAACAGAGGTTGTAGCCTCAAAATGAGTTGGTGCTCATATGTATGATAATGTAAAGAATGTAAATAATACTTATCATATAAAGAAGAAGAGGTTTTTACCCTGTATGGGTTTCCTTGGGAAATATATGTCTCTATGTTTCTCATATATGTGACTGATGCTGAATGTGCCATTGTTTATTTCCCTGCATTATTGTGATCATCATTGAGTGCCTTGTAAATATTATAAAAGAAGCATAATTGTTTAAGCATGGTAACAACTGATTCACCCCCCCTCTCAGTTGTCCAACAGAGATATCCAACTGTAAGTTGGCAAGTGAGGTACACTGCGCCATCCTAGATAGAGGCTACCTTGTACCCTCTCTTTCCCTTTTCTACATTTCCATAATCTTCCTTTATGCGTTGTGCCAGGGAGAGATCTAAATTTTTCCCTAGGTAGAACTACCAAGGGTCCAATCCTTGCATGCTTAGTCCTGTGATCAAGTGGATCAACGCTGGATCCACAGTAACGCGCCTGTCGATCCATAGATATCCTCTATGATAGCACGCTAGGAGGAGTTTAATGCAAGTGTTAAACTCATGATGTCGACTAAAGTGAGGGATATTCATCATGTTCAATATATTTGACTGTGCGAGCTCCTTAATCCATGGTTGGGAGACTATGCATGGCTTCTTCCCAGTCGTCTTCATCAAATACCTATGGGGTGTGAGCATGGCGTAGTTCTTCCTGTCGTCGAGGTTGAAATTGTTATTCTTCAGAGATGGGATCTATCCCAACTGTGGTCCAACTATGCATATCCCCTTCGGGATGTATGCAGTGATCAAGATGTACTCAAAGTCACGTGGGATACTGTCGCGGTTAACCGTGGAAACCAAAGGCGGTATATAATCGGGAAATACCGACGGGATCTTCTTCGCATTAGCCATATCATCGGAGTGCTTTCTTCGCTTCTCAATAGCATGGCTAGGATTAAATCTAGTTGAGGGGGATGCTTGCAGAGCCCTAATCAATGACGCCTCTATTCCTACACACATAACTCTCTCAGCCATGAGCTCCATGAGAATATCCTCCACAGACTTATCTAATGTGCTAGATTCACCTGACATTCACACTTGTAATCAAATAGACCGGGTAGGCGAACAAACAAGTGTGGTAATCAAATGGATGGAGAGGTCTAGAAATCACAACGTGATATACAATCGATTCTCTATTAGCTTGGATAATCACAGGTGGAAAAAAGTGGTCCCGGTGCAACATCCGACGGGTTAAATAAGTAAGCATCGTAACAGATTCCTCCAATCGGAAGGAATGCATCCATCAATGTGAATCCATCCATTATGGCATAGTCCCAATGGTCCAATGACGTTCTTTCCGTAAATATTTTCATTTCTAACCGTTCTGGAGTGTCATTGTAACGGTCGGGGCGCCTCCAATGGTCATATAGTTTCGTGGTGGTGAAGTCCCATCCTGTGTGGTTTTTCTATTCCGGCGAGGTTCAAATTTTGTAGATCTAGCTCCTAAGAAGTCTTATATGGAACTTCTCGTAGTTTTTATAACTTAGATTTCTTCTTACTGAGCTTCCTTTCCTTCTTTCCTGTGATCTGAGTTTCTGGATTCCTCTTTCCATTCTTATTCTTATCTTCTCTTAGCATAGTAGCTTCACACTACTGATGTTTTGTCAAAGGGTTCAAAGGTAGTGCCTCTTCTCTTATTAACTCTAGGGTAGGTATTCTTATTTCTTGCATGGATAGGTCCTTCAAACATTTTTGGGTTCTTTCAACCTCGACAACTAATTCTCTTTCCCTTTGTTGCTTCAACTTATCCTCTTGTTCTTCTATTAGTCATTCTATTTTTCTGGTTATGAGGTCCCTTGGTTCTTGATTTTTCTGTTATGTAGCTTCCTCCTCTGCTTTCCTTCTGATATGATCCTTCTCAATCCAAGTATTTCCTAACAAAAGTGGAAAAGGGGCGTTGTTCTCAACAAATTTAATGATTTCAAATTCTTCTTCAGTCAATGTTTCATGAGAAATCATAGGTATATTAGTATCTCTTCCACATAGGGTTATCATATTTCCTTTAAACAAGCCTATCCTTCCCAATGAAGGTACCATATAAGGCTTTCCCAAAATTTCCCAAGTGCTTTCTGGCATAATATTCACGTATGTTTCTTCATCCAATACACAGTTTATGTAGAAATCTTCTATTCTTGTAACTATGCGTTGTTTTTCTTTCAGGATCTCTTGTAAACTGATGTCTCTGTGATCATCCAATGCTTGTTTTAACTGTATTAAAATAGTCTCCAAATCTTTTTATTTATGATTCTCTAACATATCATTAGTCTCTTGACTTTCTTTATAGTTTTTTTGTCTCATGTTCATATTTTCAACTTTAGCAATCATCCTTGGGAAATCCTCAACCTCATGACCAATAGCTTTACAAAAAAGACAAATAGGACATGTACCAGGGAATTCCTTAACAATATGTCCCAGTCTTCTGCACTTATAACATAGTGTCAATCCTCTCTTCTTTTATACAATCCCCAACCTCTCCTGTATTGCACACTGAGATCACAGTGCTGGACCTGCAATCTGCAAAAATTCTTTCTAGGTTCCTACATCCACTTATTAGTCCAAAAATTATTTATATGCATAGGAATAACATATCTTTCTCTATTTCTATCAAATTTATTCATATCAACTCTTTCTTATAACTGTGCCCTAACTTTCAGACTAGGACAAAATCTATCAAACATATCTAGATTCATATTTTCGAAGAAAACATTTCCACTTATCTTACCCTTACCAGAGCACAAATCTTTAATATCTTACCTCTTTTCTTCAGATCTGGTTTATTTCTTAGCACAGAGCTTCCCAAGTCAAGTAGAATACTGTGCACTATAAAAAAAGATCTACGCACATAGATTTCTCTTTTCTTTAGTTCCCATCAAACGCAGTTCCAGTCACGACAACATAACCATTTGTTGGCATAGGGGCAGACCTAGGGTTCAACACTTCAACATCGCACCAACAAACCCTAACTACCGGCCCTTTCAGAAACACCTATGAAGCAGATGAAGTCTCACCTGAGGTAGAGGCGGGGGTTTTGCGGGCCTCAGGTGTCTACAACCAAGATGGGACACAAATCTGTGATTACAACACTTAGCAGAGTACTTAGACAAAAATATGCATTAGTTCATGAGTCTCATTCACATCGAAGATTAAAACCTTATTACATATCATCACAGTAACAATAAATATCAAGTACTTCCAATCACTTAGCACATATCATCATCTTGGATCTACCATTCATTTATATTTAATACCATTAAGCACTAAGAAAAAACATCAGATCCATTCATCATACATTATAGAAACAACACTAAGAAGATAAACACATAAACAACATCGCACAAATCACATCAAGACACATGATATATGTGGTTCACCCCAGTGTAGGGATACATCCACCAAATTCTTCTCTTATTCTTTATTAGTCTTCGATATTCTTACATTCTGCTACTCTTGTGCACAAATCCATAGAGACAACTCCGTCGAGGACATGGGATCTACACACAGAGAACTAGATCCTCCTGCCCTAAATCCGGTCAAGGCATAGAGCCTTACATACAACGTCTGTGCACAAATAAACCTACAAAATACTTGTGCTTAGCTCTGCAAGTCTTAACATACTCTTGCACAAAGCCAACTAGTCATGCACTAAGCCAGTCAATAACTACGTTTACATCACTTAGCTACTACTTATTTATACATTTACAAAGAGGCCTAATCATGGGTAAACCCATGGTCCAACATCCCCTAACCCATTACATAAACCCTAGTAAACCCTTTGCTTGGTCCACAAGCCTGCAAAACAAGCAAGATCCTGTGATCTCATCTTCGCTTGGGCGCTCCACCTTCGACCAGCCTATTGAAGTCCCAAAAGTGGTCAAACAAGACCAATGTTTCCTCAAAAATTGGTTGACGACCAACAAAGGCACTTTCTAAACTTGCTCTTCTACTTCTATTTGATCCTCTTCATCTTCCCCTTCTACTTCTTCTTCATATTATGCTTCTTCTTTGTAAAGTTGTTCCATTGATTCATTTTCTTCTTCCTTTAATTCTCGTCGACCTGTTTCATCAATTGTTACATTGATGCTTTCCACAACTTTGTTCAACCTCATATTGTAACACTTGTATGCTTTTCTTGTACTTGAGTAAAAAACAAGTACTCCTTTGTCCACATGAGAGTCAAACTTTCCCATTCTACCATCTTCTCTTTTGATTTAGCATTTTCTTCCAAATATTCTGAAGTGCTTCACATTTGATGGTATTCATTTCCATAGCTCGTAGGGAGTTTTGTCAATGTTGTTTCTGAGCATTAATTTGTTTTGAATGTGAACCACTGTATGCACTACATGTGTCCAAAATATATCTGTCAATTTGGAATCCATTAACATTGTTCGAGCCATTTCCCATAGTGTCCTATTCTTTCTTTCAACAAATCCATTATGTTGAGGTGTCCTAGCAACGGATAATTTCCTTTTTATTCCATGCCTGCTGCAGTAGTCCATAAATTCCTTTGAAGTGAACTCTCCTCCATTATCAGATCTCAAACATTTGATTTTGAATCCATTTCATTTTCAACCATTTCCTTATAGACCTTGAAGTTTTCAAAAGCTTCTGACTTATTCCTGAGAAATAAAACTATAGTCATTCTTGTATAATCATCAACTAATAACATAAAGTATTTCTCACCTCTTAAACCCTTTGTTGTAGTTGGTCTAACTAGATAAATATGCACAATTTCCAGTGGTCTTGTCATTGAATATTCCTTTGATTTAAACCTATTATTTGTTTCCTTTCCTTGTTGACAATGCTTGCATAAAGTGTTGGTTGGTTTCGTAATCTGGGGCATTTATCTAACTACTTCCTTTTTGCAGACTTTGACAAGGTTATCAAAGTGTATGTGACCCATTCTTCTATTCCATATCCAACTTTCATCTTCCTTTCCTCGACAATACTTTTCATTTCCAATTTCACTTAATACATATATGTTGCTTGAAGTTCTTACAACTGTTGCAATCAATTTTCCTGAACCTTATTTTCTTATCTCACACTTTTGTGAATCAAAAGTAACTTTATGACCTTAATCACACATTTGACTCACACTTGGAATATTATGTTTCATATCTTCTACTAGTAGAACATTTTCTACCTTGGTATTCTTATTTCTAATTCTGACTTTGACTTTTTCAATGATTTTAGCTGAATCATCATTTCCGAAGGAGGCTAATCCATCTCTTTCCTTTCTTAATGTAAGAAACCTGTCTTTATCACCTGTCATGTGTTTTGAACAACCACTATCAAAATACCAACCATGTTTCTTCTTCTTAGCTTGTAGAGCGAGTGTGCATTCTTCATTGCTATACCAATTCTGCTTTCTTATCCATGTTCTCTTTTGAGATTCTTGTCTGTGACTATTTTTGTTCTGTTGTGGTTCTCTAGGAGGAACTATGATTATGCAATATTTGTCCATGTCTCCAAAGTTGTTACACTTGTATCACTCCACTTTAGTGCTCAATGATTCAAACCCGTTGTAAATTCTTCTCTGTGTTTCACTGGGCCTTAGATAACCCTTTTAGGTATGAATTTCAAAGTTGTTTATGTTCATGTTGTTAGCTCTGCAATTCATAGATTTATGTCAAAAATTATTACATGCATAACATAAACCAAAAAATATAGTTTGATACCTGGGAGTTGAAGATCTTCTTAAAGAGGTTTTTCTTTTGAATCCTTCTTCTTCATGAGGCCTATATGTCGGTCGTTGATTCTGAAATTTGAATCTTCTAAGTGGAGGAGTGTCCCTGCAATCTTATTTGTAGGTCTTCATATCCCCTTTGATTGTTTTTGCGTATATTTTTGGATATGTTTATTGTTCTGTTGTTTTGGAGCTTGATCCCTTTTCTATCTGATTGTATTCAAGTCCGGACTTGTCATGTTGAGGCTTTTGACTTCTGATAATGTTATCCAAATTTTTTGAGCTGTTCTGTATATTTTTCTCTTGAAGATCCTTTCTTAATGTGACAATCTCTACTCCCAAATTTCCAATGATCTTGTCCCTTTCTTCTAGTTGTTCTTTGAGTATTTATTCAATTATTTTATCTTTTTCTATTTGAACCTTCAAATTTGTGATATTTTTTTCTAGTTTTTGAGTGTCTTCTTTCTTGTCTAGTTCTTCTTGTAGCTTCTTGTTTTTCTTCTTTTCTCTTGTTATAACTTCTATGGAACACACCAATTCTTCTCAGTAGTCAACTTCTGCCTCTTCATATTCTTCTTCGATGTCTTCTTTATCAGAGTCTTCTACTGCCATGAATACAACTCTTTATTTTTCACTATCACTGACTTCATCTTCATCTGATGAGGAGATGTCTTCTTTGGTGCATAAGCTTTTCTTGAGAGATTTCTTTGTGGTTCTTTTGCCTTTATATGTTTGTTTTATATTTGAGTAATCTTCATCATTCATCTTATATTTCTTATGAGGACATTTGTTAGAAAAATGACCAATACCATCACAATTAAAACAAATCAATGGAAAATTACCTTTATATCTGTTGTTGGTTCCTTTGTTCAATCCGTTGAAAAAGTTGGCCATTTCTTCATCATCTTCCAAGATGTCACTGCTGCTTCTATGTTCTTTTTCCTTTTTCTTTCCCTTTTTCTTTGAATTTTTGGATGCTTTGAAAGCCTCTTCTTTTATATCTGAATTTTCTTGTTCAGTTCTCATTTCATATGCTGTGAATATTCCATGTAGTTCGTCCATGCTTATTGAGTCTAGATATGCTCTTTCTTCTAGTGCTGATATCTTAGGATCAAATCTCATAGGAAGAGATCTTAGTACTTTTTGAACAATGACAAATTCTTTAATTTCTTCTCCCAATCCTATGATTGCATTTACTATTTCATCAACTCATAAGAAGTAAGCTGCAATATTCTCGTCTTCCTTCATCTTTAGTTGTTCGAACTGAGCTCCACAAGTTTGAAGCTTTACTGCTTTGACTTTTGAATCTCCTTCATAAATATTTTGAAGCTTCTCTCAAATCTCTTTAGTGGATCTACAATGTATAACTTTTGTGTATACTGATTCACAAATACCATTCAGAAGTGCATTTGTGGCTTTGGAATTATTTTGCCCAATTTTTATTTCTCTTTCATTTGTCGGTGGATCTGTTGGTTCTTTGTATCCATCTACAACAAATTGCCAAATTTCAAATCCATGTCCCTGTATATATGTTTTCATCCTTCTTCTCCAAAATGCATACTTTTGTCTATCAAACTATGGTATTCCATTTTTATACATGTTGTTTCTCTCCATGATCTACCTTTCAGTGGTTAAATTGATTTCTGAAGAAACCTGCTCTGATACCAATTGTTGGATTACTGAGAGGGGGAATGAATCAATAATACATCAATTCAATCCTTTTCAACCAAAAAATGCAAGTGTTATATCAATGTAACATTATCATCCAATAGTTGTAGAGTAACCAAACAATGAACAATTGAGCAATCATAGACATACTCAATACACCAATGTTTTACGTTGAAACCCAAAATGAGAGAAAACCACATAATGATTTTTCTTATATGTCTTTAAGAGTTACATTCATTGGAAGCACCAAATTCCTTTGTTTTATAGCTACAACTAGAAGAAGGATCCAACCCCTAGTTTCTCAGGCTACAACTTGAGGGAAGCTCCAACTCCCCAATTCTCTGGCTACAACCAGAAGGAGTCTGCAATTCCTTATGTTCTCTGACTACAACCATAAGGTGGCTACAACCACCTATCCTTTCCCCATCCAACCGCCCTGAAATATAAATGCCAAATGTAGACAACTTGTCACTGTCACTGAATAAACCACTACCACTATCAACCTATACCAATAACCTATAAGAAATTGTACCAATCAACCTACACCACACAACCTGTACCAATAACCTAAACCAAAATGTACCATGCATCGACCATGCATAAACTACACATCAACTATGAATCATAAAGATGTACCAACATCATCAACTATACACCTCATGTATGTGCCAACTCATCAACTACTTGTCTCAACCATGCACTCAACATGTACCTCAACCATATACCAAAGACATTCACCAATATAACCATCAAAATTTATCTAACAATTCATCACTCTATCCATAAACCAAATACCATAAACCCTTACATCAAACCATGTTCCACAACCTCACTGTTATGTATCCTCAAGCTAAACCAACAACTTCAACAACACATCACAACCAAAATACCAATACCCATATGCCAAATACCAACAACAAAATACCAACTGTATCCCTCAACAAATATGATATATGAAGCAATATTGAACATCCAATACCATCTCAAGAGCTAAACCCAGCTCACAAAACATACCTCAAACAAGATGTGCCATATCTCTCATAAATAGACCCGAACCATGTTGTTGCCACGATTTTTCTACCACATATTTTCTGCCGCGATTTTTCTCCCACACTTTTTCGGCCGCGATTTTTATGCCACACTTTTTCTGCCGCACTTTTTCTACCACGATTTTTCTGCTACGATTTTTCTGTCGCACTTTTTCTGCCATGATTTTCCTGTCGTGCCGCAGTTTTCCTGCCGCACTTTTTCTATCGCACATTTCCTACCTCACTTTTCCTGCCACACTTTTCTCTATCAATAATACCTGCCCAAATAACCTTTCACAAAATAGATATTTAGTGATATTCAATAGGTTCAAGTGTATATAAATGAGAGATCCTTTCCTCTTATTTATACTTTCATGTAACATCCTCAAGGGGTTATCTTTTAACCATCTTAACCCACTTTTCTTATTTTAGGGTCAACCCACTTATAACCACTTGTCCACTTTACTTAACCACTTTCCATAATTAGTAAGTTCTCCATTAACTTTATTATTTAAATAATTTATTTTGCATCCTCTTTGAATTATAGTACACTCATCACTTCACTTTATTATTTAAATAATTTCTTCTTTGCAAACACTTTGACTACTTTGACCTTTTGGGGCTTCTAGATGACTCATGAGGGTTCTCCAACTTCACATGGCCATAAATCTCTAACCGTGAGGAGTTATGTGATGTTCCACATACCACTATAAATGAAATGTCATGTACTATCCATCTAGAATAGTCTTACCTGCAAATATATAAAAAATCATACCATTATCCATAAAAAAAACTTGGGTCCATTAGCCAAACCTTTGTGCTACCAAAATTCTTTACTGGACTTTCTCCAAGGGTTGACATCAATGACAACCAACCCAATTAATCAACATATTCCACTAAAACATGTGGGTGAAGGGTACCCAACTCCATTTCATTATTGATAGTGGTATCTAGAAGAACAATATTAGTAGAGGTCATCAAGAGGTTGAACCTAACAATGATGCCACACCCTCATCCATACACCATTGGTTGGCTTATCCAAGGATGAGACATCTGTGTTAGTCAACAATGCCACCTACAGTACGACATAAATCCCTTCAAATATGAGGTATTGTGTGATGCTTCCCCACTTGAACTTTACAATGTTCTTTTAGGAAAACCATATATGTGGAAGCATCATGATGTTTATGAATCTTGGCTTCGTAGTGTCATTGTTACTTTGGGAGGTCAAATATACAGGGTACAAGAGGCGGTACCAACAACTTTGGTCTCTTTAGTATCTATGAATGAATTTATAAATGTGATATCTTAAATCGAGAGATTTTTCCTCTTTATGGTCTAGTCGTAAGGTGAACGAAAGATCAATGCAACAACAAAAACCTTTGCATGAGGTATCTCTACACAATAGAAGTAGGTGGAAAATATAGTAGAAGAACACCAAGAAATCTTTGCTTTTCTTATCGGGGAACCCTTGCATTATCAGGAAAATCACTCAATTGATTTGACACTTGATGCTCCTCTTCCCAATGACCCTGTGTATAGGTGCTCTATTATGGATAATGAATAAATCAAACATCATATCCAAGAGATAATTATGAAGGGCCACATTAGACCAAGCTCCTCACCTTTTAGGAACCCAATTGTTCTGGTATAGAAGAAGGATGGAACATAGTGAATTTTTGTTGATTACAGAGACTTGAACAATATCATATTCAAGAACCGATACCCAATCCCCCAAATTGATGATCTCCTAGATTAGCTCAAGGGCATAAATGTTTTTAGTAAGATTGATTTGAATTCAGGATACCCCTAGGTGTTGATTGAGAAAATTGATCTACAGAAGATAGACTTCAAGTCTAAATAAGGTCTCTTCGAGTGGTTGGTCATTCCTTTTAAATTAACTAATTCCCCGATCACATTCATGCAAATGATGGATGATATATTGAAACCAGCCATAAACTCCTTTGTGATCGTATATCTGGATGAAATCCTCATATTTAGAAAAAACTGGGAGGAAAAAATGAAGCATATTCAGTAGGTGTTGGGCACCTTGTGACAACATAAGTTATATGCCAATTTGGAGAAGTTTTCCTTCGACATGAAAATAATTCAATATATAGGATATATTGTGGATGAGTAGGGTGTGCATGTGGATCCAACCAAGATCCAAGTCATTAGTGATTGGAAAACGTCGAAGACACTGAACGAGATTCATAACTTCTTGGGCCTTGCCAACTTATACCATAGGTTTTTGTTGGGTTTCTCTCACATCACTTGAGCCCTAAGACAACTAGACAAGGGTGGAGACAAGGCCAAGTTTGCTTGGGATGAAACACTATAGAAAGCATTCAAGGATTTGAAATTCTGCCTCTTCTCAACACTAGTCCTTATTTTTTTAGACCTGCAACAACCATTTAATATTGAGATAGATGCTTCATATTATTTCATCAGTGTAGTCCTCACCCAAAATGGGAATCCACTGGCCTATCATAGTGAAACACTATTTGATGTTGTTTGCAGATACCCCACATACGAAAAATAGATGTACTCCATTGTGAAGGCATGCCGATAGTGGAAGAGTTACATTTTGGGAAAGGAAAGGATCATCCACAATGATCACAAGCCTATGTGATTCATGCAGTCACAAGAAAAGTTATAGAATGACCACGATCAGAAGTGGTACACAGACCTACAACAATTCCACTTCAACATAAAGTACAAGAAGGGTATCACCAACCATGTTGCAGACTGCCTTAGTCGACCCCCGGTTGTGGTGCTAAGAACAATTCTCAACTCCCATGGGCATGAGACCTTCCGGTGGCTACAATTATATAACACTGACTCTGATTTTTCTACTACTTTTCATTCATTGAGTGCAATAAAACTAGTTACATAATTTCATCTCCAAGATGGACTGCTATGCCATCTGATCCATATGTATGTTCCTTCAAGAGAGCATACAAAGATGATTTGGGAAGCTCATTACAGTCAGGCGGCATGACACTTTGGCATGGAAAAAAATAGTGACAATACTACAAAAGGATTTTTTTTGGTCAAAGCTCCAACAAGATGTCATCAAGTATATCAATCCCACATTTCCTGTGCCATTATCGAACCTTCCATTAAGAAACATGGGCTATACATCCCTCTTCCTACTCCTGAGAGGCCTTGGAAGTCCATCTCCATGGATTACATGTCTTGTCTACCTTCAACCAAGAATGGTAATGACTGTGTCTTTGTGGTCGTTGATCAATTCTCTAAGATGGTAGTTTTCATACCCTGCAAGAAGAGCATCACAATCGAGGACACCGCTAAGATATTCTTTCAGTGTGTTTAGGTTCATTTTGGGCTCCCACAAACCATTATTTCAGATCGAGACTATATTTTATTGAGTATTTTCTACTCCAGCTTATGGTCGATGATGGACACCAAGATAACCAAATCGAATACCTTCCACCCACAGACTGATGTAAAAGCATAGGTAGTCAACATGACAATTATTCATATGTTTAGGATGTACATTTCCAAAAATCCACCCACATGGGATGAGATCCTTCCTTATGTTCATCATAGCTACAATGAATCCCTACATGGGTCTCTTGGCCATAGCCCCTTTCAGGTGTGCTTGGGTTTCAAACCATTTCCCCCATGGAAATATCTCTTCCCATTGCAGTTGCACATGAAGATTCCTCCCATGCTCATATCAAGGCTAATTGAGTTGCTAAATGTTTTTAATGAATCCAACAAATCCAATAACAAGTTCAGGATATTCTACAGAAATCCAACACCAAGCTGTACAAGCAACGCTACAATCAACATAGAGTACCACACAAGTTTCAGGTGGGGAAAAGGTATGGTTGAATTTGCAGAAAGAGCGCCTCACATGTAACATCCCCACTATAATCCTCATTTTAATTAATGCATAATGTAGATATGAATATGTATATGGCCAAGTGATTTAATATGAAAGTTTTATTTCTAATTTTAATAAATATAATGTGATACTAGCTACTAGGAATATGGACACATATGGGGGATGATCTATCCACAAGAGATGGAAATTTATAGAAGTGTTTAAGAGGGGTCCAATGAGGAAATTAATTGTGGGTATTAATTCAAACCCAAATTTCTGAATTTTATTATAATTTGGGAAACCTTCTATTTTCTGGTTAAGTGTATGAGAGCCCAATCACTCAATACCTGTCAAGGGGGTGGGTGTAGACATCACTTCCATAGTTATTGAAAGCATGGGGATGAAGTAAAATCAACGTTGGGTAGAGTGTGCAGTCAATTGACTTGGGAAAATAGAGGAAATTCGTATTAGGGAGAATAGGCAGTTTTTCACATTTAGTTTTTGCATGAACAACAAGGAGAGAGCAAGGAAAAAAAGAGCAGTGGAGCTAGAACAAGAAGGATGAGCGAATTCTGGAGCATGCTGGAGTGTTTTTGGAGCATTCTGGAGCTGAATATTGAAGAGATAATTTTTTTAGGCCTAATGAGTGAACTCTTGGGTGAGTTGCACTAGAGAAATAATTATTTGTTGTTTATCCCTGACAGTTTTTCTTGGCAGTGAGTGTTGGGTACCATTTTGATGCTTATTCCCACCATAGAATCCATTTTTTTCCCTCCATTTTCCTTTCATATCTCTCATATTTCCTCCATATTAGCTTCAAATTGATCATCTCGGGTGCATTTCTCATTTACTTTGTATGATTTGATTTTTAACAAAACGTAGACATTAAAATTAAATTTTTAACGGAAATTACGAGAAGTTGCAACTTCCCATAATAGCTCTGAGGTTCATATACTTGCAGGACAACTCAAAATATTTTGAGACATGTGAAATGATCCTTGATGCCCACGAATGGAAAAATACCTATTTTCTTCCAAAAATGGGCTTCACATATGCTTGGTCAACGCTGGTCAAACTTGACCACTTTTATAGGAAATGCCCCGTTTTTAGCACAAAATCTGGGCAGTTTTGGATTTTGTGGGATTTCTTCATATTTTATGGATCTAAGAGATGGGGTTCGACCTCATTGGAAAATTTTATGGATCTTAGCAACCAAATAGAGTATTTTTAGCATTTTGGTTACAAAACCCTTTGTATAAATAACCAAGACATGGATGGAAACATAAGCTACTATGTTCATATTTCTATTGGATTGAATTTAATATATTTGGAGTTGTTGGATACCTGATTTATGATGTTCTGAATGTGTTGACACTATTATCCAATATATTTTAACTAGTTTAACATCAAAGTGTGCAAGCAATGCATGGAGGGACCCCATTGCCAAGCATGTGCACTCAATTTTTGAATGTTTTCATAGCTATAACAATGGTATGCTTTTATATTTGTTGTAGTTTATTTCTTAAAAGATTTACTTTAATTAGAATAACTTAATTGTTGATAATTTTTGTAACACATTGTGAATTGATCTCTTGTAAAAGAGCTCAATGTATTCTTACTTACAACAATAATTTTTTGTTAATTGTTGTAGTTTATTTTTATGCTTTTTGATGCTTCCTACTTGATGATCTAAGTGCTAACAGGTTTTGTGAAACATTATGGATGTACCTCCTGTAAGGGAGTTTAATGTTTTATTTCTTATGGAATCCAAGTCATTAAGATACTTTAGGTTCATTTCCAATTCAATTATGTTTGATTGTTGATAGATGTTGTAGAACTCTACGAAAATACCTCTTGTAAAGAAGTTTATTGTTCTCTCATTTACAACAAATGAGTCTTGTTGTGTGTGATTATTTCCTTTTAAATCAAGATTATTTCATGTAAGTGTGATTTTCCTTCAAATCTAGTTCATACCTACAAGTCCATATATTTTGGTGTGCTTCGACGTTCTACAAACCTCTAGATTGATAATAAAATATATGTTCTAATTTACTGTTGAAAAGTCAACAAGAAACATGTGTCTAATTTATTTTTCCCTTAAATAAATTGGACAATAAATATTAATCTATTATTTCATTCATAACTGAGTGAGTTGGATTTGTAACAGAATTATAAGTGTAGTTAAGTGAGTTAAGATCAGTTGTACTAATTGTAACTAAACATGCACTAGTGAGAGTTCAGTTAATCAGTGAACTCACATGCAACTGAAGATTCACCATGGTTAACTACATGCATGTCAGATCCAGTGGAGACCCAGTTGAGATAACAAGTGAAAGGGACAGTATGGCCATCAGTTGTGATTTGATCACACATGCAGTGGATATTCTTATGAGCATGTGCAAACTAGGCAATTTGTCAATGATCGATTGTGAGAATTCAAATTGCAGAGATTGTGCAGAGGAGGCAGGCTGTCTAGACATGGAAATTGGAAAATGTATTTGCTGATTTGTGTATGACAGTGTGAGAAAATT
>ML801639.1:273946-310938 GCA_009831015.1 Picea engelmannii
AGTTTTGTATGAGATTGTTTCATGATTCATGATATACATAATATATGATAGTGGGGTTTTTAGCTTTACGCTTTCCCGATAAAACTTCTGTGTTGTGTGTTATTGATATTTCACTTTGTGATTGTGGTTGTGATCGTGGTTTATTTTTCCACAAGAATAATAGTAGAAGAGATTTTGTATTTAATAGTGGCATATAATTGTTAGATCAGGAGCATCGCAGGAAATACATTAAGTGTATTGAAATTTTTACATGGTATCAGAACCACGGAGGCCACATAGCTACGAAAGTGAGGTGCGAACATAATCGTAGTCTCACAGGTCCCATCTCTAGCAAGGTGCGAACCCTAGTACTAAAAACTACCATCATTTTCAAGAACAATAATTCTCACACCCTAAACAAAGGCAGGGTGTGAAATTCATTGGCAAGTTTGCCGGCAAATACACTAGCAAGGTGCGAACTCCCCTCACCCTACAGTGTAGTACAATGCAAACTTCCCAAGCAAGTTCGCAGGAAAATACACTAGCAGGGTGCGAACTTCCCAGGAAAGTTCATAGGCTATACACAGACAGGGTGCGAACTTCCCTCAGGCTACTCTCAGGTGGGGTGCGAACCTCCCAGGGAAAGAGGGATTGCAGGAATTGAGTTTTGGGTTGGATAACATTCAAATTTGCAAGATTTTCTTGGTGCGAAACTTGATTCAAGATCAAAAATGTCTTTCAATGGCTTGAGGTTGGAGTATGCACTTGAGGGAAACTCGAACTACATTGCTTGGAAGGACAGGATGGAAGCAGTACTCGAAGACAATGGATTGAAGGGTTACATTGACAACGATGTCCCGAAGCCGGATGCAACAAACACTGCAAATCTTGATGCATGGAAAAAGAAAGTGGTGAAGGCGAGGAGGATTTTGTTGGAGGGAGTACGATACCACATTGTCTCAAGTCTCCATGGGAAAACCACACCATATGCAATATGTAAGGTTTTGAAATATCTGTTCCAAAATAGTAGCGACCATAGGAAATTGGCGCTCAAAGATAAACTCAGGAAGATCAAGATGGAGAAAGGTGACACCATTCCAAAATATCTCACGAAGTTTGTCCAATGTCGGGATGAGCTTGGAAGTGTGGGAATAACAGTCTCTGCTGATGATTTGGTGACCTTGGTGCTCCTAGGGCTTCCTAAGAGTTGGCATAGTTATCAAGACTCTATCAATGGAAGGGAAAAAATGCCAGATTGGGAACAACTGTGGTCAGATATAGTGCAAGAGGAGTTCAGGCAGAACACCAGAGATGGATATTCATCAAAGAGTGATGATGAAGAGGATTGTGCTTTGACTGACAAGGAAATGAAATGGAAAGGGAATAAATTCCAATCAAAATCAGAGTCTAAAGTCAAGAAGTTGGATTTGTCCAAAGTGAAGTGTTTTCACTGTCACGAACATGGGCATCTTGCTACTAACTGTCCACAGAAGAAGAAGAACAAGACGGTTGTTGGAGATGCAACTGGTGAGGCTCTTGTCTCACAATTTGAGCTTGACTTCGCTTTGATCGCATGCATGGATTCAAGTGCATTGGGATCGGTGTGGTATTTGGATAGTGGCGCTTCCTTCCACATGATGGGAGATAAAGAGTCTTTCATTGACTCGGAGGAGAAATATCTCAGAATGCATATAGAGATGGGAGATGATGGACGATACAGTGCAACTGGTATTGGTACCATTACCTTTCAGAGGGAGTCAGGTAAACCATTTCAATTGACAAATGTTATGCATGTTCCAGGTCTGAAGAAAAACTTGGTCTCAGTCGCAATGTTGGAGGACAGAAGCTATGATGTTGTTTTTAGTAGTGGTAAATCCTACCTGTGACATAAAGAAATGGTTCAAGTCAAGAATATAGGGATTCGAGTTAAGAATATCTACATCCTGGAGGTAGATGTCTGCAATACCATGATAGGCAAGGAAAAAAAAGTGTTGAGCCGGGATGAGGGCGAATTATGGCACAGGATATTGGGCCATATTCATCATGGAGCCTTGAAGATAATGCAGTAGATATCTATTGGACTTCCAAGGGGAACACTTGCTCAGTTAGATCAGTGTAAGGGGTGCACCCTAGGGAAGTATGTAAAGTCCACCTTTCATGAAAAGGAGAACCGCGCTTCAGTGATCCTGGAGAGAATTCACACAGATGTGTGTGGACCATTCTCGGTTGCTTCAACAACAAAACACAGGGATTATGTTATTTTTGTTGATGAATTTTGTCATAAATGCTGGATATTCTTCATGCAGAAGAAGGATCAAACATTCTCAAATTTCTATGCATTTAAAGCATTGGTGGAGAAGAGTTGGGGAAGCAAGTGAAGGATATAAGGAGAGATAATGGTGGAGAATACATCTCTAATGAATTCAAATACTTCTACAATAGAGAAGGAATTCGAAGAGAACTCATAGCGCCTCATAACCCACAACAAAATGGGGTCGCGGAGAGAAAGAAAAGAACGATCGTGGGTGCAGCACAAGCGATGTTGCATGATCAGGGCCTACTAATGCATTTGTGGGCAGAAGCATGCAATACTGTGGTTTATGTGTAGAACCATTTTCCTCATAGAGTACTTGGCATGAGTACACCTGAAGAATATTTTACTGGTAATAAGCCTGATGTTTCTCATTTTAAAATTTTTGGCTCATCTGTTTATGTGTATGTGACTAAGGATGCCAGGAAGAAGCTGGAACCGACTGCTGAAGTTGGGATATTTGTGGGGTACACAGAAAAACCCCATAATTATCGTGTGTATTTGTCAAACATTAAGATGAATGTTATGCGACGGGATATAAAATTTGATGAGGGGAAAGCCATGTGGTTGTCGCTTGAGAGGGATCTAGACTTGCATGCAGAAGAGGAACTGTTGGTTCCCAAGGATGAGTCTCAAGATGCGGATCAGCCACATGAGGAGATTCATGGAGTGGAGGAAACCACTCAAGAAGAGACATCCATCAGAAATGGCAGAAAGCACACCACGAAAGATGACAGATTGAGACTAGATGCTGCACAGAATGTAGGAGCTCCTACTTCACAATCCAGACAGATACAGTCTCCTGATCGATTTGTTGGATACATGGCTCTCATGAGAAAATGTATTATGACTGAACCATATTCCTTTCAGGAAGCAGTGTAGGAACCCACTTGGGTTTATGCTATGGTAGAGGAGTATGACTCCGTTTTCAAAAAAATTGCATGGGAAATTGTCTCAAGACCGGTCGATAAATCAATGGTAGGTTCGATATGGATCTACAAGGTAAAGAAAGCTATTGATGGGAGTGTGGAGAAATAAAAGGCTAGGTTTGTGGCCTGGGGCTTCTCACAGATTGATGGGATAGATTATGATGAGACCTTTTCACCTGTCACAAGGTACTCTTCCATAAGATCCATCCTTGCACTCTCAACGCAGATGGGTTGGCGCATTCATCAGATGGATGTAAAAACTGCATTCCTCAACAGGATCATTGAGGAAGAAGTGTACATTGAACAACTAGAAGGTTTTGATACCTTTGACAGAGAGTCACATGTGTGTAGACTCAAGAGAGAACTGTATGGGCTAAAGCAAGAACCCCG
This sequence comes from Picea engelmannii, assembly GCA_009831015.1. Taxonomy (NCBI): domain Eukaryota; kingdom Viridiplantae; phylum Streptophyta; class Pinopsida; order Pinales; family Pinaceae; genus Picea; species Picea engelmannii. The sequence goes on from ML801639.1 coordinate 277,556, forward strand.
TTCTTGGTACACTCGGATAGACAGCTATTTCACCGGATTGGGATTCACCAAAAGTGAAGCAGATGCAAACCTATACCAAATTGTGGTGGAGGGTAAGATTTTAATCATTGTGATTTATGTTGATGATTTAATACTGATTGGTGATGAGCAGTTGATACACTCATGTAAGGAGGACCTTGCAAACGAGTTCGAGATGAAGGATTTGGGCCTTCTTCATTATTTCCTTGGATTGGAAATATGGCAGTGAGATGGTGAACATTTTGTGTCTCAAGGAAAGTATGTAAGAGAGATACTGGGTAAGTTTCACATGGAGGGATACAAACCCATGGATACTCCTCTTCCAGGAAACTGGAGGAAAGGGGATTCTACTTCTGGAGAGGTAGTGGATTCTACTGTCTATCGATAGTTAGTGGGTTCACCAATGTATTTAGTGAACACAAGACCGAACATTTGCTACGCGGTTAACCAACTAAGTCAAGCAATGGTTAATCATACCAAACTCTTTTGGAACGGGGGTATGCATGTCCTGAGATATATGAAGGGCACATATGAGTATGGATTATGGTACAGACAGATGAATGAGGCTAAGTTGCATGGCTTCACGGATGCAGATTGGGTAGGCAACCCAATGGACATAAAGAGCACATCAGGGGGGATCTTTAGTATAAGATCTACAGTTGTTTCTTGGTACAACAAGAAACAGAGATCCGTGGCACTTAGTTCAGTGGAAGTGGAATACATGGGAGCGATTCAAGATGCATGTGAGGCTATCTGGATGAGAAATATCTTGGTTGGGTTGTTTGGTTCTCATTTAGATCCGACAGTGATTTATTGTGATAATCAGAGTTGCATTAAAATTTGGATTAATCTTGTGTTTCATGACAGATCTAAGCATATAGATATCCAGTATCATCATCTCAGATATTGTGTGCAGCGGAAGATCATGTTGCTTCAATACATTCCTACGGAAGATCAGGATGCAGACATTCTGATGAAGGTGTTCACCAAGAGCAAATTTGAATCTCATAGAGACAAGATTGGGGTGAAGGATAATCCCTTTCTTGTTGAGAGGGAGTGTTGAAAATTCAACAAGAAACATGTGTCTAATTTATTTTTCCCTTAAATAAATCGGACAATAAATATTAATCTATTATTTCATTCATAACTGAGTGAGTTGGATTTGTAACAAAATTATAAGTGTAGTTAAGTGAGTTAAGATTAGTTGTACTAGTTGTAATTAAACATGCACTAGTGAGAGTTCAGTTAATTAGTGAACTCACATGCAACTGAATATTCACCATGGTTAACTACATGCATGTCAGATCCAATGGAGACCTAGTTGAGATAGCAGGTGAAAGGGACAGTTTGCCTATCAGTTTTTATTTGATCACACATGCAGTGGATATGCTTATAAGCATGTGCAAACTAGGCAATTCGTCAATGAGCGATTGTGAGAATTCAAATTGGAGAGATTGTGCAGAGGAGGCAAGTTGTCTAGACACAAAAATTGGCACATGTATTTGTTGATTTGTGTATGATAGTGTGAGACGATTGTATTGTACTGAGAGATCTTGGATTAGAGTTTTGTATGAGATTGTTTCATGATTCATGATATACATAATATATGATAGTGGGGTTTTTAGCTTTATGCTTTCCTGATAAAACTTATGTGTTGTGTGTTATTGATATTTCACTTTGTGATTGTGGTTGTGATCGTGGTTTAATTTTCTGCAAGAATAATAGTAGAATCGATTCTGTAATTAACAGTGGCATATAATTGTTAGATCAGGAGAATCGCAGAAAATACATTAAGTGTATCGAAAGTTTTACATTTACAAGAGAAGATTGGACCAATAGTGTGTTCCCTTGAGTTCCCAATAGAGATATTCCTAGTTACCTATGCTAGAGATATCTTGATAAATGAATGGGACACTCAAGGAACTGAGAGAATTGAAGGGGTACATTCCTTGGGTTTGGCAAGTCAAGAGGAAGAGAGATAAAGGAAATTCGGGATAGTTGTAAGAGAATACCAGTGGGGTGTGGATTTAGAGCTATGAGTGGACTGTGAGAGGAACCCTTCTCTTGTGGATTCCTAGCCCCAGCTTAGGGTGTGAGTTTCTATTGATATTTGGAGCAACATTTCAATGGTTGGGTGGAACGTCCTTCTCAATCCACTGATTGCAAAAATGTTTTAAAAGATAGGTGTTTAATTATTTTTTGAGTTTCTCTTATGAATTTTATGACTGTCTTTTTACCCCATGCATCAAAATTATTTTTATGTGATGTTGTAGATGATTTTATAGATGCATTATTTTCTATTAGAATGTTGCAAACACATTTAGTTATGGGTATCATATTTTAGTTAAAAATGTGTTCAATTTGTAGCTGGTAAGCTATAGGAATTAATTAGCAGAATAAATTTCAAATTTATCTATATTTTGTGCAAGTAATGTTCCTTGGTTAAGATGGGTGGTGTTACATCAAAAGACCACATTAGAATATCTACCCACTATGATATGGGCCTTACCCCATCACCTAGGTTGTGGGTGAGAAATATTTTGAATTAAGTATTATCCCTTTCCTTGGCTTGCATCCCATATTTAATGTGGAACTACTTTGACCATATTTTCCACCTCTCTTGGACACTTCAGATGTGGCTGAGCACTTGTCCCCTTTCTAGAGTGGAAATTATCCCTATTACTATACCAGGGTCAAAGTACATGCAGATATATGATCTCCCTTAAAAGAAAATCTAATTCCTAAACTACCCCAAACACTCTAAATTGATGAACAAAAATTGATAGGAAAGTAGGTCAGAAGTGGTACCTTTGGTCCAAACGTTCGATGGTGACCTTCTCCACCTTTGTAGCTTCCCAGGTTGCAAGTATCCTCCCAAATATGACCTATAAGAACACTTAGGCAAACAACGCTACACATATTCTATCCCTACTCATCAAGATTAGGGTTAGATATAAACCATTATGCATAAATCAAATGAAAAACATAAAGATATCATCATAAATATAGATCATCATAAAATGAAAAAACCAATGCGATAATTCCGAAAGAACTATATCATCAGAAAAATATCATTTGGGACAGGAAAAATATTATTTTATTCAAATCCAAAGATCGAAAATTACAACATTTGTATGCCATCGCTCCACGAACCTGGTCCGAGATCCTCTTAATGTTTCTCCAAGTGCACTATCCCAATTCATTCTCTCACAATCATATGATGAATTTAGGGAAAGGGAAGGGATTGTATAGGAGAAAGGACTAGAGAGGGAATGTTGAGGAAAAACAACTCAGAAAGGGCTGCAATTACTTGGGCAAGGAGGGAAAGGAATTTGGGAAGAGTTTCACTATTCTAATGCTTGATGTGGGAATGGGAATCCAAGACCTCCTTTTATATGACAAAGGGATAGTTATTTAGTTTGGGGACGACATAAATTAGGTGAATTGGTTAGGAAACATCCAATATCCCATTAACTCCATCGAATTCCTTGCAACTTTTTATTTTTTGCAACTTTTGGAGGTAAACACAGGTTGTTTAGTATGAAACTAGCGTATGTACATGGGATGTCTAGCATGAAAAAAACATATGTACACAAGAAGTAGTGCAGCATGGCGCATACATGCTCCAAAAAATAGTTTTTTAAAGAGATTTCCTCAGCAGTGATTTGGAAAATTATGTAAGTAGAAAGGCCAATTCCATGTATGCATAGGTAGATAATTTTAAGTCTATAACAAATTCTCCCTAATGTTTGAAGGCATAAGAGAAACTGATGGACGAAATACATTACAATATCTTTACCAGTGGGAATCCACGAAGTCAAGTGAGCCCGAGACCAGAGTTTGGGAGCGCGCCATCTAAAAAATAATAATAATCTTTTCAAGGCGAGCATACCCATGCTCGGGATGAACTAATTATGGATGCCAACAGGTACACTACAGATCCATGTCATAGAAATGTCTATATAAAGTGTAGCCATGAGAAATACACAACAAATGTACATCGAAAAATAAATCGATGATATTCAAATACAATACAATAAGCATGTTCAATAAGTATCAATGCATGTGGATGGAGATGAGGACTTCATAGATATAGAAACAAATTCAAGATATTCAACAACTCAGGTAGGAGTAAAATAGGAGTGTAAGACTCACTACTCTGAGGTCTTCAACAAGACGTCGAGAAAAGACTCGAGGATCTCAATGATCAAGAAGAAAACTTCATTTATTTTGAATATGGACTTGAATGCACTCACAGGATGGCCGAATCATGAAATTAAAGAGACAACCTGCAGAATGGCCGACTCAGATTGGATAAAACTTCCCTTGGACAAAATCACAAAAGATGATCAAACTCAAGTAGCGTAACATTGACATAAGTTTGTGATGTAGGAGGCACCACAAACTCTCATATGTTTGGAAGAGTAACCAAACAGAGGAGGACACAACTCTTTGTAGCAAGAATAACTTCCTAAGGTCATACTAAATCCTAGTGCTTGACAAACAAACAAAAGGATGTGCTTTGTCCAAGGGTGACTGTCTTGCTGCCGAAAAAAAAGAATGTATATTTCTTGTCCCCTCTTTTGGAATATTTGATTTTTTTTCTTTTTCAAACTTTTAACGAGCTTGAAAAAGAATAAAAAAATGCTATGTTACAAAGGATGAATGAGTTTTGTGAGAAATAAAAATGGTTCCAAGTGCATGGAACATACTGATTCTCAAGGCAAGGAGACATGTGTAGGATAAAGACACTCGGGGGAAATTCCTCCATGGTTCAAGGTGTCGGATCACAAAGGAAAAAAGTGTTGCAAGGCTTGCATATAAGGAATGATTTAAATGTTCAATTGAGAGAAACATGGAACCGACATTAGGCCAAAGATGTAAAGATGAGACCCACAATGTGGTTAAGAATGACACAACAAGACCTCTTCCATGTAAATTTTTATGATCCCAGAGAAGGTAAGCTCAGTGGTTTTTTCATGTTTAGAGAGTATGAAAAAATGTTAAAGAAGACTCCAGGGAGTACCTTTTTCGCAATTAGTCCATTCGACTCGAAAAAGGGTTAAACGTGCACCGAAAGGATGTCTCTTCAAAACCGTTTTAATGAGTGTGACAAAGACAATATCACTCGACTATCTTTTCAATTTTAAGGAGTCTAAAAAGATATTAACTATGGAGTCACAACCTTTTTCTAGGTTTAATATCCTTAGCCCGAAAAAGTGTAAAATATAACTAAGGAGAACTCTCCCGGCGAGACGAATCTCTCGAGGCATACCTTTTTCCTAAATAATCTACTGGCTGGAAAAAGGGGTAAACTTATGCCAAGTAGATGTTCTTCCGGACCAATTTAATGAGTGTGAAGGAACAAGGGCAGTCGACGATCTTTTCATATTTAAGGAGTCTGAAAAGAGGTTAACTATGGACTTTGGCCGGGGGGGGGGTTCCTTTTTCGTAAGTAATATTCAAGGCCCAAAAAAGAGATAAACCAAAACGAAGGAGAATGTTCCTTTTTCAAAAATTTAGTCCCTCAGGCCCGAAAAAGGGTTAAACTTATGCCTAAGAATACTCTTCTAGCGAACCAAAGTTCCTAGAGCATACCTTTATTTTTAAAATTAGCCATCCAGACCGAAAACGGGGTAAAATACCATCGAACATATGTGCCTTCAAATTTGAGTTTGTCGAGTGTGAAGGGAAACAAGATGTTGTCATGGTTTATGACCAAGACAAAGATCCCTAGTGGAGTCACCAATTATGCTAGCGAGGAAAATCCCCCTATTACTATACCAAGGTCAAAGTACAGGAAGAGCTATGATCTCCCTTAAGAGACAATCTAATTCTTAAACTACCCCAAATACTCTAAATTGATGAACATAAAGAGATAGGAAAGTAGGTCAAAAGTAGTACCTTTGGTCCAAATGTTCGATGTTCACCTCCTCCACCTTTGTAGCTTCCCAAGCTGCAAGTCTCCTCCCAAAGTTGACCTACAAGAACCCTTAGGAAAACAACGCTACAAATATTCTATCTCTACTCATCAAGATTAGGGTTATATATAAACCATTATGCATAAATAAAATGAAAAACATAAAGATATCATTTGGGACAGGAAAAATATTCTATTATTCAAATCCAAAGATCGGAAATTACAACCTTTGTTGGTCAACACTCCATGAACCTGGTTTGGGCTCCTCTTAATGTTGTTCCAAGTGCACTATCCCAATGCCTTATCTCACAATCAATTGATCACTTTAGGGAAAGGGAATGGATTGTATGGGAGAAAGGGCTAGAGAGGGAATGGTGAGGAAAAAAAATCAGAAAGGGCTGCAAATACTTGGGCAAGGAGGGAAAGGGATTTGGGAAGAGTTTCATGGTTCTAATGTTTGATGTGGGAATGGGACCCCAAGACCTCCTTTTATATGAAAAAAGGATAGTTATTTGGTTTGGGGACATTCTACAACATGTGAATTGGTTAGGAAACCTCCAATAGCCCATTAACTCCACCGAATTCCTTGCAACTTTTTATTTTTTGCAACTTTTGGAGGTAAATGCAAGTTTTTTAGTATGCAACTAGAGTATGTATGTGGGATGTCTAGCATGAAAAAAGAATATGTACGCGGGAAGTAGTGCAGGACGACGTGCACATGCTCCAAAAAATAGGTTTTTAAAGAGAGTTCCTCAATAGTGACTTGACAAATTATGCAAGTAGAAAGGCCAATGCCATGTATGCATAGGTAGATAATTTTAGGGATATAAAACCCTATAGAACTAAATCTCGAATACATTGAGAAGGAAACAATGGATCAAATCATGGACACCAAGTTAAAGGGAACCTATCAACAGAACATCCAACTCTATTGGGTCGTCAAAGTAGGGAAGCTTCTTCACCAGGGAAAGTGGCTCACCAAGAGTTAGATTCAACAGAATTTTCCCCATCTAATAGAGGAACTTAATACAATGGGGACCATTTCTTCCTAAGGGTGAAGGATTGATCCAGGTGGATACTTGATTTTTCCCACATGTTCAACTAATTAAGAATGGTTCCACATCTTGGCAGTTTTGCTATAGTTTTTTGGGTCCCAAACTTCTGGGGCCATTTTGAGGCCCTAAATGACATTTGTTTGATGTGGCAGTTCCTAGTAGACTGCCAAAGCCATATAATAGGAAGTTAAAAATGTTTACTTCTCATATATAAATTTCCAATGGGTTATAAAGCACCCCAAACAAAGATCCAATGAAAAAGTAATGACCCTGAGAAGTTGATATTTCAATTAACCACATAAGGGCCCACAAACCTTTTGGCATTTCATCTTCTATGGTTAAGTTTTTGGATGTTTAGGGTTTTATCATTGATGCTTTAGGTTAAAATTCTTTTTCAACCTCTTTGTAATCAACTTATTATGAGTGAGCGTAGCTGACACATCTCCCTATTCAGAGATAAGATACCACTATTCTAGCTAGTTTGTGTGCTTTGCATTTTACAGTCTTTTGTATACCATTCATTAATAGAATCTGAATTCAATATATTACTATGTTTCTTGCAATATCTATGTGTTTCCTTTTTATATATTTTCCTTCATTTCGTTCTCAAAATAATCTGGATCATTCTCCATATGTATCAAGCATTGCTAAGTCATAAGTTATTGCTAGGTGATACCTTGAAGGATGTTGACACTAGCCCAAGGGTTATAGTGGAAGTTGTTAGTAAAAACATGATCGTTGAGAAATAAAATAAAAACAAATGTGGAAATAAAACATAGAAGATACACAATACAATAAAGACACATATATAGATGGTTTGCCTAGTGTGGGCTATGTACGCCAAAGAAATTTCCAGGTCCTTCCTTTTTATTATCCATCAAATGAATGGATACAACCTACAACACACCCGCTAAAAATTCCTCTTTTTTCTCTCACAGTCTCTTCTCTCAGAATACAATATTCACTCTCATACACAACCGCAATACAATTGCCTCATACAAAACATGTTTCCTTTTTGGGAGAAAACCCTAACATAACTTCTATCATTAGATATGCGACCTTACAATCAACAGTCTATATTGACTACGAAATTAAAATCATTCAGGGGCCAACCACCGAACCCTCGGAAGAAGGGGGATAGGCATACTTGCATATAAATCAGGAAGATAATCAGGCTCCACAACCAACATAAGTGAACCATATTTGAATTTAGGCCTTGCCTAGGTAATCCCGACGAGTTATCGATTCCTCTAGATTAAAATAAAATAAAATAAAATAAATAATTTTGATTCATTCAGATGATGGAATGAATAATTCCCTCTTAAATTTACAAAAAAAATGCAAAGGTGAAAGGGGTTTGATTTCTTTAAACAATTTTTATTAATTGGTGAAGGTCAAATGAATCGGGCATGAGAAAAACTTTTTGAATTCTCAACTTCTCGAACGTGTAACTTTATCATAGGAAATTCAGTTGTGGAACCATTTTTTGGAATTTTAAGAGGACAAACCATGATTTTAAACAAGTGGTTTCACAACCCCTTTCACCGCTAAGTGCATGGATTTATTAAACCGTGAAGTTCAGACTACCCTATTGATGGGAAACCATAGAAAATTGTGTTCATACCTATAGGTCTCATAATCTAATTTTGAAACTTGCACTGAGTTTGTAATAATTGAAAACCTACAGGAAACTCTTTTTATAGGATAGAATGATATTTCAGTCATGACATAAATTTACTTGTGTAGGCATTTTTTAATGATAGTCTAGGTCTCGTTTGGAACTTCACTTTATAGAAAGTAAGTTCCATTTTCTCATATATAAACTATGTTATAGAGGTATTCAATGCCTTGAGAGACATTAGTAGGATTCATAATCATGTAATATATTTTAATCTAGGAAAATTCACCATTGGCCTCCAATATACTTCAAGCCTAACACTTGAAAAAAGTCTTGATTTTGCTACTAACTCAATTTAAAGATATAAAATGATACAAAACAACTTCAAATCCTTGGACATAGTTACATATAAATTTGTAAGCAAGTCATATCTAATAAAATATAGAAGTTACAAGGGTGTTCTCAATCAATATGTATGCAATGCGATGGATGCACATAACAAAAAATTGTAAGGAAATCAATACAATAATGCGACCATCATAGACTATGTAATTGTGAAAGATAATAGATGAATTAAAGAAGCATTCAATAAAATCAATTGCAATCAACATCATATCATTATCAAGTTAAATTAAGAGACAAGGAAAAGGGGCAGTGAAACTTGCTTAACAAGCCTTGGTAAAATTTAAAGTGGGGCACCAAGATGATCGACTTGGGGTGATATTAAGACCTCGACAAATGGTGACACATTGGGAAAGGACATAATTTTGGCTGCATTCTATTGCATTGGGCTTGAAGTGCAAAGAATATTTTCTTGTTTAATGAAGGTGTTTGAGCTTTACATATGCATTGGGTCCGTGTGAACCAATCCTTGCGATGGAGTCAATGATCTTACTTGCACACTAGCTTAGAAAAATTTATTTGTTGCATTGAAGCATAAAAATACATTGAGGTTCATTTCCATAGAGCATGGATCAATGATCCAAGCTTAAATCTCAGTGATAGGGTATGATATAGTTGGGATTAAAATTATTTTCACTTGGCACCAATATATTATCCCTCATGTGTTTCTTTATTTCTTATGAGCATCCATAGCCTTGGTGAAGTCACCATGACATTGCAGACATTGATCCACTTCTAGAAAGAATCCATAGCCCTGACATAGTTATATACATGTCCCCTTTATAAACTAAACTTACTTTCCAATAATTTACATGCATTGGGGATGACTGCTTTGCTTTTGGTATTTTTGTAAATGATCTGTTGCACCTAGATATTAAGGTAACTCCCTTTTGATTTTTTGGCCTATAGAATTTTAAATTTTCACCTTTCCCATCATCAAATATTTTAAAATGTTTGAGTGGATCCGAGATCACATGGAATTCATTCATCAAACTGGGATACACTGATGATCATGACAATTAATTTAGAATGTCCATGGTCTAACCACCTATGCTACATCTTGGTGTACCTTTGATCTTCAATTGGATCCTCTTTTCTCTAGGCTCATAATCAAGCATTAGAATACATAATTATTCAAGCCCATACTCTATTTATATTGTTGGTCTTGTAAGAGAAAGCTCGAAGTATAGAAACACCAACTAGAATTAAGAAATCAAAGTCCCATTAATAAACAAACAAAACCTGCTTTAGGAAAGAGAAATTTTCTAAACTAATACTTGAAACTAAATTGGTTTGGAAATTGGTAGGAGACTAAAATGAAAATTCAAAATAAATACTCTTTACACATGGACATAACTAAAAAAAAATCATTCACTTTATGCAAAAACAAGTTTCTACCTAGGCAAAAAATTATCTAGTATTGCACGACATCGATCATAAAACATCCAATCCACAAAGTGATGTGCTAATGCAATCATATTAATGGATAATTGTGTATGGAATTGGCTCATCCTTGTAAAAATTCATGTGAGTAGTTTTCTTGAGGAATTAAAAACTACTTGACATATAACTTCAATTAGTGACTTGCAACGTGATGACGCAACTTCTCCATTCTATCCTTGCACTGAAGATTTCCAACCATGAAATTTCACTTCTCTTCTAGAGTGAATGGTCCTAGTGTTCCCAACTATATTTATCCCCTAAGCCTAATGATGATTCAATTGGGTTCATGAAGGTTAGAGACTATATGCAGTCTATCTCAATTTCAAATTCTCGGTTTCGTACGATGATATATAATGAGTACAAATATGATCATGATAGAAAAATTTGCAAAGTTTCTATGCCATAGAGTGATAGAGTGATTGATAGAGGGAAATGAAAGTTTATTTAACCTTAAGGATTTCCCCTCATTATGTTGCATCATTCTTCACATATAAGATTAATTCAATTTGCAAATGAGACAACATGAATTTGAAAACGCCTCCTCACATTTTAGTTGAACGTAGATTTGGAGAATATGAACCTTGAATGAGAAATGTCATGATATCTAATATGGTTTTATGTGTATTAACGAAAACCACCTGATACACAACAAACTTCTGATCATAATATACCTCTAGATTCTAGGTTATAATCACAAACATGTAAGAATTTCAATATACCTACTCCGAAGAGTATCAATGATTGTACTGCAATAAAGATTCAATTTGATAGCCCCAACTCACTATGTAATGTCTTGTGTATAAATTCCTAAACATGCCAATCATTTGTATAAATTAGTCATTATTTGCAGAGCTTTATTTCCTAGGATTTTCTCATGAATCCTGTGAGAATTCAATTTGGAGAGAAATTAATACAACTTAGAGATATTAATTTGTTACCATGGGTTTTGATTTGGAATGAACTTGGTGTTGGGTAAATAATAAATCTCATGTTAAATTTCCCAACCAAACAACCCTTATAAAAATCCTCCAGGAACAAATGAAAATTTTCGAAATCTTCATACATTAAATTGTAATGAAGCATCGGATCTCATTGAATAATGAGTTAGGATCCATGTGTTAACATATTTAGAGATAGAAAACAAAAGATGCATATATCAAAATCACTATAGCTAATCTATCTGATGAGAAGAAATTGAGAAATAATTACGCTAACCAAAATAATAAATACGAAGTGCATGATAAAATAATTTGTACACGCTAGTGGCCTTAAGGACCACTTAGATAGAAACTAATTTACTCAATCTAGTTGCGAAAAATATTTTACGGAAGAAATCATGAATGCAATAAGGCGAAGAAACAACTAAAGACTCTACTCCTACCCTCACCTACATTAATGCATTCAACATTATGTGAATTCATAAATCCAATAAAACCATCAGAGGATGGTGATACCTATCAAGATATAAGGGTAGAGCATAGGTATCTCAGGCTTGCATGTTGAATGACACCTGATTGAAATAATTATGGAAATCGTGATCTCATTCATGGTGAATAATGTGAGGTGATTAACATAATTCAGAATCTTTGAATACCATGATGATTCCATCCAAAGTTACTGATCTGGATTATATTTGGCACGAAATGAGAGCGGAGATATAATAAAGAAATGCACAGAGATATCACAGATACCCAATAATATAATAGATATATATCGGAAATATAAAAAGAGTCACATATATACAGTAAAACACGATTTCTATTAATGAAATAAATGTATAGAGACTGTAAAAATACAGAGTGAAAGACTCGCTAGAATGGTGGCAACTTATCTCTGAGAAGAGATGTGACGGCTACTCGCATTTGCAAGAAGATGATTATAATGAGGCTTTGAAGGCATTTTTACAATAAATAGGAGTGCCAAAAATCCTAGACATATAAAAACCTAACCCTAGGAGATGAAGTGCCAAAATTCATGTGGGCCCCATTTGGGTAAGTTAGTACATCAACTTCCCGGGGTCGTAACTTTTGCATACGATCTTCGTTTTAGGCGTATGATAGCCCGTTGTAAAGGTATCTTTGAGGGGATTCATTTTGGGGCCTCAATAATGACTTAGAATATCATTGAGAATCATGATATTGAAATACCTTCATTTAGGCCCTCGAAATGACCCTGGAAGTTAAAAACTACTAAAAATAGTAAATTGCCAGAAAACTGTTTTGAGCCAGTTGGAAAAGGTGGGTGGCCATTGATATACACCTAGATCAATCCTCCCTCCTTAGGAATAAATGGTCTCCATTATGTTGAGTGCCCGGGGGAGAGGGGAAAATGCTTGTTGAATATGCATATTGATGAGTTTCTTGCCTTGTTGGGGAAGTTACGTTGCTTAGCTTGCTGAAGGTTGTCGCAAACATGTGGATGGAAGGGTTGAAACTTTTTAACTAGTCTGGATACATGAGGTTCCTGTGTGTAGAAGGAATCTTTACACTTTGCTGCAATCTTATCAACCTGCTTCTGTTGGATAGAAGGTGTTTGGGCTGAGGTTGTAGTGGTTGCAGTATCCTTTTGTTTGCCCTTTGAACAGATTGTGAAGAAGTTGAAGTTTGTTGTACGAGATACTACCTTGCGACACTGTTTAGGCGGGACAGTATTTGGAACTACCTCTGGTATTCTGTAGAGATAACCCTCCAAAGTAACAATGACACTACGGGGTCGAGACTCATAAATAACATGGCACTTCCACATATATGGTTGGCCCAAGAGAACGTCACAGACATCCAGTGGGGAAACATCACATAATACCTCATCCTTGAAGGGTTAGATGTCATATGAAAATCGAAATTATTTGCTGACATGGATATCTCGTCCTTGGCGAAGCCACTCGATGTTGTATGTCTGTGGGTGTGGTGGTGTTGACAATCCCAACTGTTTGATGACCTCTGCTAAGATGTGGTTCTTCTAGCTTCCACTATCAACAATAAAATGCAGTGGGGTCCCCTTCACCCACATCTGTGAATGAAAAAGGCACTCCCCCTCTTCAGGATCTGTTGGTTCTTCTGGTTGAATTGCTGCAGTTGCGATAATAGCAGTGGGGTCTGCGTAAATGATATTTCCTTTACCAGTATTTTCAGAATCAGATTTCAAATCAGGGTTTGGTTCCTTGTCTTTGATCTCAGCCACCAATGATTTTTTTGAGTGACATTCATCGGTGGTGTGCCAGGGGATTTTGCGGAAATCACACCATTTTCCGGTGTCCTTCTTTGTCTTCCCGCGACCCTTATTTTCCTATAGCTTGGACTGGTTTTCAGGAGACTGGTTGTTAGGGTCGTATTTGTCTCACTTTGGTTGTTGCGGATTTCCATACCTAAACTCTTGTTTGTTCTGGTGCTTAAATTTCTTCTCGATTTTAACAACATATCGATAAGCAACACCGAGTGATGAGATTTACAGAAAATCCATTTCAGTTTGGATGTATCTGTGTAGAGCCCCATGGTATTTCAGAATGAAATTTCATTTAGAGTCTTTGATACCCATCTTGGTGTACAAGGTATGGAAGGTATTGGTGAAATCTAGAACTGATTGGCCCCTCTCTTTCTGCAGTGTGGTCCATCTCATGTACTGGTCCTCATAGTTTCCAACAGGGTAATACTGTTCCTTAACCATATCCACAAAAAAATCCCAAGTGGGATCACCCCCATATATTCCAGACTCCTCTATGGAACTCTTCTCCTAGTAATTTTCCGACCAATGTTTGACATGGGGGAGAGCCTTAAGGAGTGCGAAGGTGACCTTTTCTATGTTGGAAAAATTGTGAACAAAGAAATAACCTTCTAGCAGGTTTAACCATTTGTCTAGGGATTTTTCATCTATCTGTCCTTCAAATACAGGAATAATTAAATTGTACCGTGAAAGGCGATGTGCCTCCAAATTGGTCGTTTGATGAATATGTGCCTATTTCTGTTGGCAGGTGTTGAAGGATGTGGGAAAAATTCTCCATCATTTCGTCCCTCTGTGGTGTGATATCTTGCTCAATAAACAGACTAATAGGATCATCTACTCCATCATTTTTATTTTCTTCTACCATTCAGGGTTTCTTGGGACAAGATTGAGACCCAACTTGCTATACTCGGACCTCGTCGGGGACATGCACTGAAAAACAATCAAGAGCAACCTGCTTTGATACCACTGATTTGGATTATTTTCGAAACGAAATGAGAGTGGAGATATAATAAAGAAATGTAAAGAGATATTGCAGATACCCAATAATATAATAGAGATATGTCAGAAATATAACAAGATTCACATATATATAGTAATACATGATTTCTATTAATTAAATAAATGTACAGAGACTGTTATCAATGAAATTTCGTCCGCACATGGTTACAAGAACTCAGCATCGTAAAACAGTGACGAAGTCATCCATGGACCTGAATTAACACCAAAGCATTCATAAAAGGGTCAAAAACTATACAAAGTAGTGAAAAATTGAAGGGCGCTATGAAGACACTGGGTGCGCGCGCACATGCGCGGAACAAAAACGTAGAAATCGCGCACATGCGCACGATGCACGATTGTTATCACAAAAATCCGCGCACCTACTAAACGACGCATTTATGAAAGTGGTCGGCCTCTCACCCACTTATGGTTTAGCTCCCAAGCCAATTTGACCCCCAAATCTAGACTGGATTCGACTGGATGGCTGGTCAAAGACCTAGAAATGCCCTAATTAGCCTCTTTTCACACTACAAATCAGTTAAACAATAGCTCAAAGGAATGCTATAAAAAGGCCATGGATGCACCTCATTTTTCAAGGAATTCAAAGTAATGTTATTCTGCCACTATTATCTTGGGGAGTCCATCCTTGTCAAAAGCATATTTGCACCATGGCATTGGGAAATCCATCTCACCCCTTGAGTGGATTTGCAAAGAGTTCTTTCATCATTTTCCATCTTTCTTTGTTGTAAGAAGAGCTTTCTAGTGGGGGTCCAAGAGCCCTCCCTTGGAGGAAGAAGGGACTCATAGTCCCCTTTCTTCTTGGTGTATTACTTCACTAATAGATCAACCTCATCATTGGTGACATGGGTCTTATGGTTCTTTTTGTTTCTATGTCCCTATGCTCATGAATTTAGTTGTTATTGCATTTCTTACTTTAATTCTTAGTAATTGTTGTTTTTATTTCTTTCCCTGACTCTTTTCCTTGTAGTTGTCCTGCTCAATAGACCCAACTGAGCTTGCAAGCACCTCTATATTTCTCACTAAGGTGACGGAAGAGGTGCAACAGATTGGTGACTCCACTGGTGAAAGGTATCAATTTCCTACCCCATTTGGGTTTTTCTTGCTCTTATTTTAGTTTGTTTAACTTGCAAGTACACTAATCGGCCTAAGCCGACCTGCCAACCAACCAATTCCAAGTTGAATTAAGAGAAATCCATTTGGATTTTTCATTCTCGGCCGTGTATCATATATGTGTGGGTTTTTAGGCCCACATATGCACATCATGCACACATGCGCCTGATTCTCAGCTCTGTTCTGCGCACATGCGCCTGTTGACTTTTCTCTGTTCGTGCACATACGCTCTGTGCGCCTCTGTCTCCACTGAGACCCGTGCATCTGTGCAAAAAATCACATTGTAAATTTGTTGAGATGTGGGGAAGACCATTTACCTTCTTAAAAATGATTTCAATCATGTTTTAAAACTGCACCACACTTAGTCCCCTCATCATATAAAGGGGTTAGTCAAAAACACATAGGCACTTAGGAGGATAAAATCAATTTCCCTTCTTTGCTTTCTGCCACATGGATGGATTGTTTTGACTCACAAGATAAGTTGGAAATAATTTTTAATCACATTTAACTTGCATTGGGACTATAAGTTGAATAACAATCACTTAATATGCTCTTGTCTCGCGCCTCCAAGCGATCTTGAGAATCAGAAAAAGATTGTGAAACGATTTCATCTCCCTTAAGAACATTAAAGCCTTTAGGAGAGGACAACAACCCTTCTTAGGACTCCTCTTAGTTTACTTTTTCAAACACATATTAATATTGTAACGGGCCCATACATGCCCACATGCTACAAATATAGGATAATGTTTGATTTTTTCTTTCTTAGATCAAATCACTAGGGAAGTTTAAAGGTTTTGTAACAGGCCCATACATGCCCACATGATCAATCTAGGATAGTTTCAAATATTTTATTATATTACATCACAATAGGGAGTTAACGGAATAGTAACAGACCCACATGTCTGCATGCTAGCTTCCTAGGGAATTTTGAATTACGCAAGGTTGTACCAAAGGCACTTAGTTAATTAGGTAATCAAACACTTGTAAGGACCAAGCGAAGTCCACATGCAGCAAGGTGACATCTAATTCACTAAAAATTGGCACACTTTCACCCACACACAAAAATCACTTATCACTCACATAGCTTATTCTTGAAATGTGGAGGTCAAATTAAGTTTCCTCCAAAGGGATTCCGAAAATACCCCCCCCTTTTCTTGACTAAACTATCCACTCCCATTTTAATCAACGAGGTTGGTTTGCACCCCCAACCTCCCAAAACAACTACATCTAAAATATTTCTAAAAACTCACTAAGTTTTCCTCCACAGGAGGTGCCAAAATATTTTTTTTAGTCTAGGTAGGATCTCGCGGATAGGCATCCAAATAACTCCCCGTTATCTAGTTCTCACATCGTCAAAACCATAGAAGTTGTCAAATAGGGAACTGAAAATACTCCAAGTCAAGTGTTCATAATACCATAAGGCAAGGAGATAACCGTGAAGGGTTGAAGGCCGATGTCTAGTTGTTATGTGCGTCCCCCCTTGAGGCACCCACCTCTTGGACGAGATCCAGCCCATGACCCATTTCTTAGGCTGAAAATCTAAATGCCGCACTTTGACCGAGGTACCTAGTGACCAAAATTTAGGACATATACCCAGGTGGCAATTGTGGGCTGCAATTGCATCTTGATTGGATTTTGTGTGGCTATTGGGAAATATCGCCAGCTCTTTCGGGATATGCCCCCTTTACCCCTCATTATAACCAATTATTTCATCCTTCACTAGTTTCTCTTCCAGTGACTTCAAACCCCACTGTTGAGTACTATTGGAAGGTCCAGTGCTATTTGAGAGGAAGGACGTTACGTCTTCTAGGACAATAGCATTTGTTTTCTTTTGATTTCCCATGCGGACAAAACCCACTTACCCACATATATATGCTTGTTTTTCAAAAAACATTTTATATGATGCACATATGATTACAGTTTGATTTGGATATATATATATTGTGTAACACTCAACGCAAAGGCTCTTGTTTCTATATTACTCTCACCACTCTTTGCACACATTCACGCATCTAGTCAGACATCATAGGGGAACCACAGAACCCCCGTTGTTCACGACGCTTGCTAAACCTCCGTCCTATCTTAGGGGGAGTGTCTGGTCTTGACCACTCATCGACACCTCCTTCACACACTCCTGTGAGTGCTACTGTTTTAGGATCATCTTTGCTTGGTTCTACATTACTTGGGTCCACTTCCTAAGTCCATTCGTTCACTCACTCTCCTTTACACAGAAGCGGGGGACCCACTTCCTCTCAAGGAGGAAGCACCAACCCACCTAGCCCCTCTCAAGGGTCAGGTTCACAACACACTCACACCATGTCCAGAGCTAATCCTCCCCCCCCACTACAGATGCCATATTTGGCCTCTCTCAACATACCAGATCTCAGCAAACTCACCAATGATCCTATATTGCATGACCTCAAATGGCCTGCAATGCCCACCAAACTACCTTCAAACATACCAAAGTTTGAAGGAAAGGCAGGTGATGACCCTGCCAACCATGTCATGACCTTTCACCTATGGTGCTCCTCCAATAGCATTATGGATGATTCCATTAGACTGCGATTATTTCAATGCACACTCACTGGCCCATCGGCCAAATGGTAAGTAGAAGAAAAATCAGGGTCCCACACAACTTTTGAGTCATTGGCCAAAGAATTCTTGACCTTCTTCCAATTACCCCTCCGCCACGACAATGGTCTAGAACTACTTTCTAATTTCAAGGAAACCTCAGCCACACATATCGCTGACCACATTCATGAGTGGCGTAGGCGACGTAGTTTGTGCAAAGAAGAAACCACCAAGCAACAATGTCTCGATTGGTTTCTTAGATCACTTGTCTCTCTCCTCGGTAAGGATGTAGCTTCCACATTCCCTCAATATGAAGAGGAAGACATCAGTAAGGCCCAATAATATGACCTCATCTATGCACAATCAGGGTACTTATACACTGTACTTCCTGATCTTCCCAAACCTGTGCCTTTTGCCCAAGACAAACCTGGGATGTCTCACTCAGCAGATGGATTGATTGGTACCACCACTCACCATGGTCCACAACCCCAACCACCACCAATGTATGGCACACCTGAATACCCATTGACATACAGGGGAACTCCTTATTACCCCCCACCCCCTTATCAACAACCATACCCTGTTGTGATACCTCCATCCATCAGTGGACCACCGTCGGCACCCCCCATACATCCACCTATTCAAATGAACTCTGGTACCCCCTCTACTTCAGCTTATAGTACTAGTGAAAGAACTACGCCTTCCTATGTACCTTATGGATCGTTACAACGACAGAATCCATACTTCCCATTTCCTGGTCCCCCACAACCCATGGCTCCCCCACATCCTCATGCGGGGGTGAATTTTGTTCAACCTTCTGCCATTCAGCAATACCAAAATTTTGAACAGATGAATATGGCCAATCCAACCCATCCGTCGAACAATGCCAAAAATAAAGGATAGAATAGGAATAACAACAACCCAGGTCAAGGCGGGAATCAACCCCAACAACACCAATCTACTATGAGCAACCAGAACCAGGGGCATCAAAACCCCTAGGGGGGCAACAATAATAAGAACCAAGGGAGAAATAACAATAATGTTAAAACCAACTTCTTTTGTGCCCTTTGTGGTGAGTTCGGCCATTACCCTCATCATTTCCCCCAAATCGCTGATTTCAAACGGTTGAAAGACTCTGGTAGTCTTCCCCATCCTCTAGCACTGCCTGCCCCTCAGCAGGCACCACAAAAATATGTGCAACAATCCCCTCCTCCCGTGCTACAAAATCCTATTCCACATCAAGGTGTGATAAACACCCAACAAGACACACAACATCCCCCACCTCAGGTGGGACAATACCTCAACCCCAACAATCCAGTAGATCGCACAATTCTCCTCACTAGTGAGGAAGAAATCCTACTGCAAACATGTAATCATCAATATCATGCACCCGCTAAGTCTCCTCCCATCCCTCCAAAGACAAACCCTACACCGACAGGACCCCCTTTGGTGATTCCTCGCCCTACCACCGAGCCACCTCTTCGCATCCCTCGCATCCCATTGCACAGGAATGTCCACAACCCACAGGCTAGGGAAGCTCATAACTATAGTTTGGTAGATGACTTAGCACAATCCCCGGCTGCCATGTCAGTTTTGGAGGTCCTCCAGACTTGTCCTACTCAGCGAAAATCATTACTTTCCATCTTGGGGGCAGTCAACCCCGTAGATACCCCACTCATTACCTTTGATCTTGACAGCGGAGAACCTCGTCTTCCTTCCTTGATCGCTTTTCAAATACCAGTAAAAATATGGAACATCACAGTTCATCGGTGTATCATCGATGAAGGTGCATCTACATACATTATGTCCAAAACAGTATGGCAGAAGCTTGGTTCCCCCAAACTCATTCCCTCTGCCATCACCTTACAAGCTTATGACGAACGACCATCCTCTCCTGAAGGGCTCTTCCAAAATGTCCCTGTCGAACTCAGGGGAAAGACTATTCTCATCGATATCGAAGTTATCGACTCCGCACTCGATTATAATATCCTGTTCGGTCGTAGCTACATGTACGCTATGAAGGCAGTGACATCTTCCATCTTTCAAACAATGATGTTCCCTCACAATGGGAAGATAGTTACCATTGACCAAGTCTCACATTATGAACCTAATCCATCTGGCAACATCGATAACATTCTTCCTCTCATTCACACAAGCCATGATACATATCCACTCATCGAGATGGGTCCTGGGATTTTCAAAGATCCATCCTTGTTAGGAACTTACCATGGAGCACCACCACTCCTTCATCATTCCAATCAAGTATGCATCGTATCATCTAACGGAACTCACACAGAGGATAACCTTCCTCCTACCAAGGCTTCTATCATATCTGATGTCCCACTCGTCGCAGAACCTCCCCCTCCAAAACCTCCTAGACACTCATCGAACCCACCAGTCCATGATTCCACCTCTCCCCAAGGACATATCCTAGTTTGGGAGATAGTTCCCCAAGCCATCACCCAAATTCCCTTATTTTACCCTCCACCAGGCATCGAAGCTTTTCAGGTAGCCGCAATTCTCACACTACCTAATATGGTGTTAGAAATCCTAGTTTGGTATTTACACCCCCCAGAGATGGTCCCTTGACCATCCCTTCCCCCCAAAAAAGAAGGAATCCCCATGATGATTCCCATACTTACTCCCACCACACCCCCACTCACTAACCCACCTGCCACAGCTGGGGGCAGGTGAAAGAAGAAGGAGCCCACATCTCCACTTCCTCCATGCATCCCACCACCTTGCACACTATGTGAGAAAGAGGGACACCCAACCAACAACTGCCCATATCTACCAGAGTTATGGAATTTGATTCCTCTCAATCACACTCCTCCAACACTCGCACTATAGCTAGTCCTGCCACTACCACCCCCCCTTCCAGTAATAAAGGGTTGCAGACCAAATTCGCTTGTGCTATATGTTCAAAATATGGCCATTATACCCACCATTGCCCAACACTGCCACGCTTTCGGCAGACATTAACTGCAGTACGATAGAGCTTCTAGAGCAACCCCAATCCTGCTACATCCTCCTCCACCAATATCACTAACATCCAGTATGTCACCACTTTAGTCAATAAACGTATGAGATGCCCTTGCTCTCTCTGCGATTCATTAGCTCATTTTACATACTAGTGTCCTATGATCCTTGAATACAGGCAACGCCAATTGACCCTGCTTCAATGGCCCACAGAGGCGATAATTTACATTACCTCGTCACTAGCGGATCTTCATGTCATTTCTCCCGAACTTGAGGCCCTTACAACACCTCCATGGTTCTTAGATGACTTATCTGAGGATTCACCCCCTAATCCCCGCAACCCTCCCGCTCATTCCCCTACGGACATTTTACACCCAACTACCACGGGTACCCCTCAATACTTCAATATATGGTTTATGTCGAGTGAACCCTCACCATCTCCTAACATTGTTCCCCCTGCTTCTTCACTAGGGGGAAACCACACAAACACCGTCACCGATATCACCCCTCATGACTCCTTGTATTCCCGTCACTTCCAATGTGAGAAATAATCGAAGAATTAAACCACCCAGACCCCCCCTAGGATGTGCTACACCACCGCACACTCTTCTCTCCATAGGAAGCCTCCATGCCTCCTAACCCAAACCCCATTTACGCGATCGAAACCAAGGATTTTATCCCATCACATCCTATCAACTGGTTCAAAAACCCCATTCCCGCCCCTGATGCTTTTGAAGAAGGCAACATGGCCAACATTTCCCCAACCATTAAAATCGACATTTCCATCAAAAATGGCATCGTCGAAGAAATCACCATTGGAGTTCTTGCACTCCTCAGGAAATCACCACATATAAATCCATCTTCCAAGAATATCGAGATATTTTTTCCTGGTCCTACACGGAAATTCCTGGCCTCGATCCCTCTATCGTCGAACATCGCATCGACACTTGGCCCGACATTACACCAGTTCGCCAAAAACAACGACCGCTACACCCATCCAAAGTCATGGCCATAAAAGCCAAAATTGACAAATTACGCGCTATCGGCTTCATTTACCCCATCGCCTATACCTCATGGGTTTCCAACCCTGTACCCGTTAACAAAAAATAGGGCACTATCTGTGTTTGCACTGAATTTCACGATCTCAATCACGCATGTCCCAAAGATAACTTTCCAATGCCTTTCATCAATCAAATTATCGACGACTGCGCAGGCCATGAGGCTCTATCCTTTATGGATGGATTCTCTGGTTATAATCAAATTCAAATTCACCCCGCCGATCAATATAAAACTGCATTCACCACCCCGTGGGGTAATTTTTCATATCATGTCATGACTTTTGGCTTAAATAATGTTGGCGCAACTTTCTAGTGGGCTATGACATACATCTTTCACGATCTGGCTCATATCATCCTCGCCTACTTGGACGACCTCACAACTCGATCCAAGAAACGCACACAACATCTTGATGATTTACGAATCATCTTTCAATGGTGTCGTTAGTACAACATCCACTTGAATCCTCTCAAGTGTGTATTTTGTGTCACCACAGGGCGCCTCCTCAACTTTATTGTTTCCCAAAGCGGTATTACTGTGGACCCCGTCAAAGTCCAAGCTATCACCGAACTTCCACCTCCCCGGAATTTACAACAACTTGAGAGCCTACAGGGAAAAACTAACTTTCTTAGATGCTTTGTCCCATACTACGCCATACGCGCACACAGTTTCCTTTGCTTACTACGCCACGACATCCCTTTTCACTGGGACAACCATGCCCAATAGTCATTTGACGATCTTAAAACCGCACTCTCGAACGCACCTTTAATTAGTGCACCTGACTACAATTGCGACTATATCCTCTACGTATCAGCATCATCTGTATCAGTAGTAGGATTTCTCGTCCATCTAGGTGATGACAATCGTGATCATGTCATTTATTACGTTAGTAAAAACCTCTCAGGACCACCCTTGAAGTATAAACATGAAGAGAATCTTTTTCTTGCAGTCATCCTCGCAGTCCAGAAACTGCGCCACTACATTCTGCTTCGCACAACAAAGGTCATCGCAGATTCCAACCCTATGCAGTACTTTCTCAGTCGTTGGCAAGTTAACAACAAATTTTCTCGATGGATTGTTATCCTTCATGAGTACGACCTCGATTTATTAACACCTAAGAGTAAGAAGGCCCTTGTTCTCGTCAAACTTGTCACGACCCTCCCCTTTGACACCACCAGTACCCCCATCAACACTGAATTTCCCGATAAACATCTCTTTTACATCACTTCGGATGACCCTTGGTATGGTGACCTCCTCGTCTACCTCTGAACTCAAAAGTTCGGTAACCACCTTTCACAAGATGATCGTCGTCATATTCGACATCAGGCCCCATGCAACCTCCTCATCGGAGACATCCTATACTGACGGGGAGTCGAAACCATTCTTCGTGGATGCTTGACTATTGACGAGGTCGATAGAGTTTTAAACGACTACCACAGTGGTGCATGTGGGGGCCATCTGTTGGGCATATCCACTGCTCAGAAGATTATTCGAGCCGGTTACTTTTGGCCTACCTTGTTTCACGATTGCATTCACGCCATGAAACGATGTGAGCAATGTCAGCTCTACACCAATAAAGCCCGAGCTCCCCCCGCTCTTCTTCATCCCGTCATCACTGCCAACCCTTTTTGTAAATGGGGCATCGAATTCATGACTTGTAATCCCCCCTCCAACAATGGTCACAAATACATTTTTGTTGCCATCGATTACTTCACCAAATGGGCAGAAGCTATGCCCACCTTCAACAACACCGCTGACACTGCAACACATTTTTTCTTTAACCACATCATATCCCACTTTGGAGTACTCCTCCAACTCGTTTCGGATCATGGGAAACACTTCGAGAATGAGATTTTCATCGAAATCTCATCTCGGTTAGGATTCTCTCACGAGTTTTCCTCACCATATTACCCTCAGTCTAATAGACAGGTCAAATAAGTTAACAAAGTCCTCAAGACCATGTTACAGTGCACGGTTAATAAACACAAAACCAATTGGCATCATATGTTATTTTCTGTGCTACGGGTTTACCGTACGGCTGTGAAAACAACTACTGGTTTCACACCATTTCATCTAGTCCATGGGGTTGAGGCCACTCTTCCCATTGAATGCGAAATTCCCACCTTACGCACCGCAATTGAGCAATTACCCAACACTTCTCCAATGGAGAAGCGCTTGCTAAACTTAGATTCTCTGGATGAAGATCGTCGATCTTCATTACAGAACAACGAGGTAGATAAAAAATGATCCAAGGCTTCCTTTGATCGACATGTCAACCTTCACTCATTTCATGAAGGAGACCTCATCCTAGCTTACGATATCGCCCATGATACCTTTGGCCATGGAAAATTCAATTCACTCTGGAATGGCCCATATATTATCCAACATTTCCTCACTAAAGGCACATACATCCTAGCCTCCCTGGAAGGCCTCTCTCTCAAAGAACTTGTCAACGGGTTGTATCTAATGAAATTTTACGGTTAAACGTAGTCATTCTACTTTAGGTTATTTCTTTTATAGTGTTTTTAATCTTTTTTCCATCACGTCTAAACTACCCTTTATGCTATTGACAGATTCTCCCTCCACTGGCCTACCACATTGGTTACGCCAACTACGCTAGCCGTTGGACACAAAATCTCGCTTCGGCCTCTTGGGCTCTCTACACTCCCTCACATGAAATGCTCCATTCGAGTGGCATATGTTTGGGTTCAACGACCAACAACCAAGCCGAATACACCACCGTCATTGACCTCCTGGCTGATGCCCAACATCATCGTATTCGTCACCTTAGCGTCTTCCTCGACTCTCAACTATTCGTACTCCAACTCAACAATGTGTACCGCGTCCGTAATCCTTGCCTCTTTCGCAAATACCTGTAGGTTAGACTTTTATCTCGACATTTTGATTCCATTACATTTACACATATTCCAAGACAATTGAATCAAATTACGGATAACCTAGATAATATTGTGTTAGACTGGCATATATCACATCAAGCTACCTCTACACATACATAAACATATAATGCACAATTGTCATCACATATATAGATTACACATCATCAATACATTAACAAAACACATGTAAACACCACATAGATCTCAAAAATGTATACTCATGTATATATCGGAAGGTCCACAATGCCATCCAAATGTTTACATACAAAAAATACAACTATCCGCAGGCCAATGAAGCACCTCGGTACAAAATGGGCTCACCAGCCTATATACAAAAATATATATATATACATCAACAGAGCACCACTCATGGTGCCTTTAGAGCACCACCGCCTCCTCCCCGCTCAGGCGGTGGCAGCCCACCACCACTCGCCCCTCCCTCAGGCGGTGGTGGTCCACCCCCTACCGGTCCCTCCTGCCCTGACGGTAGTCGTCCAGTCATCACAGCACCAACCACTGCTGCTCGTTGTACTATGGCCTGCCATGGTGACGAAACCCCAACGTACTGCTCCAGGATACCCTCATCCTAGATGCGAGACCATATGCCCTCAGGCACATCCTGTAACACCGCCTCCAGACGACGACGTATGTCCTCAAAATCCACTCTGGTAGCCGCCGAAGGAGCGTGTGATGGCCCATCACCAGGCTCATCAAACCAACATCTCCTAGCTACCCTCTCTGGCTCAGCTGGTCGCACCGCGACGTCCTCACGCCGACGTATCTCTCCCCGCAGTAGTCTCTCCGACTCCTGATGAGTCGACGCTCTCTGCAACTCCACCTCGCGCCCGCAAGGTGCCACATCTGCATATACAAACAAACAATAGATAGTATAGGCATCTACATCATATACATATGGCATGCTATCTCAAAAAATATACAAAAAACATACACATCAACATCATAAACATACCTCGGCTTTCAAACACCTCCCCTGGAGGTAGCACCATGTCCAGATCATCTCGGAAGTCAACCCCAGCATAGGGGTACCGTAATATCACCTGCAGCATCTGCCACCATACCTGCGCCACCTCTGTAGTGAAGAAGTGGCCACCTTCACCACCACCATGGTGAAGCAACATAGTCGACCACTGCCTCAGCCGCGGCTCTCGCGCCCTAGGCGCACCCAATAGAATCCTAGGGTGCAACATTGACACCCTCTCCAGAAACCAGGCCGCCAGGATGGACCCAAAGGCAAACTCTCCCGTATCCATGGACCGACAGTGGTCCAACTGCCCCACCATCCTCGAGTTCAGTGTAAGACCCCAGGCGAAATGTTCCATGACCAACACTCTCTCCATCACCATTAGATGGCCACCGTTGATCCGCTGCGTCGCCAGTGACCCTTACACTCTCACAATCATCGCTGCTATGCAGCGATGTGCTAGGGCATCCATAGCCCTGATGCTCACAACTGTGCCAGACATATAGTTTGGCCCCAAACAATATCTCCGGCCCACCGTCGCAAGAGGTGTATCCCTAGGAAGCACTGGCTCCACCAGTAGGGGCGTTCCCCGAAATGGGAGACCAGTCAGAAAATACACGTCCTCCACCGCAGTGAAGGGAATCTGCTCTCCCCGCACTATGAAGCAGTGTAGGTCCAGACTCCAATTGGGCAGGGGAACTCAAGGAACTTTAGCAGCCCACAGGCTGCCAAAGTCGCACGTGCGTGCCTATTACTGGATCTCCCGCGCATGTGGGGCCCATACCCCCTAAACACCTTTGTAAGACCCTCCGTACATCCCCTACCCAAAAATTGAAATCCTAATTCTATGCAGGATGATCAGACCACTAACTTGATGCTCGCGGGTCCTCAATTGGATGCCTTGTCCTCCCCAAATCTCACAATCTCCTCTGAATGATTCTCGTCCAATCACTATAGAAGCAAGTACAAATGAGGTGGCAATGTGGGCCCTACAGCTATATATAGGTCTTTTTTCCAAACTTCCACTCACCATTCCAGGAGCCCACGGTGTCCATTTATCGATCCGTCTTCAGCCACGGGATCAACATCCCATCATCTACATCACAATAGTCCCTGGGCCTCTTTTCATCCTGAGCCCCCAGTGCACCATTTTTTATACCCTGATTACATACGCATGCGCATATTCACACTTATCAAATACATGCTCATATCTTGATTCTCTTCAGATATTGTTCACGTCGGGTATTTGGTTTTCATGTGTGCAGGTACTTGATCTTCATACATCGGCACAACCCCTTCAGGTATATACTCAGCATTGGCATGTAGTCTTTCCCTCTGTATCACACTTACATTTCCAGTCACACCCTCTGACATTTTCCTTTAGGATCCCCATTCCTAGCTCTGCAGTACCCACACCTCCATTTGCATCTTCGGTACTGTCACCCGGTAGCATTCTTACCCACATGAGTTGTCGCATTCATAGCACCTTTTGGCACTTCTGACACTCATGCTATTTTTCAAAACCCTTTAGGGATGGGAGTCTCAATAGTCTTACATAATGTCGCGCATCAACCACATACTCCTTCTCCTCATTTTTCTAGCTTTCCCAACGGACTCCCATATTCTCTCTCCACAGTTCTATGGTCGGGTTGCACCTCCGCAGTAGCATGAACCCTCCATTTCATCCACAATCCGTTTACCCATCTGTAAATCTCCCTTCATTTCACCTACCTCATACAGAAACTCACCAATGGGGCCCCCACCCTTCATCAGTTCTTCGAGAAAATTATGCCCTACACGGGCCACCCATATCACACTGGGGCACCCGCTTCTATATTTGCACACTTCTCCCCAATTATTCATTATTTATTGTACAAACACCTTTATTTCCAGTCATTACATTACCTTTTTGTCGTCACCTTTGGTGACCCGCTTCCCTTTTTTTTGGCCAAACCGCAACCCATGTCACCCTTGGTTGGAGCACTACTTATCATCCACCCTTGCCGACATCGTCCATGTCTTCAGAGTATCCCACATGCCACTTACCTATGCCCTCTGAATTTGTTCACCTTGTCCCACCTCTGGCACAACTTATCCCTGGTCTTGTCATCCCCCTGACACTTGACCTCGTTGAACGGTTGCAGCCCTTTTATATCTCACATATCCTCCAACCAAGGGCAGTCTTGAGTCTTCCTACATATTGACTTCTTCCATGTACCTCTTCCACTTCCTAACCTCACCTGGTAGATTTCACGAAGCCATCTGCTTCTGGGAGTCGCGTCCCCCTTTTTGTTGACATCAGCACCGTTTTCCAGAAGGGTGACAGTATCTTGATTCTCATTACCCACCCAATGAGAGATCTCAGACGGCACAGGGTGAAACACCATTTCTCCTTGTTGTCATTGACCCCCATAACATTCGATGCCAACACTTTCTCATGTTACCGTGGGTCTTACTTTGCGACTATTACAGTTAGTTATTTCATTTTCCGAAGACCTCGGAACTTGGTTGGGCTATCAATGCCCACATAATCGGTGATACTTATTACCGCGATCACTGCCTACTATTCAGAGTATGTTCATCTATAGAATTGTCTTCTTCCTTTATCATGACTGTCCCTGAGGGCACTATAGTTGTCTACACCAATACTTCATTCATGTTTTTGGAGTTACATGACACGAGCATGGGGCATGCCTGCCTCATTTGTACACAGTTTTCTATTTTCCACACCTCATGGAAGCTCGGGTCCTACTGGTTCCTTTTTCCCTCCAACAGATCGCTCTGGATGATCCCACTATTGCTCTCTCTTACAACAACATTCTCAATAGAAGAAACATTGATGGATTTTGGCTATACATATGCTCCTAACCTCATCCATTAGGGGGCATCTGTTATCACTGAAATTTCATCCACACATGGTTACAAGAACTCAGCATCGTCAAACAGTGACGAAGTCATCCATGGACCTGAATTAACACCAAAGCATTCATAAAAGGGTAAAAAACTATACAAAGTAGTGAAAAATTGAAGGGCGCTATGAAGACATTGGGCGCGCGCGCACATGCATGGAACAAAAACACAGAAATCGCGCACATGCGCACGATGCTCGACTGTTATCACAAAAAGTTGTGCACCTGCTAAACGACGCATTTATGACAGTGGTCGGCCTCCCACCCACTTATGGTTCAACTCCCAAGCCTATTTGACCCCCAAATCTGGACTGGATTCGACTGGATGGCTGGTCAAAGACCTAGAAATGCCCTGATTAGCCTCTTTTCACACTACAAATCAGTTAAACAATAGCTCAAAGGAATGATATAAAAAGGCCATGGATGCACCTCATTTTTCAAGGAATTCAAAGTAATGTTATGCTGCCACTATTCTCTTGGGGACTCCTTCCTTGTCAAGAGTATATTTGCATTGAGAAATCCATCTCACCCCTTGAGTGGATTTGCAAAGAGTTCTTTCATCATTTTCCATCTTTCTTTGTTGTAAGAAGAGCTTGCTAGTGGGGGTCCAAGAGCCCTCCCTTGGAGGAAGAAGGGACTCATATTCCCCTTTATTCTTGGTGTATTACTTCACTAATAGATCAGCCTCATCATTGGTGACATGGGTCTTATGGTTCTTTTTGTTTCTATGTCCCTATGCTCATGAATTTAATTGTTATTGCATTTCTTAGTTTAATTCTTAGTAATTGTTGTTTTTATTTCTTTCCCTAACTATTTTCCTTGTAGTTGTCCTTCTCAAAAGACCCAACTAAGATTGCAAGCACCTCTATCTTTCTCACTAAGGTGACGGAAGAGGTGCAACAGAGACTATAAAAATATAGAGTGAAAGACTCCCTAGAATGGTGGCAACTTATCTCCGAGAAGAGATGTGACAACTACTCGCATTTGCAAGAAGATGATTACAATGAGGCTCTGAAGGAATTTTTACAATAAACAGGAATTCCAAAAACCCTAGACATCCAAAAACCTAACCATAGGAAATGAAGCGCCAAAATTCATGTGGGCCCCATATGGGTAAGTTAGTACATCAACTTCCCGGGGTCATAACTTTTGCATACAATCTCCGTTTTAGGCGTATGATATCCCATTGGAAAGGTATGTCTGAGGATATTCATTTTGGGGGATCAATAATGCCTTCATATATAATTGAGAAGCTGTATCTTGAAATACCTTCATTTATGCCCTCAAAATGGCCCCGAAAGTTAAAAACTGCTAAAAATAATAAATTGCCAAAATTGCCAGAAAACTGTTTTGAGCTAGTTGGAAAAGGTGGGTGGCCACCGATATCCACCGGATCAGTTACACAAAGTCATGAAAGTGATTATTTTAATTCTTAGAACCAAAGATGCAATTTAATGAAAAATGACCTACCTCATCCAATGCTTTATTTTTCATGATTGTGGTTTCAAAATGAATGAATTCTTCCCCAATAAGCTATCCTTTATTTTGGTCATGTATAGAAAAATTATGGAGACCTGAATCTCTTATTGAATTGCAACCCTCATACACGAACATAAAATGTGTATCTGTTAGAATCAATTTCTTTCTCTTTTCTTGTGTCTTAGATTTTAGATTATGCACAAGTGAGACATCATAAATCTTCATTATTTTGGAAAGGGGAGTTTCTCCATCACAAACAAATGTCCTTGATAGTAGTATATTGTTATAGTATTTTTTAATCAGATATGTACTGACTTCATTTTTCCTTTTTATATTGGTTAATGGTTGGAATTTATTAACTTTGAGATATTCTTGTTGAGAAAACTTTTCCCATTGAATCTTTTCTTGCACAATTTTATATTTATCAAAAATGTTTTCAGCTTGATTTTCAACTTCTTCCAATTCCAATTCTAGAGACTTAATTTCATTATGTGTTGTTCTTGTGTAACCATGACATTGCAAAAAAGATAAGAATTGATACTACAAGTATCCTCGCAATTTGACATCTTCAAAATAATATGACAATAGATCTTAAAAGTCTATGGAATTGAAATATTTATCAGTTTATTGGAAAAGACAATTTATGGAGTCTATTGTATTCTCCTCCTCCATTGACATTAGTAGACTATTACTAGGATTGGGTTTATTTTCCATCATTTTGAAATCGTTTGAGGCTTGAGTATATGAATCTGAGCACAATCCAAAACCTACAAAACGGAGATTGTTAAAATCTTGCAACAAATCATCTTGATGTAGAAATTCAAGTGAATTTGAATTATCATCCTTTTCTAGAACTAAAGAATTAAAATGAGGAGAAACAATAATTTACATGACATTCAACCTACACGAGATTATTTGGAAAATGAGAGTTATGGTAAGATTAATTAACTAGATTTAGAACATGTCTTCCTTTTTCCTTTAAAATAGTTGGTGATTTTTGTAAGCAATTCAACATTTTCTTTTGCATTACCTTTTGTTGTTCAATTTTACCTTATGAAAACACATACATGTAACCATTACTTTCATCTTGATTCTTTAATTCAATATATTTTGACTTAATTGTTTTACCTCTAGTGTTCTTCGTGTCAATGGAATCAAAAGAAGGGAACATATTCATTGTTGGAAAATTGATTGTCATTGATGTCAACTTTAGAGAAAGTCTAGAAGCTTCTAGAAATAATGCGTATAATTGAAGAAGTTTCCAAAGTGGTCCCCTTATGGCGTATCTTTAAGCATGGTCCTCATGGGAAGATGCTTTAAAGAAATCTACAAGAAACCTAGAGGTGTCGTAATGAGGCCCAAAATTGACTGAGGAAAATGAGGTTGAATAACACAACATGTACATACAAAACCCTCATAGATGGATAGTCCTCGTCATGCCATTTCCAATGGTAGGTGGTACGTCACATAATTCCTCATAGTTGAGGAGTTATGAGGTCATGAAGTTGGAAGGCATGAAGAATGTTTAAGAAGCCCCTAATCGGTTGCAACAAGAAGTTACAAGTCATTAATAAAAGGGTAAAACAATTATAACAATAAAATACAGGTTGACCGTAAAGTGAAGAAAACAAGTCACTTGGAAAAGTGTAAATACACCTCAAGAAGCCTCTCATTTTTACACACAAGTTAAATGGTTATCTATATTTCAAGTTATCTTTTGGTAAACCCTTTTGCAACATATTTGAGGAACCAGATCTGAGGAAGAAAGGAGTGCATAAGTATTGGAGTTCCAAAGAAGGAAGGGTTTCAGAAAAACCTAACTTAGTCGATCCCCCACGGGTTAGGATTCGGGTGTCCCATGAGGCACCCCTACAGGTTGTTTAGTGTCTATCATGCAAGGCCCAACGTGATATTTAGAATCTATCCAGTGAGGCTAAGACAAATCTCAAGAAGGATGCTTAGTTCAAGTTGCAACAAGATATGATAATACAACATGGTTTCTACATGATATGAGATGGTATGTATCCGTTGTTTCTTCATGAGTAAAGGTATGTATTTTATGTTCTTGTTTGAGGCTTGTATCATGGATGGTATGGAACATACTTAAGGCATGTCTTGGAGGCCCCTTTTCAGTATATGGTTGCATATGGTTGAGGTTCATGTCTTGGTGATTTTGATACATGCTTGAGATATATCCTTGGTACTTATTCTATGGATTTTATGGTTCATTGTTAGAGGAACATATTTATGATGATTGGAACATGTGTGAGGCATACACTTTGTTTATGATCTTGTTTGTTATGGTGCATACTTGAGGCATAATGTTGAGACATTGGCACATATTCTATACTTTGCATATGGTATGGTACAAGTTCTAGTACATGGTTGATGTACATGGTATGGTACAGGTTATGGTACATGGTTGATTTACATGGTTGATGCATAATCTGGTACATTGTTGATGCATGATATGGTACAGGTTGGTGTGACAATGACAATTATAGGTTGGTGACATGTTTATGTATCAGTGAAAATGGAAGTTATAGGTTGATTAATGGTAGTGACAATTTGAGTCTACACTTATATTTCAAGGTGACATGATGGGGAAAGGAAAGGGGGTTGTAGCCTCCTTCCGGTTGGTGTTGTAGAACTCTGTTAGGGACCTAACCCCTCACATAGGTAGAATAATAATTTTCCATGTAATA